>JARQOD010000008.1:130702575-130727237 GCA_033576555.1 Oophaga sylvatica
CTGCCCCGGTATATGAATTACACGGGATATATGGGGAGGGGGGGAATGGCCAAGGGGGGGGGCCACTGCCCCGGTAATGCAGATTAAAACAGGATAGTATGGAGCGGTTCCACTGCCCCGGTATAGATTAAAAGGGATAGTATGGACGGGTCCACTGCCCCGGTTATGCAGATTAACGGGATGTAGGGAGGGGGTCGCACTCCCCCGGATTTTTTTTACACAGGATTATGGAGGGTCGCACTCCCCCGGGTTATGATTAACGGAAGTATGGGGGTCGCATCCCCGGTTATGCGATTACACGGGATAGTATGGAGGGGGTCGCACTGCCCCGGTTTTCAGTTTACAAAAGGATAGTTGGAGGGGGTCCACTCCCCCGGGTATATGGTTCACGGAAATATGGACGGGTCCCCTTTCCCGGTTTTGCAGATTACACAGGATGTATGGAGGGGGGCTGTGCTTCCCCGGCTTTCCTGGGTGCTGACCCCTCCTCCTCACGTCTCCTGGGCGCTTCCTGCGCAGATAGATCGCCGGGCGGCATTGGGGGAGATCATGCTGATGATGCAGATGGCCCCGCCCTCCTCCAGCCGCTCGTTGTCAGGGGCCTCGTTTGCTTCCTGCGATTTGCAAGTTACCCGCAGCAGCGCTGCCCCCTTGCGTGGGGGAGGTCGGAGTGTGGGGAGCAGCAGCGGAGCCGGCCCATGGCCGCAGAGCTGGATGCAGCCAAGAGCAGATCCGAGGGGGTCCGAGCCTGGAGAGGGTTTGGGTCCGGACTTTCCCCCATCGATTATCGTGTCCCGGGAGCAGCGAGGGGTCTGCGTAGGTGACGGGAGGGGCTGCCACTGCTGTACATTATGGAAAATTTCAAAGAAACCCCAGAAGCTCCTGAATCTCCCTCTCATCAGGTCTTTAAAAGGAATAGAATTTCCGTTTATTGCATTTTTACCTTTTTATTATTTTTTTTTGTTTTTTTTTTTTTATCACAAAAGATTCTTAATTTCTATTTTGACTTTTTTGAGAAATAACTTTTTATGTTATTATGATTATTCTGCAAACTTTGTTCCTCTTTTTTTTTATTTGCATTTTCAGAAAATTTGGGCGATTTTTTTTTTTTTTTTTTAATTAATTTATTTTATTATTATTATTCTTCATCTATTTGGGGGGTCTATATTACATTTTTGCTCACTTATTTTTTTGGCCGTCCCCTTAGGGAATGTGAGCCTGCGATCACCTGATCCCCCACATAATGCGCGGTTATTGTGGTCTCCTGGGTAGGTGGGCTCCATAACATGGTATGGGTGTTATGTTTGACACCAATCTCTCCTTCACCTCCCATATACAATCTCTTGCCCCTCTTGCCGCCTACACCTAAAGAACATCTCTAGAATCCGCCCTTTTCTCACCATGGAAACAACAAAAACCCTCACTGTAGCATTGATCCACTCCCGCCTGGACTACTGCAATGCTCTATTACTTGGCCTCCCCATTACTCGACTATCCCCTCTCCAGTCCATCCTTAATGCAGCAGCCAGGGTTATCCATCTGGCTAATCGGTACTCGGACGCGTCCGCTCTTCGCCAGTCCTTACACTGGCTGCCCATTAATTATAGGATCCAATTCAAAGTACTTGTTCTCACCCACAAAGCTCTCCACAGTGCAGCACCCCCTACATCTCCTCCCTCATTTCTATCTATCGGCCTAACCGACTGCTGCGCTCTGCAAACGACTTTCGACTAACCTCTGCACTAATCTGTACCTCCCACTCCCGACTCCAAGACTTCTCCCGCGCTGCGCCAATCCTCTGGAATGCTCTACCCCAAGAAATTAGGACTATCCACAATTTGCATGGTTTCAGGCGCTCCCTCAAAACACATTTGTTCAGAGTGGCCTATCACATTCACTAATCAAAGTCATTCTATGTGTAATTCTGTGTGTGTAGCCCATTCACTATCTCCATCCATCCCTCACTCCCTCAAGATGGCTGGACCATATTGTAAATGCACCATTGTATATACACACCTGTACTTTGTATCTCCCCCACCTCATTGTAGATTGTAAGCTCTCACGAGCAGGGCGGCTTATTTTGCTTTAATTATTGTATTGTTAACGTTGTTACTTATGACTTGTGTTTGAAACTGTTAAACTGTAAAGCGCTGCGGAATATGTTGGCGCTATATAAATAAAGATTATTATTATTATTATTACATGGCAGACGGGCGTTCGTCATCGTGCAGCGCCATCATGTGGCCTGTGTCGGGGCTCAGTGGTGTTTATAAACTGATCCAACCATATGTTTTATTCTCTTTTCTTATAGACTATTCTGATGCTTTGGATGACGACTTTGAAGCTGTAAGTTGCATGTTGGACCTGACCGGACTTCGCTTGCACGTTCCTTTTTTTTGCTATTCTTGTTGTTGATGATTTGCGTGTCTTGCTGGTCCTTTCTGTGATTTCAGGATGAGTTGGTCCTGGAGGATGGCGGTCACAGACGGAGATGTGTCTGCAGATGAACCTGGTGTACCAGGCGGTCTTAAGGAGAAGCTCCAGGAGGTGGACCTGCTCATCGCCCAGAATAAAGTGCAGCAGGTACCGGGCGGGGGACATTTCCATCCCCCTCCCTGTAGTTCGGCAGGTTGGGGGTGGTCACTTTCTCCGTTCTCATCTTTTTTAGGAAGAATTGCTCTGGGAACTTGCAGGTCGGAAAACTCAGAGGTTCGGAAGCACAAAACCTTACCCTTCGAATCTGTCCACCGGCCATTTCTACAAGCCGTACTTTAAAGATAAAGTCACCGGAGTCGTAAGGGATTTTGCATTTTAAAAAATAATTTAAAGCAATTTTGCGACACATCCAACTTTTTGATGGCTTTGTATTGTATTTGTAGCAGGGCAAATAAAGAACAGCAATACTTGGCTAGGGTGCCAAGGAAAAATGAACTTTGCAAATTGGTAAATCTTACCCCTCAGATGTGTTCCTTTTGGGATAAGGATTCACCATGTAAAATATGTTGATATTAAATTTAGATTGACCGCTTGCTCAAGGCATGTGAATTATTCCATGTTTCTCATTCTCCACAATATTGTACACACAATAACCACTAACATTTAAAAAAAAACAAAAAAAACTAAAAGTTCAAATCACCCCATTGAAAATTAAAGAGTTAAAAAAAATATGTATATACACATTTGGTATCGCCACGTTCAGAAACGCCCGATCTATCAAAATATAAAATTAATCGGGTCGGTAAACGGCATAACATACCATACATAACGCTGGGTATGCATGACGATAAATACTAAACAAACATTGAAACCTGCAGTATGATGCGCCATTGAGCAACCAGTAAATGATGACTAATCTTAAAAAAAAGAAAATTATAAAATATCTATGACCAAAAAGGAACAAAATTAGGAGGTAAGACCTTCAAAAACTTGTACTTAATGTTTACCATGCATTTCCTTGGCATCCTATTCTTGGCCCTTCAATTTTTATTTATTTTTTTATTTTTTTCTTTACGGCATTTAAATTATTTGTTAAATAATTTTATATTTTGATCTGACCTTTTTTATTTATTATTTATTTATTTTTGCCTTTTAATAGTCATAATGTTTTTTCTATATCTAAATATTCACATCATCATTTAGTCGTCCCAGACGGAGCATGACGCAAGGAGTTAAAGAAATAGTCCGCTACTTGGACAACTCCTCATACCACACGCTTGGCCCGATAAAATAAAAATGCCTATACTCCTCTCCTTTGTCGGCACCGTTCCGGCGGTGTCGACACTTGTGGGCTCGGGGCTCTCATGCGGTTGTTGTGACATGTCACCCCAGTGCCCAGTCAGCGCTGGCGTCACTGTCCCTGCCTTCGGACAAATTGGACAGGAAGAGGAAGTCGGAGCTCAGCTGCGGCCCGGGCCTCCTCTTCATGTTCAGTACGACAGAAGGTGGAGACAGTGACGCCAGAGCTGATTGGGCGCCGGGGTCACGTGTCATGACACCGCTTCACAGCCCCAAGGAGAGTGAGTGCCCACACCGCGGGAATGGCGCCGGCACGGTAGGTTAGTATAGGCCTTTTTATTTTATCGCAGGCAAGCGTGTGGTATTAGGAGTTGTCCAAGTTGGCATAACCTTTAGACTAAGAAGGGTTTTCCTAGTAGTGGACATCCCCGTTAAGGGACACAAGAGCCAGTTGTGTCATGCTGCCTCTTCAGCTTCACTGTTTGTTCCTTCCCCGGAGGGCTCCTTCACACAGATCTCAAGTTACAATCACTATGAAACTAAAGGTTGGAATCTAGAGAACATGGTAAAGATATTGAGAATTCCTTTTTTTTTTTGCAGGGGCCTCCAGCAAATCTGGAGATGATAGAGCGATCGTCTCATATTGTGAAAACCTTTAGAGAGTTATCCGTAAGAAAATGTAAGTTGTCCGTATCCAGTATATGGAAATATACAAACCTGGATGAGTCTGATTCCAGTTTTCCTCCACCCTGGAGGCCACAGTGCCATTAGCCTCATGCATTACATGGTCAGCCATTCATTTCTGTGGCTTCCACGTACTGCTCTGTCGCTTCTCGGCCTTTTGGCTAACATCAATGGTAGTGTCAGCCTGCAGATTGTGGGGGCAAATGTACTAATGCACACTAAGTGGGAAAATTTGGGGGTTACATAGGGTGGCTTCTATTATCATTCCATCAGGTGACCCCCAGGATTGGAGCCATTGAACTAATTTGAGCGCCTGGGGTGCAGAAGTGCTCTGGGGTGCCTGAGGACTACTCAAGATGCAATTCCCTGAACGGTTTAGGAGGTGTTTGTGGTCACGTGGTTGTGCCTGCACCTGCGACCCCCTCACTTGGACTACACTGGCTATCTGTTCCACTAATGGACTTTCCACAAACTTCGACGATCCCTGTCTCCCATCTTCTGTACTGGGGGGACAAAAGAAGGGGAAATTAAGGGATCTTATTAATGCCTCCTCTCCTTTTGGATCACATTTTTGTGTGGCAGCATGATGTCGGTGTATATGTGCATACCCTGCAGCCTGTCAATCACCGGCCTATAGGACGAGGAGGGCAGACGGCACGCTCTATAAAATATACATATATATCAGGCTACTCGAATACTATGTGTCCAGTCTATTCTTCATTGCGCCTGTTAGCCAAATGTATCAGCATTTCTTTATTTTCTGCAGTGTGACTCTGGAAAGATTTCCATGTTTAATGCAGGACCCTAATCTAATATTTTTCCCACCGTACAGGGAGGAGTGCAGATCATGGCGAGTTAAGAAAAGCAGTTTTGAGTGACAGTTTACAAAAGATCCTTCAGCCCAAATTGTCCAAGTAAGTTCCTTCAGATCTACCCACCCGGTGTGGGAATTTCAGACCCACGTTGAGTGTCCAAGTAAAGGGGGTTGTCCCATAAAACACTTGGATCACTAGATGTATGACTAATGGGGGGTTCGACCCCCAGGGACCCTATGGGGGTCCTATTCTTGTGACCCTATTCACAAGAACACGTTTTATTACTTTATGTAGGCTGGAATATCTGCAGCACAAGTGTGACACCGCAAAATGTGACGCGGACAAAAAAATAATCACAAAGCAGATCCGAGCGGTGGAGCAGGAGATCAGTGCTGTCAAGTAAGTTACCTATTTTGCTAATATTTTTAGCTCAGCTCTACATTTGTTCCAGTCATTGGAAATCTTAATTCTTCAGCACAAGACATTGTGGACAATTGTAGCTTCCAGCTTTGTGGGAACAGTTTGGGGAAGACCCATTTCTGTCCCCCATGACTGTGTCCAGTGCACAAGCTCCATACAGACATGGAGGGGGAGTTTGGTGGAAGAACATGAGCGGCTGCACAGAGCCCGGACCTCCGCTCCATCCAAGAGCAGAGACTGTGACCCCGGCCTCCCCCCAACATCAGGGTCTGACCACACAAATGCTCTTCTGGATGAATGGGCTAAAATTCCCACAGATGCCTCCATAATCTTGTAGAAATCCTTCCCAGAAGAGCGGGAGTCGCTATATCTGCAGAGGAGCAACTCCATATTATGTCTATGGATGTAGGAGGTCAAAAAAGCTCCTGTAGGTGCACGATATAGATTATAGGTGTAGGTGGGATGTGGGGGTCATATTCCTTTTTCCATATAGTATATGTAGTCAGTCATAACTTTACTTTTTGAAAAAATGTAGGCAGAGACGACTGAGCTGCATTTCTGAGCATATCCTATGGGCAGGAGTGGCGCTGTTTCTGATTTAAAATCCTCAAAAAGTTTGTGTTGTGTGTTTTTCCGGCTCTGAGTTGGGTGTGCAGAGATGCCGGAGCGGCCGTACAAAGCCGGATCTTCATCGATAGGAAGTGTCAAACATTGCAAATTCCTGTTTCTGCGACATAGATATGGATTCCAAAATCCTTTTCTCCATCGCCTCATTGGGGGACACAAGACCATGGGTGTTATGCTGCTGCCACTAGGAGGACACTAAGCAATACACAGAAAAAGTTAACTCCTCCTCCTGCAGTATACACCCTCTGTTGGCTCAATCCTGAACCAGTTCTTGCTTAGTGTCTGTAGGAGGCACTAGGGTCTGGTTTCAGACCCCAATGTTATTTTTATTTTTAATATTACTTTTTACTATTTTTTACGTGATTTGGAAGGGCAACAGGTCTTGCAGGAAAAGTCCCTATCTCCCACAACCATCAACAGGCGGGAACGCGGAGTGTCGCCTCCACGTACCCCCTCCTGCAACGCTACCATCGGGCGACTGATCCCTTTAATGGGCCGCTCTCCCCATGTGTCCGACAGCTGTAAGACGCGCTCCGGAATTTTGGAACAAGATAACCCCTCACCACCACTAATGAAAGCGGCTGGTGCTAGGATGATTGGAAGGAACCCTCTCCCCTCCCTATAAAAGGGATGGTGGATTGAGGACGTATGGACGCGCCAGCCATTGGAACTCTGAGCCAGGAGGCTCCGCAGTGAGTACATCTGAAAAACGCTGAATATTGCGCTATGTCTGTGTCTGCTGCGCCGTCAGCGGCTCTGCCGCCTGGATCCCCGTCTCTGTCTCCGTCGCAGCCGCTCTTGCGATCCCTTTCGGGTCGCAGGGCCGGCGTCACAAAATGTTAGTTTCCCGGCTGCGGACCGGGGAGGCCGCTCTTGCGATCCGTATCGCGTCGCAAGAGCGGCGCCGGCCGCTCTTGCGATCTCTATTGCGTCGCAGGACCGGCGCAGCAAATTTAGGCCCCGGCTTCGGACCAGGTTAGGCCTCAAGAGGAGGGCGGGCTTACCGCGCTCCCAGTTAGCTCCGCCCACATCGCACGCTGTTCAGGGCCCGGCCATTGGCAGGGAGTGATTAACTCCTCCCTACTTTCTCCTTCTCTTCCCTCCCATGTCTTCTGGCGCTTCTCGTGACCCACGAGAAGCGCAAAACAGCATAATCTCGTCCGCCATCTTCCGGCCTGTCAGATCAACGCTGCGGTACCGAACAGGCTATTCTTCAGCGCCTCATCTTCCTCTCGTGGCTCGGACACAGGACCTGGGTAAGCTGACACAGCGCTTAACCCTTCTCCTGCAGCAGGCTCTCAGGTGCAAAATATGTCGCAATCAAAGGGCTCTAAAAGGCCTGACAAAAACCACACTGTGGTATATGCCGCCTGTGCTTCATGAAACGCTTCCCTGCCGTCAAAGCATGGTTCCCAATTCTGTGCATCATGTGCCCAAGAGCCCACTGCTTCTACCGCTCAGGAGCCCCCTACTACCGTTCAGGAGCCCCTACCTATTCCTGATCCCAATGACCTGGGTCCTTCAGGGTGGCCTGCGTTTCTGGCGCAGTCCATGGATTCTCTGACTAGGGCCTTGGATACCTTCCGCGGCTCCTCTTCTTCCCAGGGCGTCCCTTTTCCAGAAAGGGGCCCATCAGCCTTCAGAGAGACCTCATCAGACAGGGGCCGACCCACGGCGTCAGCAAAGCAGTCGTCTAGAAAACGCCGCCGTAATGCATCCCCCAATCCATCTAGCGGTTCGGCATCTGCGAGCTCAGGCTCTCGCTCCCCCTCTCCCAGGAATCTCAGTGATCATGATTCTGAGTACGAGTCGGATACAGGTGATGACCCGAATTCACCAGAGTTTCAGGAGTCCCTAGATTCTCTCATTGAGGCGATTAATAAAACCCTGAAGCTAGATGAAGAACTCGGGTCTCAACCGAATCATCCTATCTCTTTCAAAAGAGCTAAGCGTCCTCACAAGGTGTTTGGTAACCACTCAGAGCTTACGGACATTGTTCAGGGACATAGAGATCGTCCAGACAGACGTTTTTCAGGACTGAAGTCTCTGAAAGCGCGATACCCATTTTCAGCAATTGTAGCAAAAGAGTGGACCGAATCTCCAGTAGTAGATCCACCTGTATCTCGCTTAGCTTCAAAAACCCTTCTGTCCGTTTCAGATGGCTCAGCTATTAAGAATCGCTCAGATAGACAGATCGACAACCTCGCCAAATCGATTTTTGAGGCTGCTGGAGCATCGCTCTCTCCTTCTTTCGCGGCCACCTGGGTGGCGAGGGCCATGGTGGCCTGGGCTGAGGATCTAGTTAAGGTTATTAGTGATATCCCTCTTCCCCCCGAGGCACGTAATCTGGCCTATCAGATTACTCGGGCAGACGACTACATGGTCCATGCGTCCCTAGATGCAGCTAATTGCGCTGCACTCACAGCCGCCAATGCCATCACCATTCGGAGGTCCCTTTGGCTCCGAGAGTGGCGTGCAGACTCTGCTTCAAAGAGAACTTTGACTTCGCTGCCTTATCATTCAGGGCGTCTCTTTGGAGATCGCCTTGATCAGATTATTTCTGACGCCACGGGTGGCAAAAGTAAATTTCTTCCGCAGCGCAGAATGAATCAACCCTTTCGGTCTCAATACCAAAGTCGTTCCCGGCCATTTCGCAGCTCCTTTAATTGGTCCTCTGCCTCGACCTCGTCCCGGGCACCCCGTTCTTCTCGCAGAGACAGGGGCTCGCAACCATCTTTCATATCCTCTCAGCCCTGGAGAAACAGATTCTCTCAGTCGGGAAATAAGAGCTCCTCCTCTCGCAAATTATCTTCCCAATGACTCCTTGCTGGGGACGGGGGACCCAAACAGGGTAGGCGGTCGCCTACTCTTGTTTCGCAAGGTCTGGGGGTCGGTCGTTCACGACCGGTGGGTCCGAGATCTTGTACACTCCGGCTACAAGATCGAATTCTTGTCTCTTCCCTCAAGGCACTTCTTCCAGTCTCGCCCCCAAAGTCCAAGGATCTCGCAATCCCTTTCTTCAGGCCTTGAACATTCTTCGCACCAGCGGGGTCATCGTCCCAGTTCCTCACGAGGAAAGGTTCAAAGTGTTTTACTCAAACCTCTTTGTGGTTCCCAAGAAGGACGGCTCTTTGCATCCTATTCTGGACCTAAAATTGCTGAACAAATTCATCAGAGTCCGCCATTTCAAAATGGAATCTCTCCGCTCTGTCGTCGCATCTCTAGAAAGAAAGAAATACCTGGCGTCGATCGACATCAAAGACGAATATCTTCACATTCCGATTTTCAGAGGCCATCAAAATTTTCTGCGTTTTGCAGTCGGAGAGGATCATTATCAATTTGCCGCTCTGCCCTTCGGACTCGCAACTGCCCCAGAGTGTTCACTAAAGTCATGGCGGCCGCCATGTCAATTTTACACTCTCGGGGTGTGGTGGTCCTCCCGTACCTAGACGACCTGCTCATCAAAGGACCGACCTTTCGGGCCTGCGCAGAGAGTGTCGAGATCACTGTCGACACCCTCTCTCGCCTGGGTTGGTTAGTCAATTTGGACAAGTCTTCTCCCATCCCCTCTCAGAAGATTCCTTTTCTGGGAATGATTCTGGACACCTCCAAGGGTTGGTATCTCTCCCTCCAGAGAAGATTGCTTTTCTGAGGCGGGGAGTGCTCCTGTTGTCTCTAGGCCGCTCTTACTCTCTGCGAGTCACCATGCAGGTCCTGGGGAAAATGGTAGCCTCCATCGAGGCAGTACCGTTCGCTCAATTCCATCTCCGACCTCTTCAACAGGAGCTAATATCATCCTGGGACAGGAACCCAGCGTCCTTAAATTGCCGCTTTCGTCTTTCTCCCAGAGTCAGACGCTCCCTGAAATGGTGGACAAATGTTTCATCATTGAATCAAGGGAAATCTTTTCTGCCTGTCCATTGGTTGGTGGTGACCACCGGTGCCAGTCTCCTCGGATGGGGAGCGGTGTTCCTTCACCACACGACTCATGGCCGCTGGTCTCTCCCAGAGACCCGTCTCCCGATCAACATCCTGGAGATCAGAGCTATCAAACAAGCCCTCTTTCATTTCCATCATCTTCTGGCCGGTCGTCCATCCGGATCGAGTCAGACAACGCCACGGCCGTGGCGTACATCAACTGTCAGGAAGGCACTCGGAGCAGAACAGCGATGCTCGAGGTATCGCACATTCTGCTGTGGGCCGAGTCAAACTGCTCCCTCATCTCCGCGGTTCACATCCCAGGAGTGGACAATTGGGAGGCCGACTTTCTCAGTCGCCAAGGCTTAGACTCAGGAGAATGGTCCCTGCACCCGGAAATGTTTCACATCATTTGCCAGCGTTGGGGTATGCCGGATGTGGATCTCATGGCATCCAGGCTGAATGCCAAAGTTCAGACTTTCATAAGTCGATCTCGCGATCCACTAGCCATCGGCTCGGATGCGCTAGTCCTCCCTTGGAATCAATTCGCCTTCCTTACATCTTTCCACCTCTTCCGTTAATCCCCAGGGTGATCCGAAAGATCAAGGCGGAAGGCGTTCCTCTCATTCTGGTCGCTCCGGACTGGCCTCGCCGTCCGTGGTATGCAGAACTAGTGCGTCTGGTCGCAGACGTCCCTTGGAGATTACCAGATCGTCCGGACCTTCTTTCACAGGGTCCAATTTATTATCACAATTCGAACGCGCTGAATTTGACGGTATGGCCATTGAAGCCTGGATCTTAGGCCAGGCTGGTTTTTCTCAAAAAGTTGTCTCCACAATGGTCAATGCCAGGAAGCCGGCTTCCGCCCGCATTTATCATCGTGTCTGGAAAACATTCTTTTACTGGTGTAAGGATAAAGGTCGTTACCCCTTGGTTTTTTCTATCCCTTCCATTCTGGAATTTCTCCAAGCAGGATTGGACTCTGGGTTAGCACTCTCCTTCCTCAAGGGGCAGATTTCCGCTTTGTCCGTCCTTTTCCAACGACGGATCGCTTCCAAGTCTCAGGTCAGGACTTTTATCCAAGGAGTGTCACATCTTGCTCCGCCCTACAAGAGGCCTTTGGAGCTTTTGGATCTTAATCTGGTCCTCAGTGCGTTACAAGAATCTCCCTTCGAGCCTTTGCCGGAAGTGTCTTTATCTCTTCTTTCCTGGAAGGTTGTCTTCCTAGTGGCAATTACCTCTATCAGGCGGGTATCGGAATTGGCAGCTTTGTCTTGTAAACCTCCTTTTCTCATTTTTCACCAGGACAAGGTAGTCCTTAGGACTTCTCCTTCTTTCTTACCCAAAGTCGTTTCGGCTTTTCATATCAATGAAGAGATAGTCCTGCCCTCGTTCTGTCCGGCGCCGATTCACCGTACTGAAAATGTTATGTTCTGCTACAAGCACTAAGGAAAGATGGGATATCTGTCTCTACAATAAAACGAAGCTCGATCCTACGATGTAACGGGGAACCTGATCCTGCGATCAGACCCGCTAAAGTCCTCAGCTAGTCTGTACGAAGACCTATAGATGCGAGGGAGGGATCCCTACAAGAACTAGGGACTGGGAGAAAAGGTGGACACCTCCTAACAGAAGTTGTATCAGTAAAAAGACAAACATAGAACATAGAGGTCCGAAGACCAAGCAAAACTAATTGAGTAAGGTAACAAAGCACCCGGCTAGCTTAAGAGTAGAAGTTACAATGAAGTCCAGCAAAGCCAGAAGGGTGGAGCAGGATTAAATAGGCCACAAAGGTCATGTGACCAGCAAGATAGAAAAAACCTAACAGGAGAGTTCTAACAGAAAAAGCCCTTCACACCTTGGATTTGGTGAGGGCTCTCCGAAGGTACATTTCGAGAACTGCATCTTTTCGTTAATCGGACGCCCTGTTTGTGCTTCCTTAAGGACGCAGACAGGGTTTTCCTGCTTCCAAGGCCACGTTAGCCAGATGGATCCGTTTGGCGATCCAATAGATGTACCGTGTCAAAGGTCAGTCTATCCCGGCTGGGATTAAGGCACACTCCACTCAGTCTGTGGGGGCCTCCTGGGCCATTCAGCACCAGGCTTCAGCACAACAAGTGTGCAAGGCTGCGACTTGGTCCAGTCTTTATACTTTTGTCAAGCATTACCAAATCCATGCTCAAAATTCTTCAGATGCGGCACTTGGCAGACAAATTCTGCAATCAGCTGTTGCACATCTGTAAGTTGTCTGTTTATGCGTTTTATGCATGTGGTTCACGAGGCTTTATCTGCTGTTATGGCTTCCCACCCAGGGACTGCTTTGGGACGTCCCATGGTGTTGTGTCCCCCAATGAGGCGATGGAGAAAAGGAGATTTTTGTGTACTCACCGTAAAATCCTTTTCTCCAAGACGCTCATTGGGGGACACAGCTCCCACCCTTGTTTAGCCTGTAGCCTCGTTATTTCTTTGAATTGTTGACATATTGCACTCTGTTATGACCTGGTTCAGGATTGAGCCAACAGAGGGTGTATACTGCAGGAGGAGGAGTTAACTTTTTCTGTGTATTGCTTAGTGTCCTCCTAGTGGCAGCAGCATAACACCCATGGTCTTGTGTCCCCCAATGAGCGTCTCGGAGAAAAGGATTTTACGGTGAGTACACAAAAATCTCCTTTTTTCTTTCAAGATCTTTTTTTTTTAAAGTGATCACATCTCATATTCTTATTAAATAAATAAAAAAAGTTATCCTTTTTTTTTTTTTTCAGCCAACTTCCAGAGGAAACGCTGTTAGGGAAGAGAACCGACGATCACGACTGGGAGAAGATTTCCAATGTGAATGTGAGCGAGCCTGAAGCTTCTGTCCTTGGATGGCCATCTTAGTATTCCGCAAACCCTATTATACGCCTATGTCAGAGGAAGAGACATGTATATGTCAGAGTCGCCTGCTTATTGGGACACATGGGACGGAGGCTGATAGGGGGGCAGGCCTACTGTGAAGGGGGCTTCATCAGTGCCGGATGGGCATATACATCTGGGAATACCTCGTATTCCTGCTTGTGGTGGAGCGCACTGAACTGTTCTGTTGGACTATTGTGTAATCCAGGAGAACAAACCTCCGTCTGATAATTGGGGCACATGGAGATCCAGTCACTTGTGTGAGCGACCTATTACCGCTCCGCACTAGTGATGATCTGACATTATAACATGTCTCTTCTCAGTTTGAAGGCGTCCACAATGCAGATAGGCTTAGTAAGGTGTGGAAGAACGATCTGCACCCAGACATCAGCCATGCGGACTGGGGAGAAGAGGAAATAAAAAAGCTACAAGAAATTGCACAAAAACACAACTTGGTCCACTGGGAAGTGATAGCCGAGGAGCTCGGGGTGAGTGTGATTCCTTCATGTCCGGGTATGAGTCCCAACATATATACCCTTTACATGCCAGAGAATGCATTTCAGTATGCATAGATGATCGCCAGGTATCCTGCAGGGCTCCTGCACCCGTCCTGTTCACTACGACAAGACGTGCACAATACTTGGCGATCGTCCATATGTCACCGCACATGTGACGTCATCAGAGCCCTTCACCTCCTGGTGCGGAAGTGATAACTCCTGTAACGTTACATAGACTACAAGTTTTGTTTTGCTGATGCCTCATGTGTAACTCCTTGCAGACAGGGAGAACGGCCTTCCAGTGTCTCCAGCAGTTCCAGCTCAACAATAAAGATTTCAAAAGGAAAGAGTTCATTAAGGAAGAAGATGAGGTGTTGACGCATCTGGTGCAGAGGATGAGGGTGGGAACGCACATCCCTTACCACAAGAGTGAGTCTTTTACTCCTTTATATCCATGTGGCCACGAAAACCCCAGTAATCCGGCATCCTCCGGGGTTCCAGGTTATCGGATATTCCAATTATTCATAGTCAGTGGTGTGGTAGTGTGGCTTCAGAAGATCACAGCGCTGGTTTTGATCACCATGGAACGATCTGACCGTCTAATATATATGGAGGGTTCCTGAGTCTCTGAGGGAGCAGGATCTGGCATGCTTATATACAATACGGTCCATTTGTTTTCCAAGGGTCTGGCAGTGCTGGCAAGCCTTTTGTGCTTGTTTGCAGGGAAGCTGTACAGACACATTAACGTTAGGGTGTGTGTATATTAATAATATGGGCATTCCTACCTTACGTTGGCCATAGGCATAAGATTGTACGGCCAACAGCGATCTCTCCAAACTCCATCATGCACAGGAACACTCGGCTTGATTAAGTCTTTTCAACAAAGAAAGGAAAATGCCACTGCCATACGGCTGCTTATCTCTCCTAAAAATAAAATGATCGGGGATTCTTCCCTTCCTTACCCCTCCAATATCATCTCTGGGGGTGTAGCCATAAGGGTACATCGGATGGTCAGTTCCCCAACTAATGCGTATAGAGGTCCTGTAGGCCGTAATCAGGATCTGATAATGTATTTTTTTCAGTTGCCTATTTCATGGAAGGCAGAAATTCCATGCAGCTCCTTCATCGCTGGTCAAAATGTCTGGATCCATCTCTGAAGAAGGGATATTGGAATAGAGAAGAGGATAAGGTGAGGCTCAAAACCTGGAAAAAGCTGGTTAGAGCACTTGAATATGTGAGATTGGCATCAAGGAGCCATTATTTTATGCGGCATTAGATCATTTATGAAATATCACACTTTTTTCTGGTTTTAATATATTGACATTGGTTCCCACCGATGGAACTTGTCCTGAGCACCGGGTCCCATGGTGAGTTGCTCAATACTTTAAAGGTGGCCGGGAATCCCATGCAAAAACGAATCCCACCGACAGAAGCTCTTTTCGGAGCCCTATTCTTGAGATAGATGATTGGATTCACATCCACTGTACATTGTCAGCATATCCCGTGGGCATGCCATTAGTGTACGAGATGGGAATGGCTGGAAAACAGATATGCCACAACATTAGAAGATGAGAATATCTATAGGATATGCTGTAACATGAGAATGGGGGGATCCCATCTAAGAGGCCCCTGAGACTCAAGGAGCCGGAATCTGGGAAGTAATTTAACCCCTTTTTAATATTTACAATTTCTTTAGTTGTTATTAAAAGCTGTGGAGAAATATGGAGCGAAGGATTGGTACAAGATTCAACTAGAAGTTCCTGGAAGGAGTGATATCCAGTGTCGGGAAAGGTCGGTGTTACTTTTTAAAAAAAAATGAATGAATTTTCCAATTGTTCATTGAGAGGGTTCACAAATTCGTCTCTCACGGGTGGGATTGTGATATGTAAGAAGCATACAGCACTGACCAGACCAATAATACCCTGGCGTGGGTCCTGACCCGAGCTCATCAGCCCCATAGCTTCTAACAGATACTTGGTGGGAACCACGAGTAATAGAAAATAAATAGCATTGATTCTTCACACATCTTTAAAAAAAAAAGGGGGGGGCATAACAATACATTGGTGGTAACATAGACCAATGATGTGAGCTCAATGGTGGTCCGGCGCGTCCCTCTCACATCAGGAGTTCTGGTTATCTGATTGTTCTTTCAGGTACGTTAAGACGCTTCGTAAAGATGTCAAAAAGGGCATTTGGAGCGAGGAAGAAAAGCAAAAACTCCTTGAGTTGATTGAGAAGCATGGCGTAGGTGAGTTACTGACCCTAATGGTCATCCACCTGTATCTGCACCCCAACTTCATTTATTTATGGGGCTTTTTTTCTTCTTTTGTCCTACAGGTCATTGGTCTAAAATAAGCAAAGAGTTACACACTCACCGGACCGGGGCCCAGTGTCTGAGCAAATGGAAGAATCTTACGGGGTATTTCAAGGTATTACACTTATAGGTCCTTGAACCCCTTAGGTCTCCTCCTGTTTTTTAGTTTTTTTTTTCTCCTCTCCTGACTATTGCTTATAAAAGCCTGTGGTTGTCACAGTGTGTCAAAAAGTTGAATGCTGTTGGCAGCAGTCCAGCCATGCCATTCGTGGTTGCTGGCTTTTATAATTACACCCTTGAGTTTTTATTCTTTTTCTTTGGTATTATCTATTTACGTGCCTTTATGATTTTTTTTTTCAGAAACTAAAACGAAAAAGACAGCAAAATAGAACAACACCGAAAAGAACAGCACCACGGAAAAGGCCACAGAAAAGACCGCAGGAAAGACCACAGTACACGGCACCAGAACAAAGACCACAGTACACGGCACCAGAACAAAGACCACAGTACACGGCACCAGAACAAAGACCACAAGTCATAAGTCCTAAGATAAAAGAGGAACTGAGTGAAGATGACTTCAGTGATATCAGCAGTGACACTGTCAGCAGCTACATTAGCACTAGTAATAGTAATACCAGCAGCAGTAGTAGTAATATTAGCAGCAGCGGGAGTAGTACTACCACCTGTAGTAGTAGTGAAGACGACGATGACTTGGACGACTTGTCTGACATTGAAGAGCGAAGAGCAGCCACCAGATTTCTAGAGTCGATGCCTGATTTGGAATTGTGGGTTCCCAGGAAAGAGAACCAAGACTTGCTCCCAGAAAAAGACGCTCCTCATTCTGCTACTTCAAGCTGTTTTAGAATACCCCGGTCTGCAATGCGGGGAAAACGGGGAAAATATCAGTTCAGCACTATACTGAAGGGTATCGCTTACCCGCCATCCACAGACACCATCACAGAAAATCCTCAGGACATCCTCTTAGAGGTAGGTTTTTTTGTGAAAAGGCAATGAGGCCAGAAGGGTATTATTGAGCCAATAGTCCCAGCGGGGCAACCAAATCCACTGCAATCTCATTGCATATTGAATAGGTGCGGAACACTATGGGTGTCACATGCAGAGTCTGATCCTGACACTTACTACATCTTTCCCTCCACATCAGCCCCGATAAGTCTTTGCTTACGTGGCTGCAGCGCTGATGTGTGATCTGCACATGTGACCGCTGCAGGCAATCATATCAGCAATCTATGTCATGTAGACTACACATCATCACTGCGGCCACATAAGCAAAGACCATTGGGGGACGTGGAGGAGATTTCTGAAATGCATGTACGATTGTGCACGCTTGTCATCAAGCATGTACGGTCGTAACATCTTCGGCACGGATACGTTTTTGAACACTTGCTGCCTGGTCCTCATCTATTTCTTGGGGCTCCCAGCAGCTATTTTTAGTGGAAACACAAACATAATTGTCCATAAGAGAGAATGCTGGGGGGACACCATGTGCTGGAGCATTGGGGGTATAAGAAGGTGCATATTTTTATTCTGCTCCATTTGAGACCCCTTAAAAAATGGAGAGCTGAAAAACCCTCTTACTTGGCTCCTGCTCACCAATGATTAGCAGATTATTGCAGCCTGTCTGTGTGTCCGTGGGTCACTTAGCCTGTGATCTGCAAGTTTCAAGGAGCCGCGTCTGCTTCCTTTCTCCTCAGGCGAAGAAGAGCGGCCACCACATACTGCAGATCAGTGAGGACGACGTCCGCCGGATTCTCAGATGGAATACCATACTCTGCCAAGGAAGACAGGTGCCAGGTTCATTCATGGAAAGGGATGGCTCTATAGGTGTAGAGCAATGCGGCTTAAAAAGGGTCGACCTAAAGTCTGAAAGTGTAATCTGTTATCAGCCACTTGAAGCTGGAGATCAAGCTAGCTGTAGTGTTCTTCTATGTAACTTCACATGCAAAATGTGATGAAGCCATTACTGTTGCTGGTATTGTGAGGAATTACTGGGTGGTCCCATGTCCCTGTCACATATGTACATGAAGAATACCACTATGTCTGGCCAGTAAATGCCTTCTATCCTGCACCAGTTTTCCCCTGCAGGCTCTATCTCTGATTATCAGTTTTCTCTGAGCTGGTGGGTAGAGACTTGTTGCTATGGTGTCTCCCATATACACAGCACACACAGGCATGAGGGATTCTTGCACTCCTGTCTCTGTGTAACACATGTTCAGAAGCAACAGCATGGAGGTCATTATACAGCAGTACTGAGCAATGTAGCTGTGAATCCAGTAAGATAAACACTTACCGTAAAGCAGAAGCACCGTTTTTTTCGATCACTTGCTGTGATTCGTGTATCATATAATTGGTATCTATGATTTTAATAATCTAATAAGCTTTTGACATGGTGGAAATACCGATCATTAAAAAGAAGGGTTAGAAGCACTTTGCTAACCATTCATTTCGGTCTTGCTCAGCCATCCATATTTCAATGCATCTTCCCTTCAGTCTTGCTCCCAGATCTCCCCACCAACAACAGACGTTTGTTACATTCAGATATACCATGTAACTCTATGGCTGATGACCACAGACCCATTTCATTGTGTCATATTCATGGTTCCCGTGCATTGTGAGTGGTCTGATTGGATTTATAGTTAATGTTTTCTTATCTTTCTAGTCTCAGCAGATAAAGTCGGAGGACAACATCTCTGAGAAATTAACTCTAAGGTCAAAACGGAGGAGGAAGAGTCCCCCGGTGGACAGAAGCCTGCTGATTGCCATTACGCCCTGGGTGGGCAATGTCTTTCTTCCTATACAAGTCCGCTACAAATCACCGTGGGAAAATCAAATTTATGGTAAATTACATTCCAGCGTCCGCAGTACTGACAGTTAGTTATAAGTGATGTATGGTCTAAAAAGTGATCTGCACAGGAAACTCACACAATGTAGGTGAGAAACAGCCATATCCATCCAAACAATTGGGTATGTTGTACTCCACCATGGCCAATCATTGTTTCATCTTGCACCTGTCCTCCAGGGCCCCGTTTTGGTGCCCCCATACACATTTATTTTTGTCTGATCCTGGTGGGGTTTGATATAATGATTGTGATCAAGTGTCAATTGCGCATTAATCTGTGTTGAGGCTAATAATTTTCTTCCTTTGTTTCTAGCTGATGTGATGACAAAGAAGATTTCTGCTCTGATTATAACCAGCACCCCCATTTTTACTCTGCTTATCCAGGTAATATGGCCAGTATTGCATTTTTTTTCAAACTGCTAAGAATGGGTTTAAAAAACATTTTAAGACTTTTTTTTTTCCTCTCCCACATGACAGCAGCACACAAGAGAGGGGATCTGTCCATCAGGGGCAGAAACCTACTGAATAAAAGGGTGGAATCTCTCCCCCGCATCAGTTGGTTTCCGGTCCTTGAGGGAACCTGTATTTGAAGAATTAGGTGCAGAAAAGAACTGAATAGCTTATCCAGGCCCTGCCCGGTTGCCTGGAAGAACGGTTTCTTGCCTGTATCGCCGGTGTTGGGTTCTGGAGGGGCCCCCGGAGGTCCAGTGTGGGCTCGTGCGGATGCGAGCGGAAGAGGCTTTTCATGTGTCGTCCCGTGTCTGTGCATGCGCTGGGACTTCTGACGCTGAACTGGTAACTTCACTTCCAGGGGTCCGGAGGAAGCACCAAGTGGAAGGAGATGCTATGGCCGGTCCCGAACTTAAAATCGGGTCTGACCGCCAAAGAGAGTTTCTCGAGCTTTCCTTTCCTCTGTGATTATGGAGGAGCATCAGGAACAAGTGCTGCGCCAGCGTCAGAGTGGGCGCAACAGTGGATGTCACAAGAGTGACAGAAGACGCGACCATAAGGCCAGCCAGAGAAGCAGAGTGGACCGTGGAGCCACCGCCTTAGGGATAACAATCGTGTGATTTGATCCAGCCTCTGAATTCGGTACCCTTACTAAATGATTGAGTGGTGAGTGATCTTTGTCAAAGTTCACTATGGTAATTGGGACTTTTTTCTTGTTTTAATTGC
The DNA here is from genome assembly GCA_033576555.1 of Oophaga sylvatica. Taxonomy (NCBI): domain Eukaryota; kingdom Metazoa; phylum Chordata; class Amphibia; order Anura; family Dendrobatidae; genus Oophaga; species Oophaga sylvatica. The sequence goes on from JARQOD010000008.1 coordinate 130,722,511, forward strand.
TAGGAATGACCTAAGAAATGAAGTGCAAAGCTTAAAAATGAGGAGTGTGTGCTTTGAAGGGATATGTAACCCTGCTCATGGCAGAAGAATCTCTGCTCCGCATGTATCCAGAAATTATTTGTGAGGAATCCCCAAAATTCACCATGAATTTAAGATCCGTTATTAGGGCAGAAGTTCAAGATTCCCTAAAGTCACTACACTGTGTTCCAAATTATTATGCAAAAATTGTTTAGGAGTGATAAGGTAAGAATTTTTTTGTTTGTCAGTTAAACTCATTGATGGTGATGTGTGTCAGGGCTCTTTATATCACTGTAAGCAATTGCAGACACCTGTGCTAATTAGTTTGGCAGGTGTGTCCAATGAAAGGCAAGACTACTTAAGAAGGCTGTCCCACATTATTAAGCAGCCTACATTTTCTGCCAAAATGGGAAAGAAAAAGGATGTGTCGGCTGCTGAGAAGCAACAAATTGTGGAGTGTTTAGGTTCAGGCATGACTACAATCAACATTGCCAAGACACTTCATCGTGATCATCGCACAATCAAGAAGTATGTAGCTGATTCACAGTACACACGTGTGCGTGCTGATAAGGGAAAATTGAGGACTCTTTCCTACAGGCAATTACGTCAGATTAAAAGAGCAGCGGCAAAAAAGCCTTGTCATAGCAGCAGACAAGTTTTTGAAGCTGCTGGTGCCTCCAACGTCCCCGAACAACAAGATGCAGGGTCCTTCAGAGGTTTGCAGCTGTGTGTAAGCCATCCTGTAGACCTCCTCTATCCACTGCACACAGGCAGAAAGGCTCCAGTGGGCCAAACAATACATGAAGACTGACTTCAAAACTGTTTTGTTCACCGATGAGTGCCGTGCAACGCTCGATGGTCCAGATGGATGGAGTGGAGGATGGCTGGTTGATGGACACCCCATGCAAACACGGCTACGGCGCCAATCAGGAGGTGGAGTAATGTTTTGGGCTGGAATCATGGGGAGAGAGATTGTCGGCCCCTTTAGGATCCCTGAAGGGGTAAAGATGAACTCCATAGTGTATGTTGAGTTTCTCAAACAGCACTTCCTGCCATGGTTCAAGAAGAAGAACCGTGCATTCCGCAGCAAGATCATTTTCATGCATGATAATGCACCGTCTCATGCTGCACATAACACATCTGCATCTCTAGCTGCTATGGGCATAAAAGGGGACAAACTTATGGTGTGGCCCCCATGCTCCCCTGACCTCAACCCCATTGAGAACCTTTGGAGCATCATCAAAAGGAGTGTCTATGATGGCGGGAGGCAGTTCACATCTAAGCAACAGCTCTGGGAGGGTATTCTGTCCTCATGCAAAACAATTGAAGCAGAAACCATCCAAAACCTGACAAATTCAATGGACGAGAGAGTTCAGAAGCTCCTTTCCAACAAGGGGTCCTATGTGCAAATGTAACATCACCTAGAATAAAGTTTTGAGTTGAAAACTGTTTGATTTCAGTTTGTAATAACCTGCTAATGCTTATAATTTCACAAATGACCATTTTTTTGTTCTTTATTAAAATGAAAAGGTTGAAAACTCTGCTGTGCATAATAATTTGGAACATGAATTTTGAGTGCAGTTTGAGTGTTTTATTTTTTAAAAAATATATACTGTTATCATAGGCAGTTTATACAAAAACCTTTCAATTGTACTCTAATAGTTATTTGACTGGAAAATTACAATGACTGAAATTCATATAGGTAATTTGGGAAAATCTGAGAAAATATTATTTGCATAATAATTTGGAACACAGTGTAATCAATAAAGAAAGTGATAGGAAGGGGGAAAGAAAACCAGAATGTTATCATTTGATTCGGATGAATCGGTTAAGTCAGAAGGTGAATGTGAATCTGATTCTTCATCCTTTAATGCCTGTACAGGAGATACACCGTGCGTCCTTGTAGAAGGCACAGACAGACTTGTCAAGGCTGTCATCATGGATGCTAAAACTCCCAAATCAATACGAGATATTATGTTTGGAGGGATAGAGCAGAAGAGGGTACATTTCAGTTAAATGATAACATTCAAGCTCATGTAAAAAAACAGAAATTAAAGGTTCACTACCCTCGTCTTCATAGAGAAGATACCTCTTTGATGAGGAGACAGCCCTGTGAGATAAAGTTCCAAAGATAGATGTAGTAGTGGCCAAATTGTCCAGAAAATCTACTTTTTCCCTTTGAAGACGGGGTATCCTTAAAGACCCTCTGGATACGAAGGCTGATGGATGCCTAAGGCATACCTGGGAATCCTCCTTGGTAGCCCTGAAACTGGCTATCTCAGCAATCTGTACAGCCAGATCTATGATGACGTGGATGGAACAACTGGAAAGTCAGCTAAGGGATAATGTTCAGAGAGAAAAGATCCTGGCCAATCTACCATTTATGTAGGGAGCAGCAGCCTTTCATGCAGATGCCTCAGCAGAATCTGTGGTACTGGCGGCCTGGTCAGCGGACCTCTCTAACGCCACTTGTAGGGCGCTAGGTTTCAAATGTAGGCCGGGAGATGTCCAGTCTCAAACCAAGCTATGTTCCATTCTGTGTGATGGAGAGTATTTCTTTGGTCATGTTCTGGATGACATCCTGGACAAAGCTGGTGATGGAAAGAAGGGATTTCCCACTTTGTCCATCCCAGAGTATAAAGGTCCTTTCGGAAGAGAAGGTATGGCCGGAAAATACCTCCTAGGAATCAAGAAAAATGGGAAGACTGAATAGGAAAAAAATAGAGGATTCTACTCTTCCTTTTCTTGACAAAGAAGCCAGATGGCACCGTCCAAACCATCGTCAATTTGAAGAATCTGAACAAATTCCTGATTATATCAACCTTTCAAAATGGAGTCAGTAAAATCGGCTGTAAAACTTCTGTTTCCAGAATGTTACTTGAGTGTGCTGGACCTGAAAGATGCATACTACCATGTTCCGATCCATGCAAGAGATCAGGGTGGCCCTATTCATAAACACAAAGGTCAGGCATTTTCATTTCAGGGTCCGGCCCTTCTGTCTGTCCATGGCCTCGAAAGTATTTACGAAAATCATAGTGGAGATAATAGTGCATCTTCTGGTAGCGGGATACTCCAATAATTCCATACTTGGGAGACTTCCTGATTGTTGACAGCTCAATAGACCACTGCAACTTCCAGCTAGTGAGGGTCAGAGCCATCTTGGAGGAATCGGATTAGCTCCTGAACCTACAAAAATCAAAGCGAATTCCATCAAAAGTTCTAGTTTTACATCTTACCACAAGTGGCTGCCTTGGAAATATCGGAGCATCGATCAACGGTGGCTTACATCAACGATCAGGTGGAACAAGATCTCGCTCCCTGATGGCAGCAACTGAGTAAATTTTCCAGTTGGCAGAAAAGCATTTTGTCACTCTACACACTGGATGTTGGGAGGTCTTTAATAAATTACATGTCAGTAATGGAAACAATGGAGGAAGAGCCAGTCGTTGTTTGTTTGTTATTCAAGGGATCTAGGACAGGCTTTAAAGTCTGGAGGGGTACCCTAGCTAGATGGATTAGGGAAGCCATAGCGTTAGCCTACTCCTCTAGCGGTGCATCGGCCTCAGAGAGTGTGAAAGCTCGTTCGACTCTGGCTATCGCGTTCTCTTGGGCAGAGAAGGTGGAGGTGTCTGTCGGTCAGATATGGAAGGCAGCAACATGGTCCTCTCCGTCTATAAGCACTATAGGCTTGATCTGACTTCTCTGCTGATCTGGCCTTTGTGAGAAGAGTTCTACAAGAGATATTCCAACTTAAGGTGGTTTTGGTTTCTCTGTAAGTCTCTCGTGTGGTGCCGTCATGGAAAGGAAAGGACTAAATTACTTACCGGTATTGGGATTTTCCAGAACCCATGACAGCACCCTTATATTCCCACAATTATATTGCGCTAATAAAGATTTAGGTGTATAGTCTAGAGGGTGTTGTAGTTATTGTCTGGTGACGGCATGTGCATGTAACTGTCTTGGAGGTCCTCTCATGCTTTGTAACCCAACGGATGCGGGGGAGAGGTTCTGCTCTTTTATTCAGCAGGTTCCTGTCCTTGATGGACAGATCCCCTCTCTCGTATGGTGCTGTCATGGGCTCTGAAAATCCCATTACTGGTAAGTAGTTTAGTCTTTTTCATCTGTCTGTGGACTCAACCAGATTTGGCAGGTACACCATTGGCGCTCATTTCTCTTCACAGATGAGAACAGGTTCACACTGAGCAGATGTGAGAGAGTCTGGAGCCGCCGTGGTGAATGTTATGTTGCCTGCAACCTCCTCCATCATGGCTGGTCACTCAGTGGATCAGTGGTGGTGTAGGGAGACAGATCCTTGGAGGGTTGCACAAACCTCCACGTGATAGTAAACGACACACCGACTGCTGTTAGGTACCAGGATTAAATCCTCATATGAAGAGATTACGTTGTTGCCGTAGGTCCTGGGATCCTCGTGGTGCAAGACCATGCCTGGTCTCATGTGGGCAGAGTGTTCAAACAGTTACTGGATGATTAAAGCATTGATGCCATTGACTGTCCCTCATATTCCCCAGACCGGCGTTCAAGTGAGAACCTCTGGGACAATCTGTATGCGTGGATCCGATGCCGCTAAGTAGCGTCCCTGACTGTCCAGTTGCTCACTGATCCCGGCCTGAGAGGAGATCCCCAGGGTACCATACCCTGACTCATCAGGAGCATGCTCAGACGTTGTAGGCACATGGGGCCATATACAA
>JARQOD010000008.1:130727337-130807132 GCA_033576555.1 Oophaga sylvatica
AAAATTAGAAAAAAATTGTCTGAGTTTTCTGGATGAAAGTCAGGTGATTTCTCATACACTTGTCTGCAGGCGCCCTTAGACTGTCAGCTGAACCCGGTGATATCGGTGAGTATGGCCGACGTTAGTCTGGTGTGTATGGGGGACTTTAGTTACCATCTAAAGATATGGGCATTTTAAGTCTGACTTCTACGACTTAGAGTGCCTAGGGCAGCATGAACACTAAATAGGGCTCTGCACTTCTGTATGAGACACCAACTACTCTAGGTGAAATTGCTGACTCTGATTTTTAAAGTTGTTACTCAGGATAACAAAAAAAAATTCTTCCAAAAACAGCGCCACACCAGCTTACAGGTTGTATCTGGTATTACAGCACAGATTATCATTTTTCTTTCTCATTTAGACACAGCAGGGGAATCCAGCCTGACTCAGCTCCTCATGAACGAAATGCTAAAACTACAGCAGACTATTCAAGAGGAGAGACGAAAATACAAAGAGCTGCATACTTTAGCCCAGGAGAAAGATGATAACATTCGGCAAATGCAGGTCAAGGACAGCGAGCTGAAGAAGCACCAGGAGAGGGTCCTTAAGATGAAAGAGGAGGTAGACAATTTAAACAAAGAACTTAAGAAGTGCAAGGATGAGAACTACGAACTGGCCATGAAGTACGCCCGGCAGAGTGACGAGAAAAACACTGCACTCATGAAAAACAGAGAGTTGCAGCTCGAGGTTGGTAGCAGTGTTGGTAATAAACCATGTAGACATTAGCCGCTTATATTTGTTGCTTGTTGTTTTTTTGGGTGCCCTCTGATGGCTGGTTGTATTGTCTAGTGCCCTCTGGCAGCTGGTTGTATTGTCTAGAACCCTCTGGTGGATGGTTGTATTGTCTACTGCCCTCTGGCAGCTGGTTGTATTGTCTAGAATCCTCTGGTGGATAGTTGTATTGTCTAGTGCCCTCTGTCTATTGGTTGTATTGTCTAGTTCCCTCTGTCTACTGGTTGTATTGTCTAGTGCCCTCTGGCAGCTGGTTGTATTGTCTAGTGCCCTCTGGCAACTGGTTGTATTGTCTAGTGCTTTCTGGTTGTATTGTCTAGAACCCTCTGGTGGATGTTGTATTGTCTAGTGCCCTCTGGCAGCTGGTTGTATTGTCTAGTTCCCTCTAGCAGCTGGTTGTATTGTCTAGTTCCCTCTGTCTACTGGTTGTATTGTCTAGTGCCCTCTGGTGGCTGGTTGTATTGTCTAGTGCCCTCTGGCACCTGGTTGCATTGTTGAGTATTCTCTGGTGGCTGGTTGTATTGTTGAGTGCCCTCTTGCAGCTGGTTGTATTGTCTAGTTCCGTCTGTCTACTGGTTGTATTGTCTAATGCCCTCTGGCTGCTGGTTGTATTGTTGAGTGCCCTCTTGTAGCTGGTTGTATTGTCTAGTTCCGTCTGTCTACTGGTTGTATTGTCTAGTGCCCTCTGGCTGCTGGTTGTATTGTTGAGTGCCCTCTTGTAGCTGGTTGTATTGTCTAGTTCCGTCTGTCTGCTGGTTGTATTGTTGAGTGCCCTCTTGTAGCTGGTTGTATTGTCTAGTGCCCTCTGTCTGCTGGTTGTATTGTCTAGTTCCGTCTGTCTACTGGTTGTATTGTCTAGTGCCCTCTGGCTGCTGGTTGTATTGTCTAGAACCCTCTGGCTGCTGGTTGTATTGTCTAGAACCCTCAGGCTGCTGGTTGTATTGTCTAGAACCCTCTGGTGGATGGTTGTATTGTCTAGAACCCTCTGGTGGATGGTTGTATTGTCTAGTGCCCTGTGGCAGCTGGTTATATTGTCTAGAACCCTCTGGTGGATGGTTGTATTGTCTAGTGCCCTCTGGCAGCTGGTTGTATTGTCTAGAACCCTCTGGTGGATGGTTGTATTGTCTGGTGCCCTCTGGCGGCTTGTTGTATTGTCTAGTGCCCTCTGGTGGCTGGTTGTATTGTCTAGTTCCCTCTGTCTGCTGGTTGTATTGTCTAGTGCCCTCTGTCTGCTGGTTGTATTGTCTAGTGCCCTCTGTCTGCTGGTTGTATTGTCTAGTTCCCTCTGTCTGCTGGTTGTATTGTCTAGTTCCCTCTGTCTGCTGGTTGTATTGTCTAGTGCCCTCTGTCTGCTGGTTGTATTGTCTAGTTCCCTCTGTCTGCTGGTTGTATTGTCTAGTGCCCTCTGTCTGCTGGTTGTATTGTCTAGTTCCCTCTGTCTGCTGGTTGTATTGTCTAGTTCCCTCTGTCTGCTGGTTGTATTGTCTAGTGCCCTCTGTCTGCTGGTTGTATTGTCTAGTTCCCTCTGTCTTCTGGTTGTATTGTCTAGTTCCCTCTGTCTACTGGTTGTATTGTCTAGTTCCCTCTTACTGGTTGTATCGTCTAGTGCCCTCTGTCTGCTGGTTGTATCGTCTAGTGCCCTCTGTCTGCTGGTTGTATCGTCTAGTGCCCTCTGTCTGCTGTGATGTTATGCCTCTGTTGCTGTTGATTGTCTATCCCTCTGTCTGCTGGTTGTATTGTCTAGTGCCCTCTGTCTGCTGGTTGTATTGTCTAGTGCCCTCTGTCTGCTGGTTGTATTGTCTAGTTCCCTCTGTCTGCTGGTTGTATTGTCTAGTTCCCTCTGTCTGCTGGTTGTATTGTCTAGTGCCCTCTGTCTGCTGGTTGTATTGTCTAGTGCCCTCTGTCTGCTGGTTGTATTGTCTAGTTCCCTCTGTCTGCTGGTTGTATTGTCTAGTTCCCTCTGTCTGCTGGTTGTATTGTCTAGTGCCCTCTGTCTGCTGGTTGTATTGTCTAGTGCCCTCTGGCAATTGGTTGTATTGTCTAGTGCCCTCTGGTGGCTGGTTGTATTGTCTAGTTCCCTCTGTCTACTGCTTGTATTGTCTAGTGCTCTCTGGTGGCTGGTTGTATCGTCTAGTGCCCTCAGGCGGCTGGTTGTATCGTCTAGTGCCCTCAGGCGGCTGGTTGTATCGTCTAGTGCCCTCAGGCGGCTGGTTGCATTGTATAGTGCCCTCTGTCTGCTGGTTGTATCGTCTAGTGCCCTCAGGCGGCTGGTTGTATCGTCTAGTGCCCTCAGGCGGCTGGTTGCATTGTCTAGTGCCCTCTGTCTGCTGGTTGTATCGTCTAGTGCCCTCAGGCGGCTGGTTGTATCGTCTAGTGCCCTCAGGCGGCTGGTTGCATTGTCTAGTGCCCTCTGTCTGCTGGTTGTATCGTCTAGTACCCTCAGGCGGCTGGTTGCATTGTCTAGTGCCCTCTGGCAGCTGGTTGTATTGTCTAGTGCCCTCAGGCGGCTGGTTGCATTGTCTAGTGCCCTCTGTCTGCTGGTTGTATCGTCTAGTGCCCTCAGGCGGCTGGTTGTATCGTCTAGTGCCCTCAGGCGGCTAGTTGTATTGTCTAGTGCTCTCTGGTGGCTGGTTGTATCGTCTAGTGCCCTCAGGCGGCTGGTTGTATCGTCTAGTGCCCTCAGGCGGCTAGTTGTATTGTCTAGTGCCCTCAGGCGGCTGGTTGCATTGTCTAGTGCCCTCTGTCTGCTGGTTGTATCGTCTAGTGCCCTCAGGCGGCTGGTTGTATCGTCTAGTGCCCTCAGGCGGCTAGTTGTATTGTCTAGTGCTCTCTGGTGGCTGGTTGTATCGTCTAGTGCCCTCAGGCGGCTGGTTGTATCGTCTAGTGCCCTCAGGCGGCTAGTTGTATTGTCTAGTGCCCTCAGGCGGCTGGTTGCATTGTCTAGTGCCCTCTGGCAGCTGGTTGTATTGCTGAGTGCTCTCTGGTAGCTGATTGCATTGTGGAGCATACTCAGGCGGCTGTTTGCAGAGGAGAATGCCCTCAGGTGCCTGATTGTATAGATTTGCTCTTGATCTACTGTATGTCCCTCTTGCAGAAAAGCATCTAAATAGTAGATGCGTATCTCAGGGAGAATTCTAGGTGGTCTCTCTGTGTAGCCCTGGTACACAATACCAGGAGGATGAGTGGAGAGGTAAAGGTTAAGTGTTCTTCATGTCATCATGTACCTTCGAACACGCCCAGTAGGTGTGTGGAAGGGAGTGTCAGTAGGAGAGAGTGTGTCCAGACTTAGGAGAGACAAGACGTCTTAGGGACTCTGCTCTATCTTCAGCTTAAAATTGTGGAGTCTAGTATAGGTACTTTAACGTACCCGAGCCTAGTCAAAGCTGTGCCCCACTGGAAACAGGCTGAAATATCTCCTGAGAACTGAGCAAGTCGAAGGGCAAAAGTGGAAGAAAGCAAGGAAGTGCTATAGGTGAAGAATACCTGCACGAATCTACCGGTTACTGGGGACCGAAGGATCATCTTTGTTTCAAGTAAGGTGATAAGATAACCAGAAATCTACCGGACCCTAGGTCGCGGCGGATAAGTCCAAATAGTCAGTACGTAACTGGGGTCAGAGGGAAGTGAGGACCGTGAGTCAGTGCACGACAATATAGGAAATCATCTTTCTCACAAAAAGGCTCCAACCACAACACTGATCGGGCAGAACAGCTAAAGATTAGCTGGAATTATAGAGAGGACTACGCTTCATGCTGGTCGTACTCAGCTTCATTGGAGTTAAAGGAGGCCCCTAACTTGCTTAACCGTTTGCCTCAAAGCTCATCCTCCATCAACCCCATCAGCCTCCCTGGGACCTGCTTTACCATCCTGCAAGTAAAGGTATGGAAAGACGTTGACTGTGTGAGACTGAGTTATTATTGCATGCCTGCACAATCCCTACCTAACTACCGACCTGAGGGAAGAGTCCCACCTGTAGGGGACCCGACATCTAGCTGCATCACCATCCCCTCAGAGATCTACAGCAGCGCTGGTACAAATTACCAGAATACTACAGGTGGCGTCACGAACTGTATATAAATATCCCCTGTAAATATTCCCCCAACATACGCCAGACCGCCAGGGCCACAGACCGAGCCACAGCTACCTGTGACAAAATCCCCATAGACTTCTACGGGCTCGGCTCTGAGTACCCCATTGCCCTGGTAACCCACAATTGTGGTGGCGGGTCGACACAACAACTTGGCGTCACGAACAGGATACGAAACTTGCAGCATTGCGAGCCCTGTGTGCCTGTGGAGTGTTTTGGCGAAAAAGACTGTTGCTGTTGTTTGGCGCTAAAATCCGCCATTTTGCCGCCATATTCGCGCCCTCAGGCGCTGGAGAAGAAGGTGGGCGGACCTGAAAAAGCGCGCTGTTGCTTGGACACGCCCCCAACCTGCACCCCAAACTGCATAGCAATCTGCGTCGCAAACCGCATCGCAAACCGCATCGCAAACGGCATAGCAATCTGCATAGCAAACCGCATAGCGAACTGCATAGCAATCTGCATCGCAAACCGCATAGCAAACTGCATAGCAATCTGCATCGCAAACCGCATCGCAATCCGCATAGCAAACTGCATCACAATCTGCATTGCAATCCGCATAGCAAATTGCATCGCAAAATAGAGCGGCAGGTCCTGCAACAGGAAGTGAACGCTCTGACATCAGAGCGCCTGCGACGAAGGTCCTATTCCCACTGCGGTGCCTGTGAAGAAGCAGCATCTGAAACCGGTAGGCTCCGTTTAACCAAGGGGGAGCAAGGATGTCACAACAACAGGCTGACAGTGCGGCCCCGGCCGGAGGGCTTAATCCCGCACCGTCTGGTATTGTAGCGCCAGATGGAGGCGCAGGCCCAGCACCTAGTCCGGTAGTCCCGATCATGCCACTAACGCTTCCATATATGCCTGGGGCGAAATGGCTTCCCAGTACAGCGGTGAGCCAGGCACATTATCAGGCTTCAAGCGGAAGTTAAGCAGCCTATTGGAAATGTATTCCATGCCTGAGAAACAAAAAGCTGCTGTGTTAATAGGGCAGTTAACTGGCGCTGCTGAGAGGGAAGTGGAGACTTGGGATACCGTTGATCTGGAGTCGGTACCTGCGATTTTCCTTAAACTAAATGCCATATTTGAAGACCGCACAGAAACGGATCTCCGGATGGCCTTCTATCACTGTTCACAACAGCCAGGTGACAGCATCCGGGACTATGCTTGCCGATTGCAAGGAGCCCTGAAAGCACTCAAGCAAATTAACAATTTAAATGCTATTGACGAGAATAAAATGTTGAAAGAACAATTTATACAGGGATTGAGATCCCAAGAGGAACGCAGAACTGTAAACTGGTGGTCCTTAGATCATCCGGATGCTACCTTTGATGCCCTAAAGGACATGGCAATAAAAGGGCTGCGGCCCCTGGGCAAACCTGAGGTGGCCACCCAACATCATCAGGCTGAAGTCACTCTGGAACCGGCAGTAACCCCCTGTTCTCCGCTAGTGGCAGAAACCAAAACGCAGGTGACACCTCCTAGTGAATTGGACTGTCTGCGCTCAGAGGTGCGCCAGCTGACTAAAAATCTGGCCGCTGTGATGAGTGTCCTACAGCTGCGGAAAGAAGAGGAAGGGAAGATCTTGTTAGCTGACTGCCCAGAGGACGTTCCGTGGATGCACCGGAGAAGAAAGAAGACGTCGCCCCCCCGGAGGAGGACAACGCCACCCCCAGGAGCAACCTCTGATCAACACCCTTCTCGTCGAGAGATCGTCTGTTTTCGCTGCAACCGAAAAGGTCATTTGTCTCCACAGTGTCCTTTAAACGGGCAGAACCTGGGTCCAAGGGCCAACACCCAGGAGAATACCCACCAGGCCCCCTAGACTGGAACCGCAGGTATGTGGGCGGGCGACCCTACCTGTCCATTATTTTAGATGGGATTGCTGTTCCAGCATTGCTAGACACTGGGTCTCAAGTCACCCTCATACCTGATGCCCTATATACCAAGTACTGGTCAATGGACGATCTTAAACCCCGAGCCTTGACTTTACTGTGTATGCTTCTAATGGTCTTCCTGTAGAAGTACTTGGAACAAAATGTGTAGATGTAAAGGTGGGAAGAGAGGAGTTGAAAGACCAGGGACTTCTGGTAGTGAAGACTGTAAATGAGGAGAATGGTCTAAATATAATATTGGGTACTAATGTTATTGGTAATTGTTTGGAAGAAGTAGTGTTCTTGCTCCAACAGCTCGCTGAGATTGCCCGACCAAGGCAGAGAGGAGTCATCCAAAGAGAGATCCGGGCCCTGGTGTGTCAGCAACAAGCGAAGCTTACCGACGGCGAAATTGGTAATGTACGGGTCACTGACTCGAATCCTATTGTGATACCCCCAATGAGTGAAATGATCATTTGGTGCAGGGCAGCCATAGGTCTGAGAGGACAGAATTACCAAGCTGTAGTAGAACCCCACCATTCCGAACATAGACCTACACTTATGACTGCTAGAGGAGTAGTAGAAGTGGTGAATGGAAGAGTACCTGTACGGCTTCTCAATTGGGGAGATGATGAGGTAAATTTACCCCGTTATGCAACCATTGCTAAACTTCATGCTGTCGACAATAATTCCATTCTCCCGGCTGAGTCCTTAGACTCCTGTCAAATAGAGGAGGACAATGACCCAGCAACTCAGGTGGCGGAATGGTGTCAGCAGCTCCATGTTGGGACGGACACCACCCCCGCTCACCAGAAGCAAGGGGTATTACGGGTGGTGCAAGAGTACGCCCAAGTGTTTAGCAAAAACCCACTTGATTTTGGGATCATTAAGGGAGTACAACATCATATCCCTACTGGCAGTCATCCTCCCATCAAAGAGCGGTATAGGCCCATACCTCCAGCTCATTATCAGAAGGCTAAAGAAATGTTGAATGATATGAAGAAAGCTGGGGTGATAAGGGATAGTTGTAGTCCCTGGGCAGCCCCTCTAGTTTTGGTTAAAAAGAAAGATGGTAGTATGAGAATGTGTGTGGATTACAGGCAGGTGAACCGCATAACACACAAGGATGCATACCCGCTACCACGTATAGAGGAATCATTAGCTGCTCTGAAAACGGCTAACTACTTTTCTACCCTTGATCTGACTAGTGGTTACTGGCAAGTGGCTGTGGCTGAGGAGGATCGTGAGAAAACGGCTTTCACCACCCCAATGGGGCTCTGTGAGTTCGACAGAATGCCGTTTGGGCTCAGTAGTGCCCCAGGAACATTTCAGAGAGTGATGGAAAACTGTCTGGGACATCTCAATTTTGAAACCGTGCTGCTATACCTAGACGACGTTATCGTGTATTCCAAGACATATGAGGACCATCTGAAGCACCTGGCAGAAGTGTTTGAGTCCCTGTCCAGGTACGGGATGAAGTTGAAACCCTCAAAATGCCATCTACTCAAGCAGAAGGTACAATACTTGGGGCACATCGTCAGTTCGGAAGGAGTAGCGCCGGACCCAGAGAAAGTCACTGCCATCCAGAAGTGGCCGGAGCCGAAGAACCTTAAGGAAGTGCGACAGTTCCTGGACTAACGGGTTACTATAGGAGATTCGTGAAAGATTACACGAAGAAGGCAGCTCCTTTACAGGACCTCCTAGTAGGACAATCCCTAAAGAGCAGAAACCCTCCCTTTAACTGGGGGAAAGAACAGGCTGAAGCATTCCAAAAGATGAAAGAGATCCTTACAGGTGATGAGATCTTAACCTATCCTGATTACAGCCAACCGTTCCTGTTGTACACCGACGCCAGTAATGAAGGGTTGGGAGCCGTTCTCAGTCAGAAGCAGAATGGACAAGAAAAAGTCATCGCATATGCTAGCAGAAAACTCAGGCCAACTGAAAGGAATCCGGAAAATTATAGCAGCTTCAAGCTAGAGTTTCTGGCGCTGGTCTGGGCCATTACCGAAAGATTTAAGCACTATCTGGCCTCCAATAAGTTCACTGCGTTTACAGACAACAACCCGTTAACGCACCTGGAAACCGCCAAGCTGGGTGCCATGGAGCAGCGATGGATGGCTCGGTTGTCCAATTACCAGTTTACTATCAAGTACCGGGCAGGTCGAAAGAATGCTAATGCTGATGCGTTATCCCGAATGCCGCATGACTCTGATACGGAAGAAGAATCGGACGACCTGGAAGAAATTGAGCTACCCGCGTTCCATCGAAATGGGGTAGTCCACGAGCATCAAGTCCACAGAAAGCAAAATGGTGCAACATTAAATCCTTTACCCCATCACAGCTGGAAAGAGACTCAGGACAGTGATCCAGTGGTCAGCCACATCAAGGAGTTGTTAAAGCAAGAAGGCTCCTCTTTGGAAAAGGATGCACCTATGCCCGCCAAGCTCCTGTGGAACGAGAGAAGCAGGTTGTTCCTGTACCGTGAGAAGTTGTGCAGAAGATACGTCAACCCCAGAACCCATGAAATGGTCTGGCAAATAGTGGTCCCCAAGACAGACGTCCCAATGGTGTTGGAAGCATACCACGATCAAGCAGGACACTTTGGCTGGAGAAAGCTGGAAACCCTGTTGAGATGCCGGTTCTACTGGGTAGGGATGCGCAGCTCCATCGAGAGGTGGTGTCGGAACTGTGGACCCTGTGGTCTTAGAAGAAAGGACTACGGTAGTCAGAAGGCACCCCTGCAACCTATCCGGACGACTCGTCCCCTGGAGATTGTGGCCCTGGACCACGTCAAACTGTCGCCGAGTAGATCTGGATACTCATACGCCTTGACCATGGTGGACCATTACTCCAGATTTCTGGTAGTCGTTCCAGTGAAAGACCAGACTGCAGTGACGGCAGCGAAGACCTTTCAAGCAAGCTTCTGCAGACCGCATGGGTATCCCGAGCAAGTCTTAACCGATCAGGGACCTGCTTTTGAAGCCGATTTATTCAAGGAATTCTGTCATATGTATGGGTGCAAGAAAATAAGAACAACACCATATCACCCTCAAACCAATGGTCTCTGCGAGAAAATGAACCATATTGTCCTTGACTTGTTGAGATCCATACCGTTGGAAGACAGGAATCGATGGCCGGATTTACTACCTGATTTGGTTGATTTGTATAATCATATACCTGTAAGCTCAACTAACTGCACTCCTGCCTATCTGATGAGAGCAAGGCCTGGAAAACTACCAATGGACCTAGAACTTGGAGTGGTAGAACCGGAGGCAGACGACGCTGTTGAAAACTGGGACGTCAATCGGCAAGAGCAATACAGAAGAGTACAAATCTGTGTAGAGGAAAGTCTTAATAAGGCACGGGAGAAACAGGAAGATGTTTACAACCGAAATGCTCCTGCCAAGCCTTTGATGCCTGGAGAGGTAGTATTAAAAAGAAAGAGGAAAATGCATAAACTGGATAATCAGTGGGAGCAAGAACCCTACGTCATACAAGATTCTAAGTACGACAACGGAAAAGTTTGTGTCGTCAGTAAAGACGGAGGAAAAACAATAACCACTGTGTCTAGAGACCATTTGAAACTATGTCCGGAACCCTTGAAACGTTGCGACAAGAACCCTGTCTTCAATCAAAGAGAGAAAAAGGAAGAGGTTTATACACACAGATCTGGGAGATTTTCCTGCGGATTGGCCCCGACTGGGAGATGCTGTGATAATTCCAGTGTTGCAGTTTTATAAGCCACAAGAGGACGTTCTATCTCCAGTTGTGCCTGTAGTGCCAGTTGAACCCGCTCAGGAGTTACCCCTTCCAGCAACACCTCAACCTGTAGAACCTCAAGATGGATCATCGGAAGCAGCGCCCCATACTATGGGATCTCCTGGTGAAGCTGACTCACACCGCCCAGCCATCAGTACGCTTGCCAGATCCATGGAAAGATTAAGGCAGTTCTATGGTTTACCGTTTCATAGTGCAGACAGATCGCAAATTGATTTACCTGAAACTACACCACGTAGATCAGAGAGAATCACAAAAGGGAAATTACCCATTAGATATCAGCAATAGTTATGACGAACTGATGTAAATACATTGTGAAAAGTCTATATATATAAATGTGTTTTTCCCTATTAAGCTTCGTTAACAATGGACTCAGAGGCTGAGGACTGAGCCAGCCCAAAAACTGTATCCTGTAAATAGTTGCACTAAAGTGCCTTCTTAATGGTTTCACATGAAACCTTGACTCACCTCTGAACCAAAAACCCGTGTGGTGTGGCACTGAGTGAGGTCTGCATTTGGATGTCCTGCAGCCCACCCAGGACCCACGTTGAAGGTTTGGTGCGGGTCCTTCACAAGTATCTTGTAAATTTATTTATTGAATGTTATTTGATACTATTTGTATTTTTCTATAAAGTTTGTAACGTTTAAGGTATTCTTACCTCCCGGATGGGAAGATGTTATTGTTCCAATGTTATTGCATAAACAAAATGTCTTTTGTATTCCACAGCCCGGGAGTGCTGTCGTTTACCATGGGGGAATGTGTAGCCCTGGTACACAATACCAGGAGGATGAGTGGAGAGGTAAAGGTTAAGTGTTCTTCATGTCATCATGTACCTTCGAACACGCCCAGTAGGTGTGTGGAAGGGAGTGTCAGTAGGAGAGAGTGTGTCCAGACTTAGGAGAGACAAGACGTCTTAGGGACTCTGCTCTATCTTCAGCTTAAAATTGTGGAGTCTAGTATAGGTACTTTAACGTACCCGAGCCTAGTCAAAGCTGTGCCCCACTGGAAACAGGCTGAAATATCTCCTGAGAACTGAGCAAGTCGAAGGGCAAAAGTGGAAGAAAGCAAGGAAGTGCTATAGGTGAAGAATACCTGCACGAATCTACCGGTTACTGGGGACCGAAGGATCATCTTTGTTTCAAGTAAGGTGATAAGATAACCAGAAATCTACCGGACCCTAGGTCGCGGCGGATAAGTCCAAATAGTCAGTACGTAACTGGGGTCAGAGGGAAGTGAGGACCGTGAGTCAGTGCACGACAATATAGGAAATCATCTTTCTCACAAAAAGGCTCCAACCACAACACTGATCGGGCAGAACAGCTAAAGATTAGCTGGAATTATAGAGAGGACTACGCTTCATGCTGGTCGTACTCAGCTTCATTGGAGTTAAAGGAGGCCCCTAACTTGCTTAACCGTTTGCCTCAAAGCTCATCCTCCATCAACCCCATCAGCCTCCCTGGGACCTGCTTTACCATCCTGCAAGTAAAGGTATGGAAAGACGTTGACTGTGTGAGACTGAGTTATTATTGCATGCCTGCACAATCCCTACCTAACTACCGACCTGAGGGAAGAGTCCCACCTGTAGGGGACCCGACATCTAGCTGCATCACCATCCCCTCAGAGATCTACAGCAGCGCTGGTACAAATTACCAGAATACTACAGGTGGCGTCACGAACTGTATATAAATATCCCCTGTAAATATTCCCCAACATACGCCAGACCGCCAGGGCCACAGACCGAGCCACAGCTACCTGTGACAAAATCCCCATAGACTTCTACGGGCTCGGCTCTGAGTACCCCATTGCCCTGGTAACCCACAATTGTGGTGGCGGGTCGACACATCTCTATTGTATAGAGTCTATACAATCCTCAAACTATTTGTTCACTTTTTTACCTTAATTACAGATCGAGAAACTGAAACACAACCTGATTAAGGCAGAAGATGATTGCAATCTAGAGAGGAAACAGACAACTAAGCTAAAGAATGCCATGAAAAAGCAGCCGAGTCAGGATATCATCTACGAGCTGCAGAGAGAAAACTACGTTCTGAAAGCCAGACTGCAGGAACAAGATAACACTCCTCTGCAGGTGAGGTGGACCTGAGTGCTACACCTCCTTCATTAAGAGTCAGACAGGATGCTTTGTAGGATTTGTGGTGTCCTTGCTTTATGTGATATTCGTCTTTGTGATGTTACTATTTTAGAATTTGTTGAAAGATGTGACGGTGGAGAAAACAAAGTTATACATCCAGGATCTAGAGAATGACCGCAGGCAGGCCTTGGAGCAGCATCAGGACTTGGTCAATAGCATCTACACCCTGAAGATGAGCCTGAGACAAGCTGAGGACCTCCGAGATAAGGTGGCTGACCGCTACACGTGAGCTCTACCCATCACACACTACCCTACTGCAAGATCCCCTATCATAGGAATGGTGCACTGTGTACAGGGGCATCTATACTGGTGGTGTTTATGAAAAGGAAGCTGCATATTGTGCCTACAGGCTGGCCGACAATGTCATTTCTGCTGTGATATAACAGCTATAGAGCTGTGATCTAATAATCAATACAGTTTTAAAACTCCCTGACTCACACCGTCTATACCATTTGTAAGTGGTGTCCCAAATCTCCAGCTTTTGCCTGTCTCTGCCTCCTGCTTGTAAGAGCTGACCAAGGTAAACCTATCGCAAGCAGGAGGAAAAAGAGATAGTTAAAAAATGCATCACATAGGATATAATGAAAACCTGTATGAAGATACATCACATAGGATATTATGAGTGCAATCTGATGAGTACAAAACTGAAGGCTGCATGAGAAATGTAGGTAGCTTTTGGTGAAGGGAAAATGAAATACTATAACAAAACAAAATCGCTGAAGTGCTGCCTTCACTTTTTCTGCAAAGTGAGAACCATCAACAAATTGAGATGTGAATGTATCTTGTATCCTCAGTACTTGGAAGAGAAGGAAGTTCTAGATCTGCAGTGTACCACGCTAAAGAAAGACTCAAAGATGTACAAAGAACGCATAGAGGCCATACTACAGCAGCTGGAGGAAGTGTGCAGTGAGCGCAACCAGGTAAGAAGCCATCCCAGATCACACTGTCTTGATAGGGAACTATATAAAGCTTGAGATGGGCCTGCGACTTCTGTGCCTGTTGCCTTTTCTAGATTACTTGATATTATCAAAGTAAAATGCATCATTTTTTTTAAAGGGGTTGTCATCATTAGGTAAAGATTTGGTTGTAAATCCGAGATCTGGCAGCCGAAACCCTTGATGATCATTTCTTTATCTCCAGTATGCAGCTGCATTATTCTTCTGCAGTGGCCACTACAGGAGAAATGTGGTATTACATGGCACCTATTCACATGAATAGTAATACATAGTCATATTGAGTCCTCCAGAGCAAAAAACGCACTTTGCAGCTGTATTCCACTATAAATAATTATAGGAGGGAGTCCTGAGAAACGGATCCTCTTCCATGACATCTATTTCTACTGATGGGACATATGAGTCTGGGTTGTCCTATTAATGAAGTCCGTGTACTTTCTCTCTGCATTTGGTCATATACAGTCCATAATCTTCTTCCGCTTCTTTTTTTTGTCTTGTCTTAGGCCATTGCCACAAGGGAGCAGTTCTACGGGCAGTACACCAAGTGTCTTACAGAGAAAGACTTGTACAGAAAGCAGATCCGAGAACTAGGGGAGAAGTACGACGACCTTCAGATCCAGCTGTTCAGGAGCGAGGGGAGTCTGTTAGCTCTGAAAACTAAGCTGAAAAGGACAGATTCGCCAGCGCTGGTACAGAATAGCTAAACCTTCAGTAATATTATTAGCATTTATTGGGGTCCAGTATTTCAGTCTATTATTGAATTGATGCTACAGCGGGTGGAAAGATGCAAAGACCTGACCTGAAGGCACTTGACATTTAAGGGTCACTTGCTTAGGACTGTGCAAAATACTGAGCATCCTTGGTGCGGCTCCTGCGCTCCCTCTGCTCCTTTTGTACCCCGCTATTGCTCTTCTCTACCCTGGCTATGGATGGACGGGCGGGCAAGTCTGGCCAGGGTGGAGCAAATGCAGCGTCTTGGGGGTCCTGGGGACCAGAGAGGAGTGGGGGTGACCAGCACATTGACATCTTGACAGCTAGGCTGTCTCACGATGTGATGTGCGCAGTCCACCAGAACCAAAGGAGCGAGGAGAGGTGAGTATTAATTAGTATTGACCACTACCTATGGGTTGATCCAATGGGTGGTGGTCGATTTTAAGAAAGCTGCCGCTCCCTCGTTTAGCAGACAAGTGTCCAGGACAAATATTTTCCAGGGACAGTCACAATCAAATATGAGACAGTTCCTTCTCCTGTGACAACCAATGCATTTGCAGAACTTCTAAAAAAAGAGGTTCATCAGCAGCTGCAGTATGTATTATAAACACCTGTATAGCCAAGCAAGAGAATTATCACCCCTGCAGCATCCAAGACCCCCCACATTGGGAAACTGGAATATGTAGTCAGAGGATGACACCTGCCGTGTACTTATATATCATTTATTACTAATGCAAATTCACTCCTGCTCCTCCCTGGAAACAATCAGCAAGCAGCCGAATTCTAGAAATGTCCTATTCCTAGTATGTTTAGTACTTAGAGTGCCCAGGGGTGTTGTACTGTGGGGGTGCTGTGGTCCATTGCTTATGTATGTTCATCCGAGCATTAGGATGCTAATGGGTTAATGAGCTAAGCCGTAAGGTTTATTAGCAAAGTCTTCTTGCTATCTGTTTCCAGGTAATTACAGAATTGTAAAACTGGAGAATAAGGTAATGGACACATTACTCTATAAGCATTTCATGTCTGAATACAGGGAGATTTCTGATATGTAAGGTTGGCATCCATGGGATTCAGGGCTTTAGAGTATTACTGTCCTGATGATTTTTCCGCTCTATGGTGTGAACTATTTTTACAAAGAGATGAATAAATGACTTTTTCCATATATACACATTATTTTCTTCTGGAAAGGCTATTTCTCTTGGTCCCATCTCTCAATAAAAAGAGAATATGTGCGCATCCCAAAAATATGAAGGGAAACCATCAGTAAGTTTGGAGGCCGGAGTCCATCAGCATCGCATGTAATTGGGGTTCAGGTTTCCAATCATGTCCATGTTTCGATATAACAAGTTCAGTTTCTGCCTACCGAAAAGTTTTGCCATTGGTGCGTTTGAAAAGCTAAATCTCCGCTACATAACAACATGCTGGTGAGAGATCCTGCAGATCTGACCCGTGTACGTACGCAGGTAAAATCTGCTAAAATGACTGGCCTCGAGGATGAGCAGAGATCTCCATATCCGCAGCATGACCATTTCGATTGCGGATTTTACCTCCTTTCATTGTCACAGCGCTAAAATCAATCACGTCAGACATGCGGATTTTGCTGCGGCGCAGAGAAAATGCCTCCCTTTCAGTCCCGGCCATTAGCTGCAGGGCGAGGAGCTGAGGATCAAACCGAAAAGTCAAATCTGTGTCCGTAGCGGGAAATAGTCATAAAAAATGCTGGTAAATTCTTCATTTCTCACAATGACCCCAATAGGGCACCGCTGGGAAATCGGCACAACTGTAAATGCAGCTCTGGTGGTGAGTGCTGTATAAACTGGGCATGGTGTTCACGAGCAGACGGACTAGGGGAGTGATAATCTGGTAGTACATGGGGCGGCGGTACGTAATTGGGGGGATTTAGGAAACCCGGGCGTCTGCCACCAATATGGCTTTAGTGGCCAGACAGAATTGGACGTATATGTAGGTAATGACGCGAGACTCTGCCATACCGTGGCGTCTAATGGTGAAGGTTTGGTATCTAGTAATAATAGGCCTATACACTGTATACAGGGTCCTATGTACTAACGCATATGTCTGCACGGTCTCCAAGCTCCGCAGTCCTCCAGGCGATATGTCTGTGTGCAGACACCTGGATGGCGCTGCTTTTATTAGATGCATTCCTGTGTACAGACGATAGGATATCTATGGCTGCAGACGAGAAATAACTTGTCTCTTTCTGTCCCCTCCAGTCCTCTGATGCAGATGAACTTTCTTCGCGCAGTTCCCAGGAAGTAAGTAAACCCCAGAGGGCATGTATAATGGAGGGGAGGCGATGGTACCACATGCTTTTAAAGACCCCCTGCCACACGGGGATAATATCTCCCTTCTCACAGTCTCTCCCTCTGTTCTTCATGACTGTGAGCTAATGGCGACATATATACAGTCATGGCAGAAAGTGTCGGCACCCTTGAAATTGTTCCAGAAGATGAAGTATTTCTCCCAGAAAATTATTGCAGTTACACGTTTTGTTATAAACGTGTTTATTTCCTTTGTGTGTATTGCAACAACACAAAAAAAAGTGAAAAAAAGCTAAATTGGACATAGTTTTCACACTTTTCACCCCAAAATGGGCCAAACAAATATTGTAATATTTCTTATCAGGAATCTGCTTCTTTATCCTGGACTGATTTTTTATTCTTAATTCAGGAGTAAAATCTGTATTTAGTGAAGAGAGATTATCACATTGCTGGGATAGGAGATGACAGTTGGTGCTTATAAAGTTCTATGGGACATGGAGTAGCTCAAGGCTGCGCAGACATTCTGCTGCAATATTAATCGAGTCCCCGTGCAGAACAGGCAGGTATATCGAATGTTGGAATTGGAAGGGACCTCCAGGGTCATCGTGTCCGACCCCCTGCTCAATGCAGGAGTCACTAAACTATCTCAGACATGTCTGTCCAGCCTCTGATTGAAGGCTTCAAGCCTTCTTAGTCCCATGCACAAAAATAATAAAAGTCCTGAATAGCCCCTCTAGTGGGACATATCTGGGCTTAGAGCCTGGGGCTGTGTGAGTGATCAATATGGCCCCGTTTGTGATCACAGGAATGTGGAGATCCAGCATTGTTACCTATTTGGCCGCTGCTCAGTAACTGCAGGAAAAAATGATTTATTACGGCCCTAATGAAAATAATGTAGGAAATTATTAAAAAAAAAATCCATGTGGTGCCAAAACCGCTGCGGGCAGTATAATGGCAGAAGACGGGTATGACGGGTGTAACATGACACATATTTATTAAAGGATCTGTTGGCAGAAATCCGAGGCTGGCATTAGGGTTCCTGCCGCAGGGTACGGGGGCCGCGGGGCATACCTCTGTGTTATAAGATGGCCGTCTTTGTAATAAAGTCCCTGTGCTGATTGGCGCAGAGATGGCTTCTGAAAGTGGAGATCCGGATAAGACGACCCCCTCAGTGCCTTCTTGGGATAGGCGGCGTCTTATTCAGGACGGCCCTGTAATGGGGACAGTGAATCACTAATGTCCTTCTTTGTCTTTAAGATGAAAGTTTTCCAAGACGAGCAGCCGTCACCGACCGATCATAGTAAGTAGTGACGTCAAATTGGATGAATTATGGACCTGGTGAAAAAAAAAATGACTCCATTTTCTTGCAGGATGTGTGTTTTATAAGGGTTGTCATATGGATAAAGTCAGAGTTCACAAACCAGCGAAGTTACACCGCTGCGCAGTTCGGCCACTACAAGGCTGGCGGCTGTCAGGGCATGCTTGGGGTTGTAGTTTTCCAACAGCTGATGAGCCGCAGGTTGGAGACCACGATCTATACATTGAGATGATTGAGTGCTGTTTTGAGATTTTGCTTGGGGTGGACTTAATGGGGTTTTCTCCGCTTCTATCATCTGGTGTGCACTGCCCCGGCTTCCCACATGGACAGTGTGAAGATCTGACAGTGTGCCCTGTCCTATGCAGTAAGTCTAGCAACTTCAGAGCTGTGCTTGAAAGCGCACACACTTACCGACCACCTCTGATAAACTGCAGAGGTGGCCGATTATCTAGGGAACAAGCAGTTGATAATAGAATTAAATATCTCGGGTTCTTGAGAACCAAGAGGAACTTTAATGACAAGTAAATTGCAGAATTATGCTGCAATTTTACCCATTTAAAAATATGACAACCCCTTTAAAATATTTGGGTCAGTGTCCGCAATAATTGCCCCCCCATCGTCACTCCGGCCCCTGCCACGCGTTATTACGTTGTCTGCATCATGTATTATCTTTTGTGTGCACACAGGTCCACCCGGAGACGGCCACCATGGGGAAAACCGCGATGAATCCTCGCCGACACAGGATGAAGTAAGTCCTGGTGTACAGGTATCTACGTTTTTCATCGGGAGTGTATGGAAGGTGCAGACACTGTGTGCAGAGCTGTAGACACTGCAGCCTCCAGGATAATCACAAGCCTAGAGAGGTTCTAGAGAACCAAGCAAGAAACACAGATTCTGTAAGAAGGGAACACGGACTCTTGGGTTATCTAGATCAATGTTACTGGTAGTCCAGAGAAAGGGATTGCTGGGACTAGAAATGGGGCCAGTGATAAGTGGGGCATCTAGAGTACTAGCGTTCTGTTACATGGGGAATCTAGAGAGATTATATTCAGAGATGGGGGGCATGTAAAACAAATGAGTCACAGATCCTGGGGACTCGAGAACAGTGGACCAGTGACACGAAACAATGACATTATGCTGCACACAGAGTCTAGAACAATGGCTGTCTGATACATCAGGAATATAGAAAATAGTATGCTGATACATTAACAGTCTAGAATATTAATAAAACATGAAGGAGCTGATTCATCAAATCCTGCGTTTTCTGTGCTTTTGGAGATGGAGAGTCAGCAGGAGCCATGTTCATGTCTGTGCCAGAGACAGATGTGTATCCGATGATCCTGGACTGCAGTACATTTTGATCTTCATTTATGCCACTTTTCTGTGTTTTCTAAATTTGCCTGGCCACTTTTGACCACACCCTCCGCTTAGCTCTGCCCATTTACCCAAAAATTACTGGAGCCGGTGTAAAAACACCAAAAGATGCAACATTTGTGTATAGGAACGTTGCAACATTTCACCTCATTTACTCCAGATTTCTGGCCCTGTTTGATGAATCAGCCGAGCTAAAAAGGTGATTTAATGCATATAGAATCTAAAACCATGGAGGGAGGATGCATAAAGAATCCAGAATGATGGTGGGCAGATGCATAAAGGATCTAGAACAATGGAAGGAGGATGTATAAAGGATCTAGGAGGATGTATAAAGGATCTAGAATGATGGTAGGCTGATGCATAAAAGATCTAGAATTATGGTGGGCGGATGCATAAAAGATTTAGAACAATGGAAGGAGGATGTATAAAGGATCTAGAATGATGGTAGGCTGATGCATAAAAGATCTAGAACAATGGAGGGAGGATGCATAAATAATCTAGAATTATGGTGGGCGGATGCATAAAAGATTTAGAACAATGGAAGGAGGATGTATAAAGGATCTAGAATTATGGTAAGCTGATGCATAAAAGATCTAGAACAATGGAGGGAGGATGCAGAAAGGTTCTAAAACAATGGTGGTCGGATGTATAAAAAATCTAGAATGAAGGTGGGCGGATAAATAAAGAATATCAAACAATGGTAGGCGGATGCATAAAAATCTAGAACTGTGGTAAGATGCCTGAAAAATCTAAAATGATGGTGGTCAGATGCATAAGGATCTACAACGTTGATTAGATGCATAAAAAAAGTCAAGAATAACGGTATAGTGATATATTAGCATTCTAGAACCATAATGGTGCTTTGATACATGCAAAATCTAGAACCACAGTATTACAACACATGAATAATTTTAGAACCGTAAAGAGTCTCTGATGCATAGAGAATCTAGAACACTGACTGGAGACTTCCAGATCCTAGCATAGAACCTCGCTG
Source organism: Oophaga sylvatica (assembly GCA_033576555.1). Lineage (NCBI taxonomy): Eukaryota > Metazoa > Chordata > Amphibia > Anura > Dendrobatidae > Oophaga > Oophaga sylvatica. The sequence continues at coordinate 130,747,626 of JARQOD010000008.1, forward strand.
GCAGTTGGGGAACGTAGATCAGTAGCATTATTATCCTGCTCTGAGCTCTTCACTTCCATAGTTCTAGAATGGATGCCGCGTTGACCCGCCGTGGCTCCTCTAAGCAGGGAGTAATGCTGATGAAGACGATCTGGCTACAGGACACATTTCCCACCATGACCGTAACCTCCCAGATGGGGGCTGTTTTTTCTGCTGTTACATGAGATCTTCTTGATAGATTTTGGGGCTTTGATAGGAAAACTTTTGGTTTAGGATGCATCTCCTTAGTCATATAATGTTCGAACATGTTCCTCTAATGCCCTCCCATCCTGTCCAGGCACACGGTCTTGTGAACGGAGAGCTGGCACTCAAAACCAAAAGGAAAGTGTATACCAGCACGGATCGAAGCCGCAGGTAACGTATGGCACCCGCCCGCCCTGTGTGCTGTATATTAGTCACCCTTGCACGGTGATATGGCAGCCTTTCATTTTTATCTTTCAGACAAGGTGCCCTGAGGATAAAGAAATCACACTCAGAAGTAGAAGACTACACCTCAGGAAGTGAGACTGACGGGACGCCGTAGCACCTGCTCCACCCTCAGTATATGGCATGACGCTTGGATGAAGGACAATGGTGTCAGATCTGTTTGGAGGCTGCCAAATCCTGACTTGTGCCACTAGGAAAAGAGGCAGGACCAGGTTAACGCATGGACCAAATCTGTGTGGAAAGCTTTCCACCCAACCACTGCCATCATCTCCTCCGACGGAAGCCTACACATCATCCTGACACCTCACTGTGATTCACTGCCAGACTGACACCCTGAACGGTCACGCCTGAGAGCCAAGGGCTACGGCTGCCATCATTGCCCGTAATCCGGTTCCCACGTACTGATCGAAGACTATTTTAAAACTTTTTCCATGCCATATTTCTGTAGAACCTCATTTACATAAGGGCCCATTTCTATATATTTGGACATTGTTTGTTTTTCCCCCTCCGGCATCATAGTGAAATGCCATAACGATCCCATAAATTTCCTTTGTGCACCAGTCGTCACATCAGAATCAAAAAATGTTGCATGTCGCACTTTTGAGCCAGTTATGGACCTGTCGGACCAGTGAACTTACTATGAGGCTGTATCTTTGAGCCAGGAGCCCTGCTGTCAGTCCGGGCATTGCGGTCTTTTTAGGGTCAGTCTGAACCTGGAATATATGTGTTTTTACAAAGATCTGGTGAGGTGGTTATACCGCTGATTTTTGTGGGACCTGTCAACTACCTTATATTTATAGGGCCCTCCTGACAGTTGTTGGGGGAAAGGAGTATTGCACATGTTGAATTTCAACATGCCTGATCATGAGTTTTCATCAGAGGTGTTTAGCAGGGGCTTATTCCTCTATTCTCATTAAAAATACATGTACAGTCAACCAATCTGAGCGGACATGTGTATGAGAGTCAGGAGGAAGAGCTCGCAGTTAAATGGTATGGTCATTTTTTTTTTAGAAAGGCTTCAGTTGAGTTTTTCGTAGCCCCCTTGTCCTCAGGTCAGTGCTAATTCTGCCTCAAGTGCTGCAGGTTGCAATGCAACACCGGGATACCAGTGTCGTGTGATACATGACGTTGTGGGGTCCAGCTTTAGGCCAGGTTCAAAGCGGCCATATTAGAAATCGGGACTGTCACCATTGCAAATTGCAGACATGTCTGTGTCCGGGGGCTTGTCACCATTGTAGGCTGGTGCTGGATCTGCCGTTACATTATTCTGATCCATAAAACAGTGGTGCATGCTGCAATCAGCCATGTGGCTATCATGGGTCCATGGCGCACACGGACCGATTATACCATTGTCTGAACGAGCCCTTAAATGAATCGTCATCCACATAACATACTGATGCTAAGCTAGAGGGTGTTCTAGCTCAAAGAGGGTGGTCTGAGGGGGGGGATCGCCCGTCTATTTGTAAGGTCCAGCGCTCCTAATGGTGTCCTGGGAGATGGGTCACTTTGTCCATATTTGCCTGGTTTTTACACCCCATATTATGATCTGGAGCATTATGATCTGGGTGACACATGGTCGGGGGGCAGGAACATACACGGTAAGTGTTATGACCTGTGCTTTTTTTGTGACAGTGGCAGCTGCTCTGTACAGGACCTGGACACCGATGTGCTGGTCGTATAAAGTGTTTCATATTTTTATACTCTATTTTTATAGTAAAACTAATCTGTACTACAGAGAATAAAGCGTTCCTGATGCATCCGCGTTCTGGAGCTTCACTCCACAAATGGGAACAAAGAAATTGTACAATAAAGGAACACTCTTTATAATAGATGTCCACAGTGCGATGACTACTGCAGGGAATGAGGGGGCGAAGCACCAGATGAGGGTCCGAGAGAAGCCTTGTATAGAGGTCATCTTCCCGAACAACCTGCTTACATATGTCCCCCTATATCAGGCCTGCATTAAGGGGTACTCCATACCTTGGAGAGGTGATAAGTGTTTGGTGCAGGACCCCGCCAAGCACCAGTGTGGCAGCGTGACCCGACCAGGAGGACTTTATAGGGCAGCCGAGGTCGCACATGCCCCTATGGGGCCGATGTCCGAGCACAGAGCCGTAGAGCCCTGGATGAATAGAAGAACCGGTCCAGCAATCATCACATCTCAGTGTTCTTGTCGGAGGGTGGGGTGGTCCCTTATGTATTGCTGCCATATACCAGGGTGCAGCGCACTGTCACACACACCGGTCATTGACTCCAGTTATTGGTGTGGGGTTATACGACCACTTTGGCTGGGACTCAGGTCAAGTAGCAAAAAATGGCTGCATATCGCAGCATAATACATGTGAATGGGGGGTCCCAGGGCAACTGGAAAAAACCCAAGTGGTCCAACACTTTGTGACTTGCCTTTCCTGGTCCCTTTCGGTCATGAGACTCCGCTCACCTGCATTACGCTGCAATATTTGGCGGAGAGACCGGTGTAGAACCAACCGTAAGATGGGGGGCACCATCTGTAACGTGGGTGCTTCATACTCTCCGGACTGCTGGGGTCCGCATGTAGCAGTGCATGGTATGATGGGTGTTGGGGCAGGGCGGCTGCTTCTGGGGGCTCTGGGATCCCGCTGTCACCTTTATATATGTCCTTACCACTTTATCTGTCATTTATGGGAAATTACACAGACGCTGTTTGCTACAGGGGGCTCCCGGCTGTCAGATGGCTGCAAAAATACGAGTGATCACATCTGAATTAGAAGACAATTCCAAATAGTGGTCGTGAATCATGACACTGCGCGTTACTGCCGTAGCATAATGAGAGTTGTAGTACACACACAGCAAGGGGCAGCTCTGCTGTAACTGCACAGTGATATCTAAGGCTGCTTTCACATTTGCGTCTGTATGCGCAGTGTTTGATCCGCATAGATCCGCATGCGTCATGTGTATATATCTTTAACATGGTGTACGCATGTGTCGTTTCGCGGAGTCCGGCGAACGCAACATGTTGCATTTTTTGAAGCGTCAAAAATCCGTCAAATATGCGCAGTCATGCGGATGAGTGCGTCAAAACAACGCATTACTGTCTATGGGAACACACTGATGCGCATGCGGACTTCAGACTGCGCATGTCCAGGAACTGATTACAGCACCTGGAAATATTGAACGCATGCGCATAAACAACGCAAACACACACAGCGGGTTTTTTTGCGTCATGTGTAAGCTGATGCGGATAAAATAACGCTGCGCACACAAACGCTAATGTGAACCGAGCCTTAGCCTACACATAGAACATTGTTATACCAGATACAGCAATTCTCTACAGCAGCACCATAGGACTGTCCAGCCAGGGAAGGGTTAAGCGATTAAGAATTCTGAGCCCTCAACAAAGATGGCGGATTTGTACTTCCGCCCGCAGAGCGGCAACATCCGGTCACGTGCTAATAACAGTGCTGGGGTCATGCTGACAGCCCGAAGATGGAAGCTGGTGGTCGGCTGCGGGGTGTTAGCTGCCCGTGTCGGGAGGAGGCTGGGGCGGACATTCACAAGGAGCGTCTCCTCCGCCCGCCATTACCTGTCCCCGGGCACCGCCAGGCTGCAACATGGAGAAGTCTCTGTACCCAGGGAGCTGCACCCGACCCCCAGTGTGTGGGGAGAGTCCAGACCTCCCATTATCAGCTGGTGTACACCTGCAAGGTAGGTGCAGAGCGCCCCCTGCAGAGAGGGGCCTGACGGAGCGCCACCGCAGAATAATACCTCCCAACAGTGCTGCTAATGGAGGTGCTCTCCATTGGTGGCACTCATACTGCAGGGAGCGCCCCACAGGACGGTATCGGATAGGCCGCGTGCCCCCACAGGCGGTGGCGGATGACTGCGCGCCCCACAGGACGGTGGCGGATAGACTGCGCGCCCCACAGGACGGTGGCGGATAGACTGCGCGCCCCACAGGACGGTGGCGGATAGACTGCGCGCCCCACAGGGCGGTGGCGGATAGACTGCGCGCCCCACAGGGCGGTGGCGGATAGACTGCGCGCCCCACAGGGCGGTGGCGGATAGACTGCGCGCCCCACAGGGCGGTGGCGGATAGACTGCGCGCCCCACAGGGCGGTGGCGGATAGACTGCGCGCCCCACAGGGCGGTGGCGGATAGACTGCGCGCCCCACAGGGCGGTGGCGGATAGACTGCGCGCCCCACAGGGCGGTGGCGGATAGACTGCGCGCCCCACAGGGCGGTGGCGGATAGACTGCGCGCCCCACAGGGCGGTGGCGGATAGACTGCGCGCCCCACAGGGCGGTGGCGGATAGACTGCGCGCCCCACAGGGCGGTGGCGGATAGACTGCGCGCCCCACAGGGCGGTGGCGGATGGACTGCGCGCCCCACAGGGCGGTGGCGGATAGACTGCGCGCCCCACAGGGCGGTGGCGGATAGACTGCGCGCCCCACAGGGCGGTGGCGGATAGACTGCGCGCCCCACAGGGCGGTGGCGGATAGACTGCGCGCCCCACAGGGCGGTGGCGGATAGACTCGCCCCAAGGCTGGCGGATGACTCGCCCCACAGGGCGGTGGCGGATAGACTGCGCGCCCCACAGGGCGGTGGCGGATAGACTGCGCGCTTCTGTGAGGTCGGGACCGCCACCATCTTAGATAGGGCCTATACCAGCCTCCATTTTGTCGGTTCACAGAGCCACAGACTGCTAACTACACAGGGCCTGTTAGCATAACCAGTACGACCGGTTTTGATGTCCACTATGAATCAAAAGGGCTTTAGTATGCTAATTAGTTTAGGTCCCTGTCTGAATAAGATGGTCAGTAGTATGTTAAATAGCTCAGACTCACGCCAGTATTTCCTGCTCCATATGAATTGCAGGCTGGTTAATATGCTTGCTTCAAAGCAAAGGGGAGGGGCCTAGCAGGTTTAAGAGCTGTAGCCATGAACAGGCTGCTCTCCTTTCCATTTTCTCACAGCAGCAAGAAGCACAAGGGACAGATTTGATTTGCCTTGCCAGGGGAGCAGCAGCACATGCTTTGGGGGACTGTCCAGCAACTAAAGACTGTTACCTGGGGACGGCAGAGCTCCCTGCCTCCCCATGACCATACAACCCGGTAATATTGATCTCTAGCTAATACCTCTAAGCCTTGTATCATTATCGTTGTATTTTACTCTGACTGCAAATCCATTGTAATTACGTTGTATAGCTTTACTGTTTACCATATATACTCGTGTATAAGCCGAGATTTTCAGCACCTTTTTTCGTGCTGAAAATGCCCCCTCGGCTTATACACGAGTCATAGGGCAGAAACCAGCGGGGGAGGGGATGCCGCTGCAGAAGCCGGTGGCTGGGACATCATACTCACCCCTCCCCGTGCCATCACTGAACGTCCCTGCAATCCTGCGTTTCTCCCCGGCTTCCTGCAGCTCTCCCCGGCTTCCTGCAGCTCTCCAGCGCTGAGCGGTGATGTAATACCCGCTCATTAAGGTCATGTAATATGGATGCGACGCCACTCCCATAGGCGTGGCATCCATATTCATGGCCTTAATGAGCGGTATTGCATCACCGCTCAGCGCTGGAGAGCTGCAGGAAGCCGGGGAGAACGCAGGATTGCAGGGACGTTCAGCGATGGGGAGGGTGAGTATGATGGAGGAGAAGACAAGGAGCACGGAGCAGGAGGGGGGGGGAGAACGGTGGACGGGGGAAGCATGGAGGAGGACAGGGGGGAGGACGGAGGAAGCATGGAGGAGGACGGGGGAAGCATGGAGGAGGACGGGGAAGCATGGAGGAGGACGGGGAAGCATGGAGGAGGACGGGGGGAAACGGAGGACGGGGGAAGCATGGAGCAGGACGGGGGGGGACAACGGTGGACGGGGGAAGCATGGAGGAGGACGGGGGGAGAACGGAGGACGGGGGAAGCATGGAGGAGGACAATGAGCACGGAGCAGGACGGGGGAGGATGGAGGGCACAGAGGAGCACGGAGCAGGACAGGGGGGCACAGGAGGACGGAGAAGGAATGGGGGAGCACAGCGGAGGATGGAGGGGGGGGAGTACAGAGGAGAATGGGGGAGCACAGAGCTGGATGGGGGAGCAAGGAGCAGGACGGGGCAGCACAGAGCAGGACGGCAGTTTATACACCCGGCTTATACACGAGTCAATAAGTTTTCCCAGTTTTTTGTGGCAAAATTAGGGGGGTCGGCTTATACACAGGTCGGCTTATACACGAGTATATACGATATTTCTGTAATTATCTAGTGCGCCCTTAAGGCAATTAAACCATAAAATTAATCTTGGGCTGATGCTTTTACTCTGATTACGAATCTTAGAATACCCAGTGGGTAACAGGGCACCCTCCCCGGCGGCCATTTGCTCTAGGTGCAGTCCCCTTACTGACCTGAGAGACAAAGGGGGCGCCAGAGAGCTGTACCTGTGGAGTTACGTCCCATTGGTGACGTGGGAGGAAAGGGGTCGTCCTTCACATTTGGTAGCGGCGGTGGGATCAGAAGCTGTGATACCCGGGCTACCGTGTGGCGGTCGGCTTAGTTCCTCACAATTGGTGGCAGCGGTGGGATCAGAGTAATAGTGTGCGTGGGACCCCTACTCTCAGACACTAGAGACTACCAGCGGTACTTTCACTGCTGGGGTCTTAAGGTCAGCCCAGCACTAGACGGTCAGAGTGTAAATATAATAAGTTGTGTGCAAGGTCGGGGTTGCAGCTGTTTCAGTAACCAAAGGTTCCCAAGATGGCGGAAGGCACCAGGAGTAGGGCAAAGGGGGAGGCCAATGCTGTGGCCTATGAGGGGTTCGATACCGATGAGGGGGAGCTCAGCCAGGGCTCCCCAAGGAGCCCGACCCCCGTGCTCAGTCTCACAGTGGACTGTCCACCCCCTGCCCGTCCCAGCCTGTCCAGATCGGAGGCCCTCTTCCAAGCGGCTATGGCACAGCTCGAGGCTGGTAATGACACCGCCTATGACAGACTCCTGGTGGCGGCAGAGAAAGCAGCAGAGCGTGAGCAAGCAGAACGTCGTGAAGCTGCGGAGCGGGAGCAAGCAGCGGCAGAGAGCAGCGGAGCGTGAGCATACAGAACGCTGTGAAGCTGCGGAGCGCCGGCACCGACTGGAGATGGCTCAGCACGGGCCCCCGCTGGACGCACCAGGCCCACCGGAGACAAGGGCTTCCAAGGTCCGGGCGGAGGACTTTCCCTTGCTTGAGAAGGATGGAGACCTGGATTCCTTTCTGCTGGCTTCTGAGAGGACCTGCCTCCAACATCATCTGGCCCCGGATCAGTGGGCAAGGTACCTGACCCCCCGTTTGAGGGGTATGTCCCTGGAAGTTTTGGGGGACTTGCCTGCCGGGGAGGAGCAGGACTACAACAGCATCAAGCGGGCCCTGATCCAGCACTACAACCTCACCCCGGAGTCGTACCGCAGGAAGTTCAGGAGCCTGCAGCGGGGCTCAAAGGTCACCTGGACCGACCACATGCGGGCCCTGCTGAGAGCTGCGGAGCACTGGACCTCGGGTCTAGAGCTCACTACCCGCCAGGAGGTCCAGGAACTGTTTGTCATGGAGCAATTCTTGTGGAACTGCCCAGAGGACCTTCAGCAGTTCCTCCGTGACCGGAAGCCAAAGGGGGCTTCTGCTACAGCCGCCCTAGCAGACGAGTATGCCAACAACAGGGCGCCGGAGCCAAAGAAGCCTGCCAGCAGCACCTGGAGAGGGGGTAAGCCCAATCCTGCCCCAGCCCCCAGAGTGCAAGGGGTGTACCCCCCGGCTGCCCTCTCCAGGCCAGGAACAGAACCCAGACGTTGTCATAATTGCAATCAACCAGGACACTTTAAGGCTGCGTGTCCCCAGCGCCAGAAGGCCCCATCCCTGTCCCAGAAACCGACCACTGTTTTGTGTGTGGGAGGGGGTGGTGGGAGGTCCCTAGACAATTACCAACCCGTCACCATCGGCCGCTCAGCGGTCATGGGACTGCGGGACACAGGCACTGAACGAACCCTGGTACGCCCTGAGGTGGTGTCCCCTCAAGACTTGGTACCTGGGAAAACCCTTTCGGTCTCCGGAATTGGAGGCATTGAACCGGCGCTGCCCGTTGCCAAGGTGTATTTGGACTGGGGCGCCGGGAGGGGGATGCGGGAGTGGGAGTAACGCCGAATATTCCTGCAAATGTGTTGCTTGGGACCGATTTGGGGCGGCTAGTGTCCCAGTATGTGGCCACTGAACCCCCAAGTTCGGCTCCCCAAGAATGTCATGACTCTACTGTGAATGCTAATGTAAATGTATTGAATGTGCCTCCAACAGTGGAGGAGGGAGTGAAACCTGATGGTAAGCCATGCACTGACACTACACACACAGGGCTCACAGTGAGGACAGGTGAGGAGGCTGCAAGGGAGAGCTCAGAGGTGGGGGAAGGGGCTGATATGGGCAGTGTAGGGCCCCTAAAGCCCGGGTCTCACATAGCGATACACCAGCGATCCTGACAACGATCAGGATCGCTGGTGTATCGCTACATGATTGCTGCTGAGCTGCCACACAGGCAGCTCAGGGCAGCAATCAGCACAGGGACACTGCGGGTAACACCGCTTAGTTACCCGACAGTGTACCTTGGATACCAGCGCCCTGATGCAGGGAGCTGGTAACCAAGGTACACAGTGGGTTTCCAGGCACAGCCCCGTGCCTGGAAACCCGCTGTGTACCTTGGTTACCAGCGGATCGCTGGTCTCCCGCCTGTCACACGCAGCGATGCGTGCCTGTCAGCGGGAGACCAGCGATCAAAAAAAATGTCCTGACATTTCTGACACGACCAGCGATTCACAGCAGGGGACTGATCGCTGGTACGTGTCAGACATAGCGAGATCGCTGCTGAGATCGCTGTTTAGCAGCGATCTCGGTAGCGATCTTGCTATGTGAGATGGGCCCTTTAGTGAACCCAGCCTGCTGAGTCTAGGGCCCCTGCAGGAAGAAGAACAGGCCATGGGGGAGGGGGCGTCCCGGGAGAGGAGCCACCAGGTAAGACCCCAGGGCAGGAGTTCCCCACATCCGGGATGTCAGGAAGTCAGGGAAGTCTGCCTGACCCGGCGACTTGGTCAGGGGACGAGGGAAAGCAGGCGCTACCCGTGGTCTCAGCGGTCGTGGCCACTGTTACCAGGAGTGGGAGCGCTGAAGCCCAAGGAGCCTCGCGGAGGTCCGACGGTTTCCCCCTCTCTGACCAAGTGGCTGCCGAGTCAGACAGTAGCCAGGAGACAGATCCTGGGGAACTGACAGAGGACATGGCAGTTTCATCAATTCTTGCCACATCAAGTCAGGGATTTCAGGCAGCGTTGGAAGCTGACACTAGCCTGAAGACTCTCAAGGAGCAGGCGGCACAGCCTCCCCTGGAGTCCGACCGCGAGCGAGTGGTCTGGGACCAGGGACGGCTGTACCGGGTAACGGTCCAGCAGGGTTCACCGGAGGTGTGGCCCAGGGACCGACAGTTAGTGGTACCCCATCCGTTCAGGGCGGAATTGTTGCGGATCGCACACGAGATTCCAATGGCCGGACACCTAGGGATCACTAAAACCAGGGCCAGGCTAGCTCAGCATTTCTACTGGCCCGGAATGAGGACCGAGGTGATAGCCTACTGCCGATCGTGTGACACCTGTCAGAGGGTGGGGAAGGCGGGGCGGCGCCCCAAAGCCCCACTGGTAACTCTGCCCATCATCGAAGAGCCTTTCTCGAGGGTGGCTGTGGATCTCATTGGACCTCTGTCCACTCCAGCCGCTCCGGGAAATGCTTCATACTAACGGTAGTGGACTATGCCACCCGGTACCCGGAGGCGGTAGCTTTGTCGTCCATTCGGGCCGACAAAGTGGCCACTGCCTTACTGGAGATTTTCTCCAGAGTGGGGTTTCCCAAGGAAATGCTCACCGACCGAGGGACCCAGTTCATGTCGCAGCTGATGGAGTCTCTCTGTAAGCAGGTACAGGTGCAACATCTGGTGGCCAGCCCGTATCACCCACAGACCAATGGCTTGTGTGAGCGGTTCAATGGCACCTTAAAGCAGATGCTGAAGATGTTGGTCGACTCCCACGGGAGAGACTGGGAGCGGTATCTCCCACACCTGCTGTTTGCCTACCGGGAGGTCCCACAGGCCTCAACGGGGTTCTCCCCCCTTTGAGCTCCTGTAGGGCGACGTGTACGGGGGCCCCTTGCTCTGGTGAAGGAAGCATGGGAAGGGGATTTAGCCACCCCTGGAGTGTCAGTCATTGAGTATGTCGTGCGCTTCCGGGACCGAATGTTGGCCTTGACATGGCTGGTGCATGACAATATGGCCCAAGCTCAGGCTGACCAGAAGTGATGGTACGACCAGAATGCTTGTGATTGGACCTACCAGGTGGGTCAAAAGGTGTGGGTACTGGTCCCCGTACCCCAAAACAAGCTTCAGGCGGCCTGGGACGGTCCATACCTCATGCACAAGCAGCTCAACGCAGTCACCTACCTGGTCACCCTGGACCACGCCCGTGGAAGGAGGAAGGCCTTCCATGTGAACATGATGAAGGCTCATCATGAGCGGGAGGCTTATGCCCACCCAGTGTGCAACCTTCCAGAGGACGGAGAGGCAGAAGCCCTCCTGGATCTGCCACCCTAGCCAAGGAGAGGGTGCGATAGGGCGCACGGGGAACATAGGAATGTGATACCCCCTAGCGCCCTCAAAAGCAGGGAGGTGTGAGGTCGGGACCGCCACCATCTTAGATAGGGCCTATACCAGCCTCCATTTTGTCGGTTCACAGAGCCACAGACTGCTAACTACACAGGGCCTGTTAGCATAACCAGTACGACCGGTTTTGATGTCCACTATGAATCAAAAGGGCTTTAGTATGCTAATTAGTTTAGGTCCCTGTCTGAATAAGATGGTCAGTAGTATGTTAAATAGCTCAGACTCACGCCAGTATTTCCTGCTCCATATGAATTGCAGGCCGGTTAATATGCGTGCTTCAAAGCAAAGGGGAGGGGCCTAGCAGGTTTAAGAGCTGTAGCCATGAACAGGCTGCTCTCCTTTCCATTTTCTCACAGCAGCAAGAAGCACAAGGGACAGATTTGATTTGCCTTGCCAGGGAAGCAGCAGCACATGCTTTGGGGACTGTCCAGCAACTAAAGACTGTTACCTGGGGACAGCAGAGCTCCCTGCCTCCCCATGACCATACAACCCGGTAATATTGATCTCTAGCTAATACCTCTAAGCCTTGTATCATTATCGTTGTATTTTACTCTGACTGCAAATCCATTGTAATTACGTTGTTTAGCTTTACTGTATATTTCTGTAATTATCTAGTACGCCCTCAAGGCAATTAAACCATAAAATTAATCTTGGGCTGATGCTTTTACTCTGATTACGAATCTTAGAATACCCAGTGGGTAACAGGGCACCCTCCCCGGCGGCCATTTGCTCTAGGTGCAGTTCCCTTACTGACCTGAGAGACAAAGGGGGCGCCAGAGAGCTGTACCTGTGGAGTTACGTCCTATTGGTGACGTGGGAGGAAAGGGGTCGTCCTTCACATTTGGTAGCGGCGGTGGGATCAGAAGCTGTGATACCCGGCTACCGTGTGGCGGTCGGCTTAGTTCTCACAGCCCCTCCACCAGGACGGTGGCGGATAGACGCGCCCCCTCCACCCAGGACGGTGGCGGATAGACCGCGCGCCCCCCCACCAGGACGGTGGCGGATAGACCGCGCGCCCCCCCACACAGGACGGTGGCGGATAGACCGCGCGCCCCCCCCACACACAGACGGTGGCGGATAGACCGCGCGCCCCCCCCCACACACAGGACGGTGGCTGATAGACCGCGCGCCCCCCCACACACAGGACGGTGGCGGATAGACCGCGCGCCCCCCCCCACACAGGACGGTGGCGGATAGACCGCGGCCCCCCCACCCATCATGGACGGGGTGCGGCGCCCCCCACACACAGGACGGTGTGATGGACAGTGCACCCCCTGTAATACAGATCTTCTCTTATTTTTTTTTTTAATTCAGGTTTGTTCAACAAGATCCATGAAGCAGATCTCGAAGTTGGCGTATGGGAGCGGCGTGGTGATTGTGAGGTGCCCCGGCTGCCAGAACCACCATATCATCGCTGACAATCTAGGCTGGTTCTCCGACCTGGACGGGAAGCGGTAAGTTGTGCGGTGCCTCATATTACTACACATAAAGAGGGTTCCCACCTAGGGTATTAGTCTCGTTGCCCCTATTATTGGGGGTTTCCCACTTTAGACGTGCGCATCCCAACCGTTCTGAGTAATTAAAAATTAAATTATCTCTTGTTGGGTTGAGCGCTGGTTCTCCACCACTACTCCCGTCTAATTTTTTGGGCTGCTGCATGATGCAGACACACAGTAGGTGAGGTCCTTTTTTTTTTTTTTTAAAGTGGAACCCCCTACCCCTTTAAAGTCTTATTTCCATGTCAGTGTGTTAATTGTACTGTGATAATGCACTGGATGTACCACAAAGCCTCTGGAGCCTGGAAGAAATAATTAGTATACAGAACTAAAATATGATCTCTCCACAAGACTGAATGATGAGGCATACAGGTAGGGCTAGTGTAACATTTCTATCCCCTGTATGCCCATAATAATAGGTTATACACTTCCCGAGGCGTGACAGATTCCCTTTAAACTGTTAGTGTCTTCATTTGCACACGCTATGGATATTTTCCTTAGAGAAAAGCACCACCTAGAGGATAAAATGTGAAATGACTACTGCTAATACTACGTAAAGCAGGGGTGCATAGCCCATTGTAGTCTGAGGGCTCACACTCTTAGATCGTCCACAAGGGCCACAGTAAAACTTAATTTACATATACATGTGCCCTGAATATTGGGCCCCTTATTGTGTATGGTACGGCAGGAGGTTTCTTATGGTGTGTTGTGTTTTTTTAGCTCATGTTAATAACTGTTCATCATTCTGCACTGAAGGAATATTGAGGAGATCTTGGCAGCTAAAGGAGAGAAGGTTCGTCGGCTGGTGGGTGAAGAGACGCTGGAACTAGTGCTGGACGACGGTATAAGAGGGGATGACACAGGCCCGCCTGAGGATCAGGACAAAGCGGTGTCTCCTGCTCCCTGCGAGAAGACAGTGGCTTGACAAGGAGGAGGCGGTAGACCTTTCTTATTTTTATATAGACTCTCTATAATAATGGTATCATTACACAGAAGATATCGTTTCTGTACCCGTTATTACTGCACAATGACAGTCTCTGCTGCCGCAAGACTACGACCGTATTGCCGGATACATTTGTGAGAGGGGCTACACCAAATACCACTGTGGGCACTGTAATAGGTGTGTCTGTCTAATATATATATTATATATATATATATATATATATATATATATATATATATATATATATATATATATTTTATATACACATACAAGTACTTTTTCATAAGTTTTAGGCAGGTTTGGGAAAAAGCTGCAAAGTAAGAATAGTTTCAAAATAGAAGTGTTATTCCTTCTAGGTACATGCAGATGAGAGACTGGGAACAAAATAAAGCGCAATAGGGTCTTAACCGATAAAAAATGGAGGTGACAGGGATACAATCCACTCACCTGGTTTGGTTGCTAAAAGCAACTTGTAACTAGCATAGAATTAAACATATGTCAGCCGCTGCAAGGACACCAGTCATTGGAAAGACCGAACAGTAGAAATCTGGAAGGAGATGTCACTCAAGCGCTGCTGATGATGTATCCACGAAGCATCAAACGGAAGGAAGATTATAACATTTATTACAGGTTTACACGGTCAATGCATTTCGAGGCCACGCAGGACCTTTTCATCAGGACAGAAACCTGTGGCCTCGAAACGCGTTGACCGTGTAAACCTGTAATAAATGTTATAATCTTCCTTCCATTTGATGCCTCGTGGATACATCATCAGCAGCGCATGAGTGACATCTCCTTGCAGATTTCTACTGTTCGGCCTTTCCAATGACTGGTGTCCTTGCAGCGGCTGACATATATTAAATTCTATGCTAGTTACAAGTTGCTTTTAGCAACCAAACCAGGTGAGTGGATTGTATCCCTGTCACCTCCATTTTTTATCGGTTAAGACCCTATTGTGCTTTCTTTTGTTTCCAGTCTCTCATCTGCATGTACCTAGAAGAAATAACACTTCTATTTTGGAAAACATTCTTACTTTGCATCATTTCTTTTACAACGGTGTAAAACTTTTGTACAGTACTATATACATATATTATATTTCCCATTAATGTCATGTAATAAAAGGTTGATTATGCAAATAAAGGTTTTTTTGTAAAGTCATTTTTTACAGGATGGTAATTACGTAGTGTCTAATTGCTGGCTGTTAAAGGGGTACACAGTCAGGAATTATTAATGACCTTTCCATCTGATGGGTCGCCAGTATCAGATTGGTGTGGTCAGACCTCCTGCACCCTCACTCATCAGCTGTGGCCACAGACCCCTCTCATGCAATGGGACGCGCTGATAGATTCTTCTCATTTCATGACCTATCCCATGGATAAGTTGGCTATATGTTCTATTCTGGCCAACTACTTTACAAGGGTTGTTCACCTGCAGGGAATTTTTTTTCTTTAATGTTTGGTGTTAAAACAATTTTCGTAATTGGGTTTCTATTAAAAAATGTCCCTTTTGCCTTTTATAACCTCTATGTTGCACTGTCTATTGTAGGCTGCAGATAAGATTTCCTGTGATTCAGTCAGCGAGCTCATAGCTAACAGTCTGACTGCGAGTTTATAACTCTTGTCTGACTTTTCTGAGCTCACCTTAGTTGATTTTGGACTACAGACAACATGAAAGTTAAATGTGCTGAAAAACAAAAAGCCTGTAGAAGCCAGACGGTGGAAAATATTCAGTGACGCCCAATTGTAAAAATCATTTTTGAAAGCTCCAAATACATGCAGTTATAAAAAAATATCTGTAAAAGTGGACAAAACTTTTTAAGTGTCAGTATGAGGAAGGTGAGGGCTCTGTTCACATCATATATACTTGTGGTGTATCTATAAAGGCTCCATTCATCCAACAGAGGCCAACATGGCCTATGTCAGTCCAGTTACACATTCACATACCCTTTTTTCACTGTATAAGAGTCTCGCTCACCTTCTGATGCATTTACGTGTGTGTATATATATTATGTGAATATGAGCTTACAGATGACTGTACCTTAGGATACCCGCTGTAAATAAGAGGTCCGCACTGCCGTAAAGTGAGTGCCCAGAAGGGTAATAGAATAGCCACTTATCTGGTGCAGACGGTTTTTTTCTATAAGAACTGAATTTTGAATAACTATATTTATTTAGCCAACTCTTGTGAGACAGATTGCTACCAATGTTTCGGCTCTCTGTTTCTTCTTCATAGGAACCTCGGGTGAATTTCAACAGTGGGATAATTAATCTCAAGTAAATGAACCCTGTAATACAAGAGAAAATATCTGGAGTCACACTCAATATATCAAGCGATACATTCGCACCCGTGTGTATACACTCACTAAGTAACGGTCAGATTACCACTGGTATCAGGAACATACATCTCAATTCAAGGAAAAACCATACAGGATACTCCTGAGAGCTAAGGAGAGACAAAAGCAAGTTACAGAAAGGCCGTCAGCCTATGAGAAACTTATCACTCACGAGTGAATTACCTGTCCGAGTGCTCATCAGCAGGTAAGGGATGTCTGTGGAGACAGATATAAGAGAGTATGGCTGCTTTCACACATCCGTTTTTTGACTTCAGGCACGATCCGGCGTGTTGCTAAAAAAACTGATCCGGTACCGGATGCGTTTTTTCAGCTGCAGAGGGAAGGAAGAGAGCCACAGTATTCATTACTGATGGGTAGGCGGAGCCCAGATAGGATTGACACCTCAGATTAAAAAGAGTGTTGACTGGCCCCTCCAGCTCGGGCTCCTCCTACTCAGCTTTCTTCAGTCTTAAATTTGAGGTCCCAGAGGATGGTCGCTGCTGGAAGCAGCTCCTCAGAAAACTTTATTATTTTAATTCGGACAAGAGACTTGGATCACCAAATGTGGTCTAGAGTCTCAGGGGTCTCAGCGCTGCTGGACCCCCACCTCTCCCTTGGCAACCTGCAATTACCCTGATGGTGGTCCCTGCAGAACCTGCCGGCCCTGGGGGATGAGGAATAGCTTCCCTGGCGGGGACGCAAACCGCGCACAGGGGTCACTGCGTTCCCCGCCCGGGGGGGGAAGCATGGGCATAGCGCCAGAAACCCCTGGGGGTCCCTGTGGCGCTTCGGCTGGTGAGTACTCACATTTTTATTAAAGTGTGTGTGAGTGATTTAGCGGCTGCTGCGGCAGCCGCTGTACAGTTTACATGCCGGTGACTAGTTTTTCTATGTCCGCAGGAGGATGCCTGCAGGACGGGGAAGGAGAGGAGTACGCGCTCTTTTTATTTTTGAATTTCGCGCGCTCTGAGCCTCCATTTCCGGCTCCTCTACATGGAGCACATCGGAGACAGAGCACGGCGGCCATTGCTGATCAGAAGCAGGCTGAAAGCTCTCCGGATCGCTCCCCTCCACTCCCGGCAAGAACAGTGACCAGCTGGGTGAGTCGCTTCTACCCGCCGGGCAGAAGCTTAACCCCTTCACCCCCACAGCGCAGGCGCCGTCTGGGGCACTACTGAGTGACAGATCTGCGCGGTCCTGCAGCTGTTGTCGCATAAGGGGGCTCGCACACTCTTTCAATAATAATAAAGAAGTTGTGGGGAGTCTGCGACATTAATACTGCCACTATACGTTCCCGCTAACGATCCCAATAACGACGCATACTATGCGATCGTTTGTGTGATTAATTTTAATGTCGCTAGTAGCTGCCAATCTGGACGATCTCATTAGCATCGCATAAGCGATTAGCGATCTCCTTGACAACTTTGGCGGTCATTGCGATATACAAAACAGCGCAATTTTTTTAGCGATCTTGTGGAACTTTCTCTGTTTAGTGTGGCATAGCTGCCCTGCAGCTGCGACCTTATAAGAGGCGCTTGAGATTTGCACACCCTTTTCATTATCAAGGTTGTGGGGAGTCGGCTACTTTAACCCCTTCTTAGGCGGTTAACTCTTAATGGGGGACAGCTGGGGTAGCTCTCTCTTTTAGAGCTTTAACCCTTCAGCGTTTGTGTTTTCTTTAAGAAACACTGTTCTGGTTACTGACAGGTTTAACCTGCCATATACTGTGCAAGGGCATGTCAGAGACCGCCTCCCAGATCCGCTACGGTTCAGCCTCGCGTATCTGACACGCAGACCTCGACTCATGCGCGGCGGTCGGAGGTCCCAGTGGTGTCAAAATGGAGGCCTTCACTAGTTTCTATGATGGCCTGTCTGACCTTTTAGGTTATGGAGTGTCAGCTAGATCCTCTCAAGGAAGCGACACAAATCGGTGCCTTCCTTCTCACTTAGCGAAGAAGTCCGATCCGGATGTTTCAGGAGTCGCATGGGTCGCGACACTTTACAAACTGTATCCGTTTTTTTCTACGGAGTTGTTTATTAATTGGACTTCTCCTGAATGAATGTCCCTTTATTCCAGCTTAGCAAATCTTCCTGGTAAAGGGAAGGCGAGTCTGCAGGACACGCTGGTCAGAAAAACGGAGATGGCAACAATATCCATCTGCGAGGCCGTGGATCATAGATTCGGTATTAAGGATCTAGGTGTACTTGTTAAGTTCCCCTGAGCCGGTTGGACCGTCTAAGGACGGCGTGGCAAGATGGATCCCCTCTATCGAGGTAGATGGACTTTTCAAGTTGAAGGATAATGCGTCACTGCTATCCAGGGCGCAATCCTCGGCAGTCACAGTCAGAAGAGCACTGTGACTTGGACGGTGGAACGCGGTTTTCCAACAGGGTTTGCTATCTTTAGCTTACAAAGTGGTCAGCTATTTGAATCTGACCTCACGGAGCTGATTGCCAAGGTAAAGGCAAAAGAAACAGCTTTACCACAGCGCAGAGCTGTGACTTCTGTGTCTGGCAGGACTAGTGCCGATAGTTATCGGCTTTCCTTTCGGTTCAAGGGATGATCCGGCCAACCCTCTGGGGGTTTGGGTCGTCTCTCTCTTTTTTTAAAAAAAAAAAAAGGGGAATTCTCAGAAATTCCGCATACCCTGGAAACAGAACTTCTGTTAAGACAGAAGCTGGCAAAAAATCCGCTAAGGCGGACTGACATCTGAATCTCACTTGAGCGCTCTCGAGTGGGGGGTCGTTTTCTCCCAATTCAAACCGACTTGGGTTTCCCGTGTGTCGGACGCCTGGGTGACACAGGTTGTGTTGGCAGGCTACTTCATAGAGTTTCTTTCTCGACCCCCGGACAGTTTTTTGCCAATCTTGCATTCTGTCAGAGCCAAACTTTTTACCTCTATTGCGAGAGGTCGATTCCCTTCTGCAGAAGGGTGTGGTGATACCGGTTCCGTAGAGGATCGGGGAAGAGGATGTTTTATTCAACCTCTTGGTAGTCCCCAAAAAGGAAGACAAATTTCGCCCTATTCTGGAAAGATTGAATCGGCTTGTCCACACCCGAAAATTCCGCATGGAGTCGTTTCGCTCCGTTATGGCAGCCCTGTCGCAGAACGACTTTTTGGTCAATCGACATTCGCGACGCTTATTTGCATGTTTCCGTCGGAAGAGCTCACCAGCGCTTCCTTCGTTTTTGCCATAGATCAACCATTACCAGGTTGTGGCTCGGCCATTCGGCTTGGCCTTAACGCCCAGAATTTCTACAACGATTCTGGCGTCCAAATCTCATGGCAAGTCTTCAAAGACGGGGACTTACGATTCGTCTCTACCTGGACGACCTTTCGATTGTGGCGTCCTCAAAGGAGGAGGCAGTGACGGCTCGCAATCTATCCCCTCAGCTCCTGGAGGATTTCGGGTGACTGGTCAATTGGGGGAAGTCGTCTCTGGAATCGTCGCAGTCAATGCTGTTTTTGGGGATGCATTTCGACACGGTACGGGCGGTGGTGTCCCTACCTCCAGACAAGCAGGCATGTCTTTTCCGACATGTACAGATTATGAAGTCTGCGACAGCAATGTCCCTTCGGAAGGTATGCGTCTTCTGGTTTTGACCATGGAAACACTTCCGTTTGCCCAATTTCATTCCAGAGCTCTCCAAAAGCTCATTTTGAGTCGTTGGGATCGATCGCAAGTTTCACTGGATTGCAGTGTCACCATCTCTCACAGGGTGCGAGAATCCCTAGGATGGTGGTTACGTCTAGGAGCGTTATCCCTAGGAAAGTCTTTCCTCCTTCCGAAGTAGTCGGTCATAACCACCAATGCCAGCCTGACGGTCTGGGGGGGGTGTCTGGAACGATCCTTGGATCCAGGGAGTATGGTCATCGGAAGAGTCGGTTCTACCGATCAACATCCTGGAATTGAGGGCAAGTTTTTTCTTTGCCTCCAACACTGGACGGTCTCTTTGAGCGGTCTGTCAGTCCGAGTGCAGACAGACAACGCGACGGCGGTCGCGTATATCAACCACCAAGGCGGGACGAGGAGTTCCAGGCTCTTGATGGAGGAGTCTCGGATCCTGATATGGGCCGAGACCAGGGTTCCAGCCATCTCTGCGATTCACATCCCAGGAATCCAGAATACCACGGCGGACTTCCTCAGTCGCGAGAAGATGGATCCCGGAGAATGGAGTTTTCATCCGAAAATTTTTTGCACTGCTGTGCTCCCGTTGGGGAACTCACCAAGTGGACTTGATGGCGTCCAGGTTCAATACCAAACTACCGACCTTCATGTCCAGGTACAAGGACTCGAAGGCTGTGGCGGTAGACGCTCTGGTGGATCCGTGGGACCATTTCGAGCTAGTCTATGTGTTTCCGCCGATATCCTTACTCCCTCTGGTGCTGCGTCGGATCAGACTGGAGAGAATTCCGGCTATTTTGATAGCTCCAGATTGGCCAAGGAGGACGTGGTTCTCGACACTAGTGTCGCTTTTGGCGGCGCCGCCATTCCCACTTCCTCTTCGCCCGGACCTGTTAACCCAGGGACCCGCTCGTTATCCGGACTTGAAGTCTCTGCGTTTGACGGCGTGGCTCTTGAGACCGAAATATTGACCCTTAGAGGTTTTTCAGCAAAGTCATTGCCACTCGGCGAGCTGCCAGCTGTTCGGCTACTACTAGGATTTATCACAAGACTTGGGAAGTCTTCTTTTCGTGGTGTTCGGGTTCTTCAAGGAACCCAAGGGTTCTTTCCATTCCCAATTTGTCTACAGTATGGGCGGGACAAAGGTTTGGCAGTGAGCACCCTGAAAGGTCAGGTTTCTACTCTGTCCTTACTGTTTCGGAGGGCTATCGCCTCCCGTAGAGACGTGCTTTCCTTTTTTCGTGGAGTAACCCGTCAGTTTCCGCCGCGGAAGGCGCCTGTGTCTCCATGGCGGCTCAACCTTGTCTTGGAGGCTCTTCAACATGTGCCTTTTGAGGCTATGATTTCTGCTAGCCTTTCTCTTCTTTCTTGGAAGGTTGTCTTCTTAGTGGTGGTAACCTCTTTGAGAAGAGTTTCTGAGTTGGCGGCTCTTTCCTGTTCGCCTCCTTTCCTGGAGTTTTACTCTGATCGAGTAGTGCTTCGCACACGGGGCGACTTTCTACCTAAGGTGGTGTTAACCAGGATATTGTGTTGCCCTCGCTTTGCCCGGGCCCGAGGAAGGCAAAGGAACGGGCCTTGCGCACATTGGATTTGGTGCGGGCCTTGAAGTTCTATTTGCCTATGACTCAAGTTTTTCGGAAGTCAGATTTTCTGTTTGTAATTCCTGCAGGTCGCAGGCGTGGTCAACGAGCTTCCATGGACTCTATAGCTCGTTGGATTCGGTCGGCCATTTTGGAAGCTTACCGACTTAAAGGCGAACCTTGCCCGATTAAGGTTCGAGCTCACTCCACGAGGGCTGTGGCTTCATCGTGGGCTTTTTATAAAGGCTTCGGCAGCTCAGCTCTGCCGAGCGGCGACCTGGCGTTCTGTCCACACATTTACGAAGTTTTATAAGGTGGACGTTAGTGCTTCCGCTGATGCGGCCTTAGGACGTAGGGTCCTGCAGGCAGCGGTAGTTTAAAGTTCTAGTTAACTTGTATTGGGCGCCTGTTGCGCTTTTATCTAGGTTGTTGGGTTTCTGCCTTTTGTTGGTTTTTTCCCACCCTTATTTTTGAACTGCTTTGGGACGTCCCATCAGTAATGAATACTGTGGCTCTCTTCCTTCCCTCTGCAGCTGAAAGACGGATTTTGGTAAGAACTTACCTGTAAAATCCTTTTCAGCGAAGGAAGGAAGAGAGACACAGCTCCCTCCCATGGCAGAAGTGTGTTGTTGTATTTACAGATGCGGCGTGACCCTTCTCTGATGGCGTTTATCTGGGCTGAGGTCGTTGCGCTACGGCTCTGTTCCAGCATTACCAGCTCATCGCAGTGGTCAGGTCCAGTGAGTAGTACCTGGAACTGTGTGATTTTTTTTGCCAAATGTATGCATAACCTGTACTATTGTGTTTTTCTCTGAAGTCCTTCAGAAGGGGTTATGTTGCTCCGCTGGTGATCTTGCTCTTCCTTAAGCTTGGGTACGACTGAAGAAAGCTGAGTAGGAGGAGCCCGAGCTGGAGGGGCCGGTCAACACTTTTTAATCTGAGGTGTCAATCCTATCTGGGCTCCGCCTACCCATCAGTAATGAATACTGTGTCTCTCTTCCTTCCTTCGCTGAAAAGGATTTTACAGGTAAGTTCTTACCAAAGTCCGTCTTTTACCATTGACTTTCATTAGCGCCGGATCGTGCCTGATGTCATTGCGTTGTATCCGTTTTTGTCCGGATCCGGCGGAAATGTACATTCCGGTGGCCGGACAAAACGGTGCATGTAACGTTTTTTTTTTGTTTACCGGAGCCGCCTGATAGTGCCTGAAGCGGCGCATCAGGCGGCCGGAGACAATAGAAGTCAATGGAACCGGATCAGACTTTTGTGCAATCCGTCAAAAGTCTGATCCGGATTCTGGAAATCAGGGACTACTACTACTAGTACTACTACTACTACTACTACTACATTTTCCAGTGTCTCCGGACATCCAAAACCCTCTTTTTCTGGGTTCAAAAGTTCAGGTCGGATCCAGCAAAAAAACGGATCCGTTGCATCAGTTTTTTTATTTCAGTGCCGGATCCGTCCCTTCAGGTGTTCAACGGATTATGCCTGACACTAAAAAACTGATGTGTGAAAGAGGCCTTAAAGTCAAAGAGGGAAAGGAAAGAGTTTTACAAATCACAAGATGCAACAAAGTCTGAAAGTATATGTGGAAACCAATCCACAGTGACAATAAATGCCCATAGTTACCTGTCCTGTTATTTATCAAGTGTATGGGGAACCAGCGTGACATAGCATGCTATTGTAAGTCTCCGGGGATGGAGGATCCGGTATAATAGAAGGAAGGGGTGGGGAATACAGCACATCAACCATCGAGATCAGCTTTGCGATGGTGACCCCCCCCTGAGCATACAGCATGCATGCGTGGATTTACTCCCAGCGAGGGACCAGTGTCATGCACAGTACTGCGCATAAAAGACAGACTTGAGGTGCATGCCCCAGGGTTAAACAGGATGGGGAAGGCAATAGATAACAAACAGCAAAGGAGAAGTGTGCAGTGGAGTATATGGAGATAACAGAAATGGGCAGGCTACAAAACATCCACAGAACAAAAAATCACAGAATGAATGAAATTGAAAGCCAATAATAAAGCAAGGGAAGTGGGTAGTGGAGAAGCATAAGAGAATTGAAAAATCCTGGCCCAAGTGTTGTTCAACATTTTTATAAGTGATCTAGATAAGGGAACTGAAGTCAAACTGATCAAATTTGCAGACGATGCAAAGCTAGTAGGGATAACTAACATGAGAGAGGATCCAGAAGGATCTAGATAAGCTTGAACAGTGGGTAGCGACTAATAGAATGGTATTTAACAGGGAGAAATGCAAGATTCTACATCTGGGCAAGAAAAATGAAAATTTCATCTACAGAATGGGAGGAATAGAACTAAGCAACAGCACATGTGAAAAAGACTAGGATATTCTAATAGATCATAGACTGCACATGACTTAACAGTGTGATGCGGCAGCAAAAGAGGCAAACACAGTTCTAGGATGTATTAAGAGAAGCATAGAGTCTAGATCACATGAAGTTATTATCTTGCTCTACTCCCCCCTTGGTCAGGCCTGATCTGGAATACTGTGTCCAGTTCTAGGCACCACATTTTAAAAAAGACAATGAAAAACTGGAACAAGTTTTCATCCTTATAGCTGACAAAGATTTGCTTCCAGTTTACTAAAATCACTAGGAAAATGGCATCACAACAACCAGACAGAAGTAATCACACTTTAAAAAAAAAAAAAAAAGCAAAACTTTTGGTCCCTACTTTATGTATGGTAAATGAGGCCTTTGACTAGTCGATGGGACGTTAGTGTCCCCTGACTAGTCGGCCCACTTAGATGTTATAACTAGGGATGGGCGAACCCAAACTAAATTTCAGGACCCGTACCGAATTTCAGTCACAAGGTCCAGAACACAGGTTTCCATCCCATATCTGTAAAGTCCAAGCTCGAGGTTTGGATTCAAGTTCGCGTCATCTCCGGCCCCGAGCTCGAACTTTACAAAAAAACTCGGACAAACCCGCCGATCCCGAACATCGGGGGGTTCGCCCATCACTAGTTATAACGCCCCTGTGGGCATGATAACTTAACTTGCAAGTGCAGGCATCATCGCTAGTGCTATACTTACGTTGCGCATGCGCGCGCCTTCTTTCCCTCACTGCATTCATTCTCTATAGCCGGGTGTATGCGTGCCGTCTTTAGAGAGGCACACTGTGTATGATCGACAGTTTTCTGCTCTTCTGGCCATCCGCAGTGTTCCTCTCTGAAGACGACACACATGAACCCAGCTATTTTATGCTATTTTTGATCAAAAACAGTGTTTATTATAACCCTATGTTATTTAAATGCACTTTTGCTTTTTACTTATTTAGTTACAGCAGAATTTATGTTCATTTTGTTCTTGTAGGTTTTGTCTCTTTCTTGGCCAATGTGAACATACGTTTATATGTTGCTTGTATTCCAACTCAAACTCCAGCTCAATGTGTGCGTTTTCTTAGATTTTTGCATTTGTGCTAGTGACGGTGTGGCCTCCCTTCCTTGAGCAGGACATTACATTTATAAAGCTTCCCAAGGCTGAGGTGTCCAGAGTTCGGGACCCAGTCCTTTGTCTGACCTTATTCACACAGGTCACTTCTGACACATGGTAAGGTTTTTAATATTAGACCATGTACGACCGTCTCAAATAAGGTCACCTTGCCATGGTGGTATGGTTTTTATGCTATTTTTGATCAAAAACTGTGTTACTAAGAGCCCTATGTCATTTAAATGCTCTTTTGCGTTTTACTTATTTAGTTGCAGCAGGGTTTATGTTCATTATTTTTTATTGTAGATTTTGAATGTTCAAATATAACAAAGGGTGATTATTTCACACATCCCAGGTCAGGCAAGAAGTTCCCCATCAAGGGTTACTTCATGTGCGACTCCTTACATGTGATGTATCTGATCAAGTGCCCATGTGGTCTCAGATATGTTGGTGAAACCACCACTACAATCCGATGAAAAAAGACCATGCTGCCCATTCCGTCACACGTTGTCTGCGGGACATAACGTGACAACTCCGATTCCAGGTTTTAGAATCAATCCTGTTGACCAGACGAGGCTGCAATAGAGTCCTTAAGTTAAAAGAGAGAGGCCTTCTGGGTTTATAGGTTACAAACAGAACCTTTTGGGCTCAACAGAGAGTATGAAATCTTTCATTGATTGAAATCTTTGTATTATTACTGTGATTTTGAGTACGTTTGGTCTCCTCTATTCACTGTACCTACGGTGTATTACCATTACCAGTGATTCACCTGCTCCTTTTTATATACATTTTGTTGTTATAGGTCACCTTGGGTCCCACCAGGTGTCGAGCATCTCAACTCAAATAATTTTCCCTCTTCTTCCATCTTTGTTCTTTTTTCTTTCTTTTCTCCTTCCTTTTCATTTTATTTGTTTTTTTTTAAATTGCCCCTTCGTTCCCCCTTCTCTTATGCTTCTCCACTACCCCCTGCTCCCTTTCTTTATTATTGGCTTTTAATTTAATTCATCCCTTTATTATTTCAGACTTTGTTGCATCTTGTGGTTTCTAAAACTTTCCTTTCCCTCTTTGACTCTAACTCTCTTATATCCGTCTCCACAGACATCTTTTACCCGCTGATGAGCACGCGGACAGGTAATTCACTCGTGAATGATACGTTTCTCATAGGCTGACGGCCTTTCTGTAACTTGCTGTTCTCTCCTTGCCTTTTACTCTCCTTAGCTCTCAGGAGTATCCTATATGGTTTTTCCCTGAATTGAGATGTATGCTCCCTGATACCAGTGGTAATCTGAGAAAAGGATCGTGAGCACAGCTTATAAGAGTGAAGGTGCTTGAAATCTAGGTTCCCACACCGAAATAATATAAAGAGAAAGACTAAGCACTTAGTGCTTAGTCTTTCTCTTTATACCAGTGGTAATCTGACCATTACTTAGTAAGTGTATACATACAGATGTGTATGTACATGGATGCGTATGTATCGCTTCATATAGCGAGTGTCACTCCAGACATTTTCTCTTGTATTACAGGGTACATTTACTTGAAATAATATAGTATCCCACTGTTGAAATTTCCTTGAGTTTCCTATGAACATGAAATGGCGTTTGTGCCATCTTTATTTTTTGTTTTTACTATATGTAATTTGTCTTCCTGTTTCCAATTCGGAGACGTATCTGTTAGTTTTCATTATGCTTGGTTTTCACATTTTTCATGTTTTGTACAGATAACCTTGATAAAGGCCAGAAAAGCCAAAACGTTGGTTGCAGTCTGTCTCAGAAGAGGTGGCTTAATTAATACAGTTATTCAGCATTTAGTTCTTATGTGGTGCTGAAGGTTTTTTCTATGTGTACCTCTTGCTACGTCATAGCCGTCTGTCATCGGTATACTTTTGGAGATCATCCGGGCATGGCTGTAAACGTGATGTGAACAGAGCCCGAGTGTTTCGCCTCCCTGAGAACCATTACAGAAGATGTCCCCTGCCCCACCTAATTGTGATCTGTACATGTTCATACACTTGTTTCATGGCCCATAAACCAGGGACTGCTCTTTGACCAGTACTAACACCAATATAATGTAACAGAGGGACAGCTTGGGTGCCATTATCACTTAGTAATGTCAGATTTGTCATGGACAGCTGGGTGGAAGCTCTTGGGCAGCCTTGTTTTCTAAGGTATAGAAATAACCAAAACAAAACCCACAATGCAACAACCCCAGAAGGTGTGTGTAATGTAACCTTATCTGCGATCAAGTATTGGAAACGAGGCCTAATATGAGAACATCGAGCAGACCTAGAGTACAGCTGTTGCCCATGGCAACCTATCAGGTCACTGCTTTCATTTTCCAAAGGGCCTGTGAAAAATGAGAGCTGGAGTCTGATTGGTTGCCGTGGACGTCTCATATTCCCTAGGATACAGAATATGTCCGACACTAGTGTCTTTCTATGGTAGTGATTACACAGGAAAAGTAATGTCCTGGCAATCGGAGTTGTAGAAAAAGGAACTAGGGGCCACAGGCTGCTGTATATATGTAGCACGCCATCGCATTAGCCTCTCCTGTATATTTCATGTCAGGGCTGGAGTGTAATAGCCCCATGTGTCTCGTATAATAAAATCGCTCAGTCCTGCTGACGGTCAAACTCTCTAAATCTGTAAGTGGCTCATGAAAAAAAGATGGTGGAAATGGAAGCTGCGACTGCTGTGTCAGCGCCCCACCGCTCTCATCTTGTGCCTTGTAAACCTCCTGAGTGGCAGCCCACGTTAAAAACGTCCTGGAAGTGTTTCTTTAATGGAGGTGGACACCCAGCCAGCATCTCCATTATTTCCTTTACTAATCCCAGCAGCCTCCTAAAGATCAATGAGCGAGAGACGGAGAGCATTCTGGACAGAGGTGGAAAGATGGCCGCTGTGCGGAGGAAGGACGTCTCCATCTTGGCCTCATTGACCCTATCTGAGGTAGGAAGAGAGCAGATCAGGCTGCACGGAGACCTAAGATAATATATAGACCAGCTCATCCATCCACGGCTCCACGGTAATGGCAATCCAAAGATGGCCGGTCATCCTGCACTTCGGTAAAAGCAGGCTTATCTGACATGGCAAGATCAGAGGAGAAACGTCCCATAAGACTGTTCTGGCTGACACGTTTTGAAGTAACACTTCTTAGTCACAATCTCAGTCCAAAGTAAAATCCCAGCATGATGAAAAGGAGGTCCTGCCATCTTTGAATTTGAGAGAAACATAGGTCTGCATGGGAGCTGTAAACAAAAAACGGCAGATTTTTTTTTTTTTTTTTAAGCTAATGCATTTACAGAGTTGAATCTAATTATTACTACAATAAGTCATAGTGAAGTTTTACTACAACTTCCATCATGCTGTGACAGCCTGCAGCTCTCACGATGTGCTGGCTGGTAGCTTGCTGATCTCTGCTACTGATGGTGCACTAACAGATAAGTGACATGTGGCCTCCATAGACCCTCATCTTGACTCGAGTTGTGTTGTTTTTTTTTTCTTTTTTTTCTTTTTCCTGATTTCTCTTGATGTTGGCGGCTTCGGTGTGCCCTGAAGTGCTGCCAGTAATGAGTCGAGCATGGCAGTCACCCCTTGAGTGGCAGAGACTGCTGTCAAGTGTTTACATCCAGTGCTCCAGGTGCGGAGCGGACCCTTCAGCCCCAGATACTTCTGTATATGGAGAAGGGGACGCTGATCATCAGTCTTAGTCATTAAATGTAATGTTTATTATCTGATTATTTTCGTGCAATTAAAGGGGCTATTTTTTTTTAACAGTTTAAAGGGAGAAAATAATATGCAACCAGAAACTGATTAGGTGATTCTGGGGTCCTGCAGCTCCTGGAGACCCCAGCAATCTGCAATGCTTAGCCATCATTTCATACTATATGATTTTATATCCAGCAAGTAGAAATTTCTGAATTGCAAGACAGATTTTATTGTACATAACCCATTCATTGTGCCAAATTAATATATCTTATGGCAGTGTTTTTTGTACCCAGTAATGAAGTGTGATTTTATCAGTGATGATTCAGCAGCGGCAGAATGATGGGGGTTTGAATACACGGGGAGGCAAAGACAATAGAGTCTCGTTTAAAGGGGAACGCAAGTAAAAATGTATTCTAATCCGTCATTAGAGATTCTTCCAGATTCTCCATATCGGCTTGAGACATCTTCCTGGTTGTCCTTGGAGGCAGGCAGCAGACTATGACTACATGGTGGCGTCTCGTGATGAGGAATTCTTGCCGTGGGTTTGTAGCAAGATGGGACCAGCACTGAAACAAGGAGATTAAAGCGAGTAATGTTTCTCCTTCGTCTCATTGGGGGACACAGGACTGTGTTGGGGGACACAGGACTGTGGGTGTATGCTACTGCCGCTAGGAGGCTGACACTAAGTAAACATAAAAAAAGGTTAGCTCCTCCTCCGCCGTATACACCTCAGCACTGGCCGCAGGCAAACCCAGTTATTGCTTAGTGTCTGATGGAGGCACACGTCTGGTTCTTTTTCCAGACCATTTTTTTTTTTTTTCTTTCCCACGAAGATGAGATAGGGGCGACGGATCCTATTGAAAGGGTCCGATCTCCCCAAACCATCAACGGGCGAGCACGTGGAGTAAAGCCTCCAACGTATCCTCTCCCGCAACGTGGGACATAAATGCCGGACTCAGCCCTGACCACCCTAAGGTATTGAACCCCTAGGCTGTACAGAGGCAGGAGTTAGTCCGTGCGGCCCCCACTGCACCACCAATGCTAGACTGCGGTGCTGCAAGGTGGCGGACGGTCCCTCTCCTCATCCCCTGAAGGGGTGATGGAGTTAGGGTGCCTGCACCGTCCCTCCTTTTTTTGCTGCAAGCCCCCCTCTAAAAGACGGGAGACGCTGGACTAATGTCTGGGAGAGCCGCAAGTCCACTGCAGCAAGGAAGACCCACCATTAGAGGTCATGGAGCTGGAGCCTGCACCGTTCCCCATTTTTTTGGTAGAAGACTGCAAGCAGGAGAACCCACCTTCAAAGCTCCGGAGAACAGTGTCGGACGTCAGGTAGCGTCTGGGGCGGTCGAGATTCGGTGGGAGCGGTCCGCGAGGCTGTCTGTGAAACCCCCGGAGAGCGCCATCCCCTCTCTGCATGTGACGGTCCGCCTGGCTTCTAGGCGGCCGCCGCCAAAAATCTAGCTCCCGGCTTCGGCCGGTGCTAGGCCGCGGGCTGAAATTTAGTCCCCGGCTTCGGCCGGGAACCAGGCCGCATGTCTAATTTTGCTCCCGGCGTCGGCCGGAAGATAGGCCGTGCTCCGCCCCCGGCAGCGTCACTTCCGGCGGGCCCGCCCCCTGTTTTTCGGGCGGCCACCGCCAAAAATTTAGGCCGAGGCTTCGGCCGGCGCTAGGCCGCGGCCGGAAATTTAGTCCCCGGCTTCGGCCGGAGACTAAGCCGCGGCCGGAAGTGGCGTCTCCGGCATCTGACGGCGCTAGGCCGCGCCTCTCGACCCCGGCCCCTGTGATCAGCTATATGAGCCACGCCTCCCTGACAGGGAGCGCTCTTTTTGAAAGTCTGGAGCCTTTGCTCTTTTCCTTTTGCGCTGTCAACGCTGCTTAAGGACGTCCGGGGATACAGGACTGGGGTAAGTGCTGCTACCTCCAGCCCGGCTCCACTTCGCTGCGCCCCGCTACCATACCTCCGCATCGTCACAGGGCTCTGAACAGATACAGTATGTCCAGAAGAACTAAGGCTCACACGGTGCTGTATACCGCATGCATTGCCTGTAAATCCCCTTTTCCGCATGCCCAGACTAATCGGGTCTGCGAAGCCTGTGACTCTGAACGGGCTCAGGAGCCCTCACCTATAGCCCAGCCCAGTGCGTCAGGTCCCCCGGAATGGGCCCTGTCTCTGTCTCAATCTGTGGCATCATTAACAAGAGCAATCGAGTCCCTTCAAGCTCCTGATAGGAGCAGGGACAGTGGTTCACCCGTCTTGGCGACGTCTCAGGAACCTCCGGCCTGCAGGGGCCGCGCTCTCACCAGGCAGACGCAGGGGAAGCGAACCCACACTGCGTCGCCTATGCCGTCCAGGGCTTCGGCATCCTTCAGCTCAGCTTCTCGCTCTCCCTCACCTTTAGAGGCAAGTGATCAATATTCGGATTCCGATACTGAAGGGTCCCTCAATTTGGAAGCTCCAGGTTGTCAGGAGACAATTGACAGTCTGATCGAAGCTGTCAATCAATCTCTGGGGGTAGACGATGAATCCACCTTGGCCTCTGGTCATAAGGTGTCTTTCAAACGAGCCAGACAGACCCATAAGGTTTTTGGTGCTCATCCTGAGTTTGAGGAGCTTGTGCAGCGCCACCGAGAAAAACCGGATAAGCGCTTTACAGGACAGAAGGCCCTCAATACCAGGTATCCTTTTGCTCCTGAACTTCTTAAGAAGTGGGCGGAATCCCCAGTGGTCGATCCTCCGGTGTCACGCTTGGCATCTAAGACGCTTCTCTCCCTTCCTGATGGTTCCTCGATTAAGGATCCAACGGATCGTCTGATTGAAAGCCTGGCTCGCTCGGTGTTTGAAGCATCTGGGTCATCTCTCTCTCCTTCCTTTGCAGCGACTTGGGTTGCTAAGGCCATGATTTCCTGGTCGGAGTCTCTGAACAGAGCTCTTCACGGTGTAGAAGTGCCACCTGAGGTTTTGGAGATATCTAATCAGATGGCTCTCGCAGGTGATTTTTTGATCAACGCTTCTATGGATGCGGCAAATTGCGCAGCATTAGCTGCTGCTAATGCGATTGCCATTAGGAGATCCTTGTGGTTGAGGACTTGGCGAGCAGACTCGACTTCAAAGAAGTCACTTACGTCCTTGCCTTATCAAAGCGGTCGTTTATTTGGTGAAAAACTGGATCAGCTTATATCTGATGCGACAGGAGGGAAGAGTTCTTTTTTGCCTCAGCAGAAGGTCAAACAGCCCTTTCGCCGACAGCCTCAGCCTCGCTTTAGAGCCTTTCGCAACCCAGGTTGGGCTGCAACAGCCAGTTCCAGCGGCTCAGGTCGACCTAATCAGGCCAGAGATCGTCAGGCCTCTTACAAGACCAACCCGTTGGGAAGAATGCGGTCTCAACAACCGAAATCTAGAGGGTCTAGGCCCCAAAGATTTTCGGATAAATGACTGGAGGCAGAATCCGGTCGATTCTTCCAGAGTAGGCGGCCGTCTACTCTGGTTTCGTCCCACTTGGCTATCAATTACTCAAGACGAATGGGTCAGAGAATTAGTCACCTCGGGTACAAGATAGAATTTACCAGCCTTTCCTCAAATCGTTTCTTTCCCTCGCGCCTTCCCAAGGAGGAGTCTCGGGTTCTCGCCTTATTCAAGGCGGTCGAGTCTCTTCGACACAGCGGGGTTGTCGTACCTGTACCAGAGGTCGAAAGAGGTCGGGGGGTTTTATTCCAATCTGTTCATTGTACCCAAAAAGGACGGTACCGTAAGGCCCATTCTGGATCTAAAAAGACTGAATCGGTTCGTCAAAATTCGACATTTTCGAATGGAGTCTCTCGCTCGGTCATTGCTGCCATGGAAAAAGGGGAATTTCTAGCATCAATAGACATCCAGGATGCCTATCTTCACATCCCCATATTTCCCCCTCATCAAAGGTTTCTTCGGTTTGCCATCGGCAAACTTCACTTTCAGTTCGCTGCCTTGCCATTCGGGCTAGCCACAGCTCCCAGAGTGTTCACAAAGGTCATGGCTATTGTTGTATCCATTCTACACTCCAGGGGGATAGTCATCTTGCCTTACCTAGACGACCTTCTCATCAAGGGTCCGTCTTTCCAAACATGCGAGGAAAGTGTCAGCATTACCCTACAGTAAAGATGTATATCTTCGTACCGTGTTAGCCAGTAGATAGAAAAATATTTAGAGTTGAGAGTCCTCAGTGGTTGATACCTTTTAATGGCTAACTGAAAAGATGGTAACAAATTGCAAGCTTTCGAGACTACTCAGGTCTCTTCATCAGGCTGAACAGTTCAGCCTGATGAAGAGACCTGAGTAGTCTCGAAAGCTTGCAATTTGTTACCATCTTTTCAGTTAGCCATTAAAAGGTATCAACCACTGAGGACTCTCAACTCTAAATATTTTTCCAGCATTACCCTAGACACTCTTGTTCGCCTGGGGTGGCTGGTGAATATGAAGAAGTCATCTCCCGTGCCATCTCGAAAGATCACCTTCTTAGGGATGGATTTCGACACCGCTCAAGGGTTGATAATCCTTCCTCAGGACAAGGCCTTAGTTCTCCGTCAAGAGGTACGGATCCTTCACAAACCGATTCCTCATACCATCCGGTTTTGCATGAGGGTCCTAGGAAGGATGGTGGCAACGATCGAGGCGATTCCATTTGCCCAGTTTCATCTTCGCCCCCTTCAGCATGCACTCTTGGCAGTATGGGACGGGAGCCTTTATTCCCTCAATCTTCGGTGCCGTCTGCCCCTGAAGGTCAGACAGACTCTTATGTGGTGGACGAGGAGTTCCACTCTTCAACAGGGCCGTTTGTTTCCTCCGAATATCTGGATGGTAGTCACAACGGATGCCAGCCTGCTCGGATGGGGAGCAGTGTTTCGTCACCACACAGCCCAGGGGACTTGGTCTCAGCAGGAGTCGATCCTCCCGATAAATATTTTAGAGATCCGAGCTATTTGGCTGGCTCTGAGGCATTTTCACCAGCATCTGGCAGGCCGCCCAGTCCGAATTCAGTCAGACAATGCCACGGCGGTGGCATACATAAACCATCAGGGAGGTACCCGCAGCCGGGCGGCTATGCACGAGGTAAAACAGATTCTGTCCTGGGCAGAGGTAAATCACTCCGTGATTTCAGCAGTCCACATTCCGGGCGAGGAAAACTGGGCAGCGGATTTTCTCAGCCGTCACGGCATAGCTTCAGGGAATGGTCACTACATCCCGAGATTTTTCAGCAGATATGTCGACGCTGGGGAACCCCAGATGTGGACCTGATGGCTTCCAGGATGAATGCCAAGGTGCCCAACTTCGTCTCCCGGTACCGGGATCCGCAGGCAATTGCGGTGGACGCCCTGGTTCTACCGTGGAATCAATTCCATCTTCCATACTTATTTCCACCAATAGCTCTTCTCCCAAGGGTGATCAGAAAGATCAGGATAGAGGGGGTTCCAGCGATATTAATCGCTCCGGATTGGCCGCGTCGCTCTTGGTACGCGGAGCTGGTACAGTTGCTCGCCGACGCACCCTGGCGACTGCCAGAGCGTGCGGACCTTCTCTCCCAGGGCCCAGTTTACCACCAGAACTCAGCGGTCCTGTGTTTGACGGCCTGGCCGTTGAATCTTGGATCCTGACCAGGGCTGGATTCTCTAAAAAGGTCGCCGCGACGATGGCTAGCGCCCGAAAGCCCGTCTTGGCTCGCATCTACCACGGTACTTGGAAGGTCTTTTTTGCTTGGTGCAGGGAACATGGTTGTTCCCCGCTTAGGTTTTCAATTCCAAACATTCTGTCATTTCTCCAGGCAGGCCTAGATTCAGGTCTAGCGCCAAGTACGCTTAGACGGCAGATATCAGCCTTGTCTGTGCTTTTTCAGCGAAGGATCGCGTCTAATTTTCAGGTTAGGACCTTTATTCAGGGGGTTGTCCATATAGTTCCTCCCTACAAGACTCCTTTAGAGGTTTGGGACCTCAATCTAGTCCTGGGACTTCTGCAAGAGTCTCCTTTTGAACCTTTGCAGGAGGTTTCTCTGTCGTTTCTTTCCTGGAAAGTGGTGTTTTTGGTAGCCATAACATCCATAAGGCGGGTTTCGGAGCTGGCTGCACTGTCTTGTCGAGCTCCGTACTTGCTTTTCCATCAGGATAAGGTGGTGCTCAGACCTACTCCACCTTTTTTGCCTAAAGTCGTGTCCTCATTTCATATTAATGAGGACATTGTTTTGCCCTCATTTTGCCCAGCTCCGACGCACCGAGTGGAGAAGGCTCTCCATACGCTGGATCTGGTGAGAGCACTCAGGAGATATGTATCTCGGACGGCGTCCTTTCGACAGACGGACACGCTGTTTGTCCTCCCTGAAGGTCGCAGGAAGGGACTCGCTGCCTCTAAATCAACCTTGGCTAGGTGGATTCGGTTAGCCATTCAGGAGGCTTACCGCATCAGAGGCGCGGTGGTTCCTGCAGGGATCAAGGCTCACTCCACCAGAGCGGTGGGTGCCTCCTGGGCCCTTCGGCATCAGGCTTCAGTGGAACAGGTTTGTAAAGCAGCAACCTGGTCCAGTCTGCATACCTTTTCCAAGCATTATAATGTCCATACCCAGGCTTCTGCGGATGCCAGTCTGGGTAGAAGGATTCTTCAGGGCGCGGTTGCGCACATATAAGCAATGCTTGATTATAAATTACACTGTGGAGTCGGTTTCCCACCCAAGGGACTGCTTGGGACGTCCCACAGTCCTGTGTCCCCAATGAGACGAAGGAGAAATACGGATTTTTGTGTTACTCACCGTAAAATCCTTTTCTCCGAGACGCTCATTGGGGACACAGCTCCCTCCCTATTAGCCGGATGGCTTCGATTTCTAAGTTAATTTTATTTGCTTGGGTCTATATCAGTAGATTTACTTCTGGATATATTGTACCTGTATTAACATTAATTTATTCTTTAGCCTCCTACTGCTTTTTGCACTAAACTGGGTTTGCCTGCGGCCAGTGCTGAGGTGTATACGGCGGAGGAGGAGCTAACCTTTTTTTATGTTTACTTAGTGTCAGCCTCCTAGCGGCAGTAGCATACACCCACAGTCCTGTGTCCCCCAACACAGTCCTGTGTCCCCCAATGAGCGTCTCGGAGAAAAGGATTTTACGGTGAGTAACACAAAAATCCGTATTTTTGTTTTATGCTTTTTTTCTTTTTTTTTGTATGATTTATTATTTTGTTTGGAAACCATAAGCAAGCTGCTGTTGTTGGATCTGCTTTCTCCGTTTAGTACTTTAAATGTAATCTGAGTTTTCAGAGCAGGTTTGTGTCTAATTGGACTAGGTGCGATGGTGAATCATGCACAAGTTTGCCAATAAAACGTCATGGTGACTCGGATGCCACCACTGGAGATTGCAGCATGGCTGTGTACGGGCGGACATGAGAACATTGTCTAGGACTTTGTGATGGCCGAAGAGGAGATATTTAGGATGATGATTGTACATGGGCACCACAGCCTGTCCTATAAAACCCACACAGCCGTCACATATGGCTCAATTACAAGCCAGCGTGGGATTTAATAACATTTACAAATGGCCCCCAGCCTTCCCGCCCGCACATAATACATTTCTGACACCAAGTTTTCTGGCACTTGTAATGAAAACAATCTCTCGCTGACATTGAAGTTCAACCAGCTGAAGCGAGGAGATTAATACTGCTTGACAGAGCGTCCTCTGCCCTTTATCAGAGGAATACAATTCTGTAGAAACTTCAAGGTAAATCCCTGGATAGAGGATGAGGTTAACCCCTTCACAACATATTCGATGTAGCAATGCAAGCCGTAACCAACTTTACCAGGTCGGGGTATCTGGTGTCAATTGGTTATGGGGTGTCTCAAAGAAGTAATGTCCTCTGGTCCCTGTTGTCAGTAGATGTACTGTCCGCCGGTCCCTGGTGTCGGTAAATGTAGCGTTCACAGGTCCCTGGTGTCGGTAGATGTAGTGTCCTCTGGTCCCTGGTGTCAGTAGATGTAGTGTCGTCTGGTCCCTGGTGTCAGTAGATGTAGTGTCCTCTGGTCCCTGGTATCTATTGGATGTAGCATCCTCTGGTCCATAGTGTCTAGTGTATGTAGTGTTCCCCTGTACCTGGTGTCTAGTGGATGTAGCGTCCTCCTGTCCCTGGTGTCGGTAGATGTAGCGTCCTCCGGTCCCTGGTGTCAGTAGATGTAGTGTCCTCTGGTCCCTGGTGTCAGTAGATGCAGCGTCTCCCGGTCCCTGGTGTCTAGTGGCTGTAGCGTCCTCTAGTCTTTGATGTCTAGTGGATGTAACGTCTTCTGGTCCATAGTGTGTAGTGTATATAGTGTCCCCCCGTCCTTGTTGTCTAGAGGATGTAGCAT
This sequence comes from Oophaga sylvatica, assembly GCA_033576555.1. Classification (NCBI taxonomy): domain Eukaryota; kingdom Metazoa; phylum Chordata; class Amphibia; order Anura; family Dendrobatidae; genus Oophaga; species Oophaga sylvatica. Next base: position 130,784,260 of record JARQOD010000008.1, read on the forward strand.
CCTCCGGTCCCTGGTGTCTAGTGGATGTAGCATACTTGGTGTCTAATGGATGTAGCGTCCTTGGTGTCTAGTAGATGTAGCGTCCTCCAGTCCCTGGTGTCTAGTGGATGTAGCGTCCTCCGGTCCTTGTTGGATGTAGCGTCCTCCAGTCCCTGGTGTCTAGTGGATGTAGTGTCCTCCGGTCCATAGTGTTTAGTGTATGTAGTGTCCCCCTGTACCTTGTGTCTAGTGGCTGTAGCGTCCTTGGTGTCTAGTGGATATAGTATCCTCCGGACCCTGTTGTCTAGTGGATGTAGGGTCCACCGGTCCCTGGTGTCTAGTGGATGTAGGGTCCCCCGGTCCTAGTTGTCTAGTGGATGTCGCGTCCTCCGATCCTTGGTGTCTAGTGGATGTAGCGTCCTCCGATCCTTGGTGTCTAGTGGATGTAGGGTCCTTGGTGTCTAGTGGATGTAGCGTCCTCTAGTCCTTGTTTTCTAGTGCATGTAGCATCCTCCGATCCTTGGTGTCTAGTAGATGTAGCATCCTTGGTGTCTAGTGGATGTAGCGTCCTTGGTGTCTAGTGGATGTAGGGTCTCCTGGTCCCTGGTGTCTAGTATATGTAGTGTCCCCCGGTCCTTGGTGTCTAGTGGATGTACGGTTCTCTGGTCCTTGGTGTCTGGTGGATGTACCGTCCTCTGGTCCTTGGTGTCTAGTTGATGTAGCGTCCATCTTCTGGTCCTTGGTGTCTAGTGGATGTAGCGTTCTTGGTGTCTAGTGGATGTAGGATCCTCTGGTCCTCGGTGTCTAGTCGATGTAGCGTCCTTGGGGTTTACTGGATGTAACGTCCTTGGTGTCTAGTGTATGTAGTGTCCCCCTGTACCCTGTGTCTAGTGGATATAGCGTCCCCTGATCCTTGGTGTCTAGTGGATGTAGTTTCCTCAGGTCCCTGGTATCTAGTGGATGTGGCATCCTTGGTATTTAGTGGATGTAGCGTCCTCCTGTGCCTGGTGTCTGGTGGATGTAGGTAGCGTCCTCCGGTCCCTGGTGTTCAGTGGATGTAGCGTCCTCCAGTCCTTGGTGTCTAGTAGATGTACGGTCCTCTGGTCCCTGGTGTCTAGTGGATGTAGCGTCAATCCTCGGTCCCTGGTGTCAAGTGGATGTATTGTCCTCCGGTCCCTGGTGTCTAGGGAATGTAGGGTCCATCCTCTGGTCCTTGGTGTCTAGTGGATGTAGCGTCCATCCTCGGTCCCTGGTGTCAAGTGGATGTTTTGTCCTCCGGTCCCTGGTGTCTAGTGGATGTAGCATCCATCTTCTCGTCCTTGGTGTCTAGTGGATGTAGCGTCCTCCGGTCCTTGTTGGATGTACGTCCTCCAGTCCCTGGTGTCTAGTGGATGTAGTGTCCTCCGGTCCATAGTGTTTAGTGTATGTAGTGTCCCCCTGTACCTTGTGTCTAGTGGCTGTAGCGTCCTTGGTGTCTAGTGGATATAGTATCCTCCGGACCCTGTTGTCTAGTGGATGTAGAGTCCACCGGTCCCTGGTGTCTAGTGGATGTAGGGTCCCCCGGTCCTAGTTGTCTAGTGGATGTCGCGTCCTCCGATCCTTGGTGTCTAGTGGATGTAGCGTCCTCCGATCCTTGGTGTCTAGTGGATGTAGGTCCTCTGGTCCTTGGTGTCTAGTGGATGTAGCGTCCTCTAGTCCTTGTTTTCTAGTGCATGTAGCATCCTCCGATCCTTGGTGTCTAGTAGATGTAGCACCTTGGTGTCTAGTGGATGTAGCGTCCTTGGTGTCTAGTGGATGTAGGGTCTCCTGGTCCTGGTGTCTAGTATATGTAGTGTCCCCAGTCCTTGGTGTCTAGTGGATGTACGGTTCTCTGGTCCTTGGTGTCTGGTGGATGTACCGTCCTCTGGTCCTTGGTGTCTAGTTGATGTAGCGTCCATCTTCTGGTCCTTGGTGTCTAGTGGATGTAGCGTTCTTGGTGTCTAGTGGATGTAGGATCCTCTGGTCCTCGTGTCTAGTCGATGTAGCGTCCTTGGGTTTACTGGATGTAACGTCCTTGGTGTCTAGTGTATGTAGTGTCCCCCTGTACCCTGTGTCTAGTAGATATAGCGTCCCCTGATCCTTGGTGTCTAGTGGATGTAGTTTCCTCAGGTCCCTGGTATCTAGTGGATGTGGCATCCTTGGTATTTTAGTGGATGTAGCGTCCTCCTGTGCCTGGTGTCTGGTGGATGTAGGTAGCGTCCTCCGGTCCCTGGTGTTCAGTGGATGTAGCGTCCTCCAGTCCTTGGTGTCTATAGATGTACGGTCCTCTGGTCCCTGGTGTCTAGTGATGTAGCGTCAATCCTCGGTCCCTGGTGTCAAGTGGATGTATTGTCCTCCGGTCCCTGGTGTCTAGGGAATGTAGGGTCCATCCTCTGGTCCTGGTGTCTAGTGGATGTAGCGTCCATCCTCTGTCCCTGGTGTCAAGTGGATGTTTTGTCCTCCGGTCCCTGGTGTCTAGTGGATGTAGATCCTTGGTGTCTAGTGGATGTAGCGTCCTCCGGTCCCTGGTGTCTAGTGATGTGGCGTCCTTGGTGCTTAGTGGCTGTAGCGTCCTCCTGTACCTGGTGTCTGGTGGATGTAGCGTCCTCCGGTCCCTGGAGTTTAGGGGAATGTAGCGTCCTTCTGTTCTTGGTGTCTAGTAGATGTACGGCCCTCTGTCCCTGGTGTCTAGTGGATGTATTGTCCTCCGATCCCTGATGTTAGTGGATGTAGGGTCCTCTGGTCCCTGGTGTCTGTGGATGTATTGTCCTCCGTCCCTGGTGTCTAGTGGATGTAGAGTCCACCTCTGGTCCTTGGTGTCTAGTGGATGTAGAGTCCTCTGGTCCCTGGTGTCTAGTGTATGTAGAGTCCTCTGGTCCCTGGTGTCTAGTGATGTATTGACCCCTGTACCTGGTTCCAGTGGATGTAGCGTCCTCCGGTACCTGGTGTCTAGTGGATGTGGCGTCCTTGGTGTTTAGTGGATGTAGTGTCCTCCAGTTCTTGGTGTCTGTAGATGTACGTTGTCTGGTGGATGTACGTCCTCTGGTCCTTGGTGTCTAGTGGAAGTAGCGTTCATCCTCTTGTCCCAGGTGTCTAGTGGATGTATTGTCCTCCGGTCCCTGGTGTCTAGTGGATGTAGCATCCTTGGGGTCTAGTGGTGTAGCGACCTTGGTGTCTAGTGTATGTAGTATCCCTGTACCTGGTGTCTAGTGGATGTAGCGTCCTCAGGTCCCTGGTATCTAGTGGATGTGGCGTCCTTGGTATTTAGTGGATGTAGTGTAGCGTCCTCCGGTCCCTGGTTTTAGTGGATGTAGCGTCCTCCAGTCCTTGGTGTCTAGTAGATGTACGGTCCTCTGGTGTCTGGTGATGTATTGTCCTCCGGTCCCTGGTGTCTAGTGGATGTAGCGTCCTCCCGTCCTTGGCGTCTACTGGATGTAGGGACCTCCGGTCCTTGATGTCTAGTGGATGTAGCGTCCTCAGGTCCCTGGTGTCTAGTGGATGTGGCGTCCTTGTTGTTTGGTGGATGTAGCGTCCTCCAGTCCTTGGTGTCTAGTAGATGACGGTCCTCTGGTCCCTGGTGTCTAGTGGATGTAGCATCCATCCTCCGGTCCCTGGAGTCTAGTGGATGTAGCGTTCATCCTCTAGTCTTTGGTGTCTAGTGGATGTAGCGTCCTTGGTGTCTACTGGATTTTGGGTCCTCTGGTCCCTGATGTCTAGTGTATGTAGTGTCTCCCTGTACCTGGTTCCAGTGGATGTAGCGTCCTCCGGTCCCTGGTGTTTAGTGGATGTAGCATCCTCCAGTTCTTGGTTTCTAGTAGATGTATGGTCCTCTGGCCCTGGTGTCTAGTGGATGTAGTGTCCCCCTGTACCTGGTTCAAGTGGATGTAGCGTTCTCCTGTACCTGGTGTCTGGTGGATGTACGGTCCTCTGCTCCTTGGTGTCTAGTGGATGTAGCGTCCATCCTCTGGTCCTTGGTGTCTAGTGAATGTAGGGTCCCCTGGTCCCTGGTTTCTAGTGTATGTAGTGTCCCCCTGTACCTGGTGTCCAGTGGATGTAGCTTCCTCCGGTCCCTGGTGTCTAGTGGATTTGGTGTCCTTGGTGTCTAGTGGATGTAGCGTCCTCCTGTACCTGGTGTCTGGTGAATGTAGCATCCTCCAGTCCATGGTGTCTAGTAGATGTACGGTCCTATGGTCGCTTTTGTTTAGTGGATGTAGCGTCCATCTTCTGGTCCCTGGTGTCTAGTGGATGTAGCATCCTCCTTGGTGTCTGGTGGTTGTGGCGTCCTTGGTGTCTAGTGGGTGTAGCGTCCTCTGGTCCTTGGCGTCTAGTGGGTGTAGCATCCTTGGTGTCCAGTGGATGTAGGGTCCTCCGGTCCTTGGTGTCTACTGTATATAGGGTCCTCCTGTCCTTGGTGTCTACTGGTTGTAGGGTCCTCCGATCCTTGGTGTCTATGCAGGGCTGTGGAGTCGGTAAGCCACAGTTGCGACTCCGACTCCTGGATTTTATCAGGTTCCGACTCCGACTCTGGCTCTTGGATTTTATCAGGTTCCGACTCCGACTCCTTCATAAATGGCCAATTCGTAACAATAAATTTACTGTTGTAAAATATTAACATCGTGCTTATTTAGTTTTTCACCATCATGTTATAAGTAATCAGACCACTCAGAGCAAAAACTATATTTATTAGAATACAATTAGAATATAGCAAATAACTTTTATAAACTTTTCTAAACTCTTGTAAGTAAATATGCAATAAACACTGTTATGCAGTTAATAAGAAGAAATCTATAAATTTGTCCTCAGAAAAAGTATTGCCTCTGTCAGATCCTCCTTCATGGATGCCATCAAATCTGATCTAATTATTTTGAGAGCAGAGAACAACCTCTCTACACTAACTTGGGTTGATGGCAAAGCAGTAACCACTCGGGCAACATCTCTGACAATGTCAGGATACAGAGGAATCGCTTGTTGCACTGTTATTTTTGATGAACGGTCAAATTTCTCAATTTCTTTTAGTGCACATGACAAATTCTGCTGAAATGTACTGGCTGTGTTCTTTGATGGGGATGACTCTTCTTCTATGCGGGAACGCTTTGCACGGTCCTTGTGATCCAAATATTTTTCTAAATTAAATTCTTCATCAGTTGATGAGGGTGAAGATGTGGCAGGACGACCAATTTCTTCTTGTTCCTCCTGATTATTCTGCAACCCTTTCATCCTTACTGCTATTTCAAACAGAGCTTCTTTTCCTTTAGTTAGCTGTTGATCATCTAGAACAGGGGTGGGCAATTAATTTTGCCAGGGGGCCGCATGAGAAATTGGGATGGTTTTAGAGGGCCGGACTAATATAATTAACTCCGTTCTACCCAATACTGTATATATATATATATATATATATATATATATATATATATATATATATACTGTATACTGTATATATACATACCTGCCCATTATCATCATCTTCTCCCCATCATCATCAATGCCTCCCCATTATCAGCAATGCCTGCCCATCATCATCTTCTCCCCATCATCAATGCCTGCCCATTATCATCAATGCCTGCCCATTATCATCATCTTCTCCCCATCATCATCAATGCCTCCCCATTATCAGCAATGCCTGCCCATCATCATCTTCTCCCCATCATCAATGCCTGCCCATTATCATCAATACCTGCCCATTATCATCATCTTCTCCCCCATTCATCCATCAATGCCTGCCCACATCATCATCTATCATCATCTTCTCCCCATCATCAATGCCTGCCCATTATCATCAATACCTGCCCATTTATCATCATCTTCTCCCCATCATCATCACATGCCTGCCCATTATCATCATCATCATCTTTCTCCCCATTCCATCAATGCCTGCCCATTATCATCAATACCTGCCCATTATCATCATCTTCTCCCCATCATCATCAATGCCTCCCATTATCAGCAATCCTCTCCCATCATCATCTTCCCCTATCATCAATGCCTGCCCATTATCATCATATCCTGCCCATTCACATCTATCATCATCTTCTCCCATCATCATCAATTGCCTCCCCATTTATCAGCAATGCCTGCCCATCATCACACACAGACAGCACATAAGCACTCTCTCACATACATCACACACACACACACACAAAGCACCGCACTACATAGACACAGACACACACAGAGACACGTCTTACCTGTCCAGCGTCCCCGCTCTCTGACACAGCCGGCCGCTGAATGATGACGTCATTCAGCGGCCGGCTGTGAGAGGAAGCGCCGGTGGAGCCCGGAGCTGCAGCAGCGGAGGCACGGGAGAGGTAGGTATTGTGCCAGCTGATGCCGGGGCCCTGAGACTGCCGGAGCGCCTCCGCGGGCCGGTCACTGACAGCCGGCGGGCCGGATGCGGCCCGCGGGCCGCCCCTTGCCCGGGTCTGATCTAGAAGAATCAGATGCATTGGGTCTACATAAACAGTTGCCAAAAGAATGTTATTTTGTAATAGTAGCTCCTCTCTCCGTTTCATAGATGTAGCAATGCCACTTGCAATTAACCCTCCTCTTTGGGACAGGCGAAACATCAGGTTCTTCCACTCCTTTAAGAAAACACCTGGAGTTAAGTCCTCTGCTTGTAATTTTTTAGTCGCTTTAAATGGGTGCTCTAGCAATTTTTCCAGCTCAGTCACCTGATTCCACTGACTTTCATTTAGCGTCAGTTGAGGGTTAGCCATGTCTACAAGAAAGGTTTTCAGTTCAACCAAGCGCTGAATCATTAAGTAAGTACTGCCCCATCATGTGGCTTGATCAATAATTGCCCCTTTTCCAGCACGTCTCTTCAAAATTGAGTCAACTTTAGGGGTTCTGGCAACAGTAGCCAATTTTCTCACCTTGCCAATCAGTGCAGCAGCATGTCCTTCTTGCAGACTGTCTCTTATAGCCAGCTGTAGCGTATGCACAACACAGCGCATGTGATGAATGAAAGAACGTATTGACACAGTTTCAACAAGATCATCCAAACTATCATGTTGCTGTTCATCTGAAGCAACTTCAGTTTGCTCCTCAGTTACAATACTGTGTTCCTCTATTTCAAACATTTCTGTGTCTGTGGACCCAGAATGTTCTTCTAGCTGCTGGTCACCATCATTACTCTCATTCATTAGCTTAATAGTACTTATCATATTTGAAGCATTGTCAGTTACGACAGAAAGAACTTGCTCTTTTTTAAGTTCATAGTCTTGCAGAACCTTTTCCACCAAGACCTGGAGAAACTGTGGTGTGATGAGCTTTGGTGTCTTTTACTGCCAGTGTCTTGGTAACTATTTCATTTTTGTCACAAACAAATCGGACATTGATGGCAAAATAGTTCACTCTGTGACGTGTGCAGGCATCCATTTTAAGAAACAGAAAGCGTCCCTTGAGAGTTTTTTTTTAAGTTCTTTTGTTTAAAAGCTTCTTCGATTACTAATTTTCTAATACTCTCTCTCTAGAGAAACACCAAGCTTGTGGGCCATTTCCCCATTCAGACACACAAAAGCTGGTCGTGAAAATAATGAAATAGGCACACTATCCTTTACAACAAGCTCTGTTATGTCCCATGAATGAGACATTTTACAGACTGTCCTGTGCATTTTACATGCTGTATTGCAGTCTCTCATATTGTTTACTGTTGCTATGTGTCCCTGTGTTTGCATAGCTGAAATCCTCCCTTTACATCAAGTTTGTCCCTTCTGTCTCCCTCTTCTGGTATGATGTCATTTCCTTCTTCTTTCTCCTGTGTTTCATTCTCCATCTTGATTTTATCAGAATCACATGTGTTTTCAGTCTGTCTGAAGAAAGTCTTTTTTACCTGCTGCTGTTTGTATGCATTCAACAAGAATTCTTAAAGAAATCAAAGTCTCTTCTGGATTCTTCTTAACATGTGTGCCGGCAGCTGAGTTAAGCTATCTGCGACCGTCTCCAATTGTAAGTAAGGTAAAGAGATCCAGCATCTCACAGAGCCATAGTTACAGCCACAGGCCCCGGGGACAGAATAGTAAAAAATACTTTAAAGATTCATCTGTAAAACCCACAGCTTCTATAAAGCTACAGAACTTCCTGCATAGCATCCGCTCTCAACATATAAGAGTCTATACAGCTCCCCTTCTCCCTGTGAATCAGGATGGCTGAAGGAATGACTACACGGTCTCTGCCAGACCCATTGTCAGAGGAAGAGTGCATAGACCCTAATCCACCATTTAGTGAGAAGGCTAGACGTCTCACAAAGCCAACATGGAAAATAAGGGAGAATCTGGAATCCAGTAAACATGATCTTCTCCGTGCAACAGCAGAGCTATGGCAAAAACTCTTAAGCCGCATAAATAGCCTGTCTCAGCCTGCTTCTCTCCAACGACCACTAGAGGGAGCTCTCGCACAACTGTGTTCAGATTATCAGTTATGCAAAAATAACAGACCAGTATATGGCAGTGTTAAAAAGACTTAACCCATCAGTTACCTGCAAAGAGCTGCAAGCTTTCCAAAAACTTAACTCTGAGAGAGAAAGCATGGTGCGCGATATAAAAGCCAAAATAGAGGCAAGAATCGCACTAATAGCCGAGATGTCATCTTGCATTTCTGGCTCTGCCAGACAGTCAAAGCGAACATCTAAGTCACGCTCTTCAAAATCCTCAACCCTCAGCGAACAGCTCATAAAAGCACGTGCGGAAGCTGAGGCCACTAAAATACAAGTTGCCTTTGCTCAAAAGGAAACTGAGATGAAAACTGAGGCCACTAAAACACAAGCTGACCTAGAGGCCGCTAAAATACAAGCTGCCCTAGAGGCCACTAAATACAAGCTACCCTAGAGGCCTTAGAGAAAACGCCAACACGCCATAGCCATGGCAAAGTTAAAGGTCCTGGAACAAGCCATCAGTGGGAGCCAAAGAGACAGCATCAGTTTAAGTGGTTTTGATACTGAAGACCCTCTTAAGCGTACTAGAGACTATGTACAAAGCCAACACAGTGCTATCCCTGCTCCTGCAATCCTTCCTGACCACACAGATGCTCCCCTGAAACAACAGGGTTTTGATACTGAAGACCCTCTTAAGCGTACTAGAGACTATGTACAAAGCCAACACAGCGCTATCCCTGCTCCTGCAATCCTTCCTGACCACACTGATGCTCCCCTGAGACAACAGGACACAGAGCGTTTATCCGCATCCTGCACCCAAGGTCAGTACAATTACAATACAATCTTGTATCCTGATCCACCTCTGTGCACCGAAATGTACCAGAAACCTGCAAATCACCAAATCTTATACTCAGAATCCTACGTACAGGCCAATATGCAGGCCAGTCACCACACTCCGGTCAATCACACAATTCCAGTCCCATGTGTGGCAGAAACTAAGCTCATTAAGCCAGTTAATGGACTGAACGCCTACGCTGCCCATATATACCTGCATTCCTAGGTCAAATCACAGACTGTATGAACAAAGCTATCCAGCCAGCATCGGTCCTTCCAAAATCGGAGAATGCTGATATGACTGGCCTCGCAAGGTACATGATTCGGCGTGATCTAACTAAGACCGGTCTTACAGAGTTTGACGATAAACCTGAGAACTACAGGGGTTGGAAGTGTACCTTTGAAACCACGATCAGTGATCTCGGCATCACCGCCGCTGAAGAGCTAGACCTGCTAATCAGGTGGCTTGGGCCACAATCCACGGATCGGGTCAAGAGACTTAAATCTGTCCACATCAGTAATCCCATTGCTGGTCTCACTGCTGCATGGAAGAGGCTAGAAAGAAGCTATGGCAGTCCTGAGGTCATAGAAAGGGCCCTGTTCAAACGATTAGAGGATTTTCCAAAGGTATCTAATAAGGACAGTACAAGGTTCCAAGAGCTTAGCGACCTCCTGTTAGAGCTTCAGCTGGCCAAAGCAGACCCGTACCTTACTGGCCTCAGCTACCTGGACACTGCTCATGGGGTAACCCCAATAGTTTCCAAGTTGCCACCCAATATCCAAAATAAGTGGGCCATGCTTGGATCAAAATACAAAAGGGAAAACCAAGTCTCCTTCCCTCCATTTTCCTACTTCTGCGAGTTCATCGAAAATATCGCAGAGTGTAAGACCGATCCAAGTTTTTCCTATGGAGAACACAGCGACCCTGTTTCATCTACTAAACACGACAGTCCACGTCTTAACTACAGGAACCACCAAGCTCCAATGTCCATCAAGAAGACTGATGTTCTTCCGGCACCTTCAGTATCACAAGATAAGAGCGACAAAGGTGAGAAGGTTGAGAATCCTAATCGTCAGTGTCCAATTCACAAACTGCCACATCCCCTGAAGAAGTGCATCGGCTTCAGGAAGAAGCCTGTTAGAATTCGGTAGCTGAGGAGTGCAGGTAAAAAAGGAAATACACCAGAGCAGTTGGAATCTATGAGATTGCAGTACCCTGACTAACCACCACAACTAGAGGCAGCCGTGGAGCGTTCCTACGTTGGTCCTAGACGCCTCGTCACAGCCTGAGAAACTAACTACACCTAAAGATAGAAAGAGGAAAGCTATCTGCCCCGGAGCAGATCCCCAAAGAACATAGAAAGCCCCCAAACATGTAATGGCGGTTAGACAAGAGGAAATACTGACACAGACAGAAAATAGTATGAGCAAACGTTGGGGCCCAAACTACCTAAATAGAAAAGGACAGGAAGGGCACCCACTGCAATCCCAAAAAACCCTGAAAAGCACCAACTCTACTAATTTCAAAAACACCTGAGATCACACGACCTCTACCACCTAAACTAGCTCTCTGGTGTAACAAAATCAAAACATCAGCCACTGAAAAAACCGGAAAAAGCAAATGTACAAACATCAGTGGCTGAACTAAACTGAGAGGGCAAAAGCCCCCGGAGGGGACCCAGAAGGCCCCCACAAAAGAGCAGGACAAAATGCAAAAATCAAGCACAAAAACAAAAAGAAGAAAATGTCTTATCTGTTAGCAGGAGATGCAGACACGACACAGCAGGCTACAAAGGAAACAGGAATCAAGGATTGAGACCAGAACAATTGATCACCGGCAACCCTGATGGGAAGGCGACTCCCTTAAATAAGACCAGTCAGTAACACCTGATTCCCAATCCTCACAATCTTCACTGGACAGTCCAGTACCGCTTGTAACCACCAGAGGGAGCCTCTGCTCAGAACTCATTTCAAGTCCATTCACAACAGTACCCCCCCCCTTGAGGACGGGTCACCGAACCCTCATCTGAGCAACCAGGTCGGTCAGGATGAGCTCTATGATACGCACGGATGAGTCTCCTAGCATGGATGTCCGAAGCAAACCCCAAGAATTGTCTTCCTGACCATAACCTCTCCATTTAACCAAATACTGGAGTTTCCGTCTAGAAAAACGAGAATTCAAATTTTCTCAACCTCAAACTCCATATTGCCCTCAACCAGAACAGGGTCAGGAGGCAAAGCAGTAGGAACCACTGGCTCAACAAACCTCTTCAACAAGGACTTGTGGAACACATTATGGATCTTAAATGTCCCTGGAAGAAGCAAACGAAAAGAAACAGGATTAAGGATCTCCATGATCTTATAAGGTCCAATGAACCTAGGCTTAAATTTAGGAGATGCCACTCTCATAGGAATATTTTTTGAGGACAACCAGACCAAGTCCCCCACTTTAAACCGAGGACCATCAGTCCTATGCCGGTTAGCAAACCTCTGGGCCGTCTCCTGAGAGAGGGACAACCTCTGCACTACCTGGTCCTAAATCTGCTGCATACGCTCCACAACAGAGTCAACACCTGGACAGACAGAAGCCTCCGTCTGTCCCGAAGAAAATCGAGGGTGAAACCCAGAATTACAGAAAAATGGAGACCTCAAAGTGGCAGAGCTAGCCCTATTATTCAGAGCAAACTCAGCCAAAGGCAAAAAAGAGACCCAGTCATCCTGATCAGCAGACACAAAGCATCTTAGATAAGTCTCCAATGTCTGATTTGTTCTCTCAGTTTGACCATTGGTCTGAGGATGAAACGCCGAGGAGAAAGACAATTGAACACCAAGTTTAGAACAAAAGGTCCTCCAAAATCTGGAAACAAACTGGACTCCTCTGTCAGACACAATGTTCTCAGGAATGCCGTGCAAACGAACCACGTGCTGAAGGAACAAAGGTACCAATTCAGAGGAGGAAGGCAACTTAGGTAATGGCACAAGATGTATCATCTTGGAAAACCTATCACAAATCACCCAGATGACGGTCATTCTCTGAGAAACAGGGAGGTCGGAAATGAAATCCATAGAGATATGGGTCCATGGTCTCTTGGGCACAGGCAATGGCATCAACAAACCACTAGAGCGGGAGCAAGGCTTAGAGCGAGAGCAAGTCCCGCAGGACTGCACAAATTCCCTGACATCACGAGACAAGGTAGGCCACCAAAAGGACCGACTAACCAAGTCTCTGGTACCAAAAATTCCGGGATGACCTGCCAACGCGGAACAATGAATCTCAGACATCACACTCTTTTTCCAGTGGTCCGGGACAAACAATTTCCCAACAGGGCAGCGCTCGGGCCTATCCTCCTGACACCCCTCCAGAGCCAGTCTCAAACTGGGCGAGATGGTGGAAAGAACTACACCTTCTTTCAAAATAACAGAAGGATCAGATAACTCAGGAGAGTCCGCAAGGAAACTCCTTGAAAGGGCATCCGCCTTAACATTCTTAGTGCCAGGAAGAAAGGAAACCACAAAATTAAAACGTGTGAAAAACAAGGCCCACCTGGCCTGTCTAGGATTAAGTCGCTTGGCAGATTCCAGATAAACCAGATTCTTATGGTCAGTAAGGACCACCACCTGATGTTTAGCTCCCTCCAGTCAATGTCTCCACTCTTCAAAAGCCCACTTCATGGCAAATAACTCCCGATTACCCACGTCATAATTACGTTCAGTAGGAGAAAATTTTTGAGAGAAAAAGGCACAAGGGTTACTTTTAGAGGTCTCTGGATCTCTTTGGGACAGAACTGCACCTGCCCCAATTTCAGAGGCATCCACCTCCACCTGAAATGGCAGAGAAACATCAGGCTGCCGTAGAACAGGAGCAGAAGTGAATCTCTGCTTAAGTTCCTGAAATGCAGAGACTGCCTCAGGAGGCCAATTCACCACATCAGAACCCTTTTTGGTCAAATCAGTTAATGGTTTAACAATAACCGAGAAATTACCAATAAATTTACGATAAAAATTGGCAAAACCCAAAAATCTTTGAAGAGCCTTTAATGAAGTAGGTTGGACCCAATCACAGATGGCCTGAACCTTGACCGGGTCCATTTCAATAACGGATGGGGACAAAATGAATCCCAAAAATGAGATCCTCTGTACGCCAAAAAGACACTTTGATCCCTTCACATAAAGAGCATTCTCTCCAAAATCTGGAATACAGTTCGAATATGTTTCACATGAGAGTCCCAGTCATTGGAAAAAATCAAGATATCATCCAAATAAACGATCAGAAATTTATCCACAAAATCCCTGAAAATGTCATTCATGAAGGACTGGAAGACAGAAGGAGCATTAGTGAGCCCAAAGGGCATCACAAGGTACTCAAAATGCCCCTCAGGGTGTTAAATGCCGTCTTCCATTCATCCCCGTGCTTAATGCGAATAAGGTTATATGCCCCCCTGAGGTCAAGCTTGGTAAACCAAGTAGCGTTTTTCACCCTGGAAAACAGGTCAGAAATCAAGGGTAACGGGTATTGATATTTCACAGTAATATTGTTCAAAAGACGATAATCAATACACGGCCTTAATGAACCATCCTTTTTGGCTACAAAGAAAAAACCGGCACCTAAGGGTGAAGAGGATGGTCTGATATGACCTTTCTCCAATGACTCCTTGATATAAGACCGCATAGCGTCATGTTCAGGTACAGACAAGTTAAAAAGGCGACCTTTAGGGAATTTACTACCAGGCACTAATTCAATAGCGCAGTCATAGCTCCTATGGGGAGGCAAGGATGCAGATTTACTTTCGCTAAACACATCAGAAAAATCAATCAAAAAGTCAGGAACATCCTGAGCCTGAGGGGAGGCAGAAAAAACAGGAGTGTTGGTATTAACACATTGGCAGCCCCAACTGGTTACAGACACAGATTTCCAATCCAAAACAGGATTATGAGACTGTAACCAAGGGAAACCCAGCACGATAATGTCATGCAGATTATACAGAACCAAAAATTTGCAGCTCTCCTGATGATCAGGTTCGACCCTCATTATCACCTGAGTAGAGAACTGAGGTTTATTCTCAGCCAAAGGGGTAGAATCGATTCCCAGTAGGGGAATATACTTCTGTAGGGGTATCAAGGGAAACCCACAACGTTTAGCAAAATCAAAATCCATCAGGTTAATAGCTGCTCCCGAATCAACGAAAGCCTGAGCAGAAAATGAGGACAGAGAGCATATCAGAGTAACAGTTAATAAAAACTTAGTCTGAACACTACCCAAGACAACTGAGCGTGCAAAACGTCTTCCCCGCTTAGGGCAGACTGAAATAGCATGAGAGGCATCACCACAGTAGAAACATAACCCATTGCGCTTTCGAAACTCGACGCTGTGTCCCAGAAACCACTCTATCACACTGCATGGATTCAGAAACAGGTTCACAAGGCAACACTATTCCACGCATACTTCTCCGCTCACGCAAACGTCTGTCAATTTGAATCGCTAATGACCTAGAATCATTGAGACCAGAGGGGACAGGGAATCCCACCATAATATCCTTTACATTATCTGACAGACCCTTCCGAAAAAAGGCTGCCAAAGCATCGTCATTCCATTTGGTCAGGACTGCCCACCTACGGAATCTCTGACAGTATAACTCAGCGTCATCAAGCCCCTGATTTAATGCCAACAAGGCTTTTTCAGCTTGATCAGTGACATTAGGCTCATCGTACAATAACCCCAAGGCCTGAAAAAATGCATCAACATCACTCAAAACAGGATCCCCAGGTGTCAGGGAAAAAGCCCAATCCTGAGGATCGCCGCGCAGGAGAGAGATGACAATTTGAACCTGCTGCGCTGCGTTCCCTGAGGACTTAGATTTTAAGGCAAAAAACAATTTACAATTATTTTTAAAATTCAGAAACTTGGCTCGATCCCCCAAAACAAATCTGGCATGGGAATCCTAGGTTCCACAACAGGCAACCTAGCAAGATAGGTAGCAATACTCCGAACCTCAGTGGCAAGCTGATCCACACGGCCAGACAACTGTGCAAACTCCATTGAGAGAAAAAATCCTCCCCAGCACCCAGAGATACAGAGGGAAAAAAAAAAAAAATGCAACAAACAGAAAAATATTTCTGACAACTCTGACAACCTTTTTTTTTTTTTTTCACAATATTTTTCCCTTCTGTGAGTACCATTCAATTTTTTTGGGCCGGTGATACTGTTATGATTCGGTAGCTGAGGAGTGCAGGTAAAAAAGGAAATACACCAGAGCAGTTGGAATCTATGAGATTGCAGTACCCTGACTAACCACCACAACTAGAGGCAGCCGTGGAGCGTTCCTACGTTAGTCCTAGACGCCTCGTCACAGCCTGAGAAACTAACTACACCTAAAGATAGAAAGAGGAAAGCTATCTGCCCCGGAGCAGATCCCCAAAGAACATAGAAAGCCCCCAAACATGTAATGGCGGTTAGACAAGAGGAAATACTGACACAGACAGAAAATAGTATGAGTAAACGTTGGGGCCCAAACTAACTAAATAGAAAAGGATAGGAAGGGCACTTACTGCAATCCCAAAAAACCCTGAAAAGCACCAACTCTACTAATTTCAAAAACACCTGAGATCACACGACCTCTACCACCTAAATTAGTTCTCTGGTGTAACAAAATCAAAACAGCAGCCACTGAAAAAACTGGAAAAAGCAAATGTACAAACATCAGTGGCTGAACAAAACTGAGAGGGCAAAAGCCCCCGGAGGGGACCCTGAAGGCCCCCACAGAAGTGCAGGACAAAATGCAAAAATCAAGCACAAAAGCAAAAAGAAGAAAATGTCTTATCTGTTAGCAGGAGATGCAGACACGACACAGCAGGCTACAAAGGAAACAGGAATCAAGGATTGAGACCAGAACAATTGATCACCGGCAACCCTGATGGGAAGGCGACTCCCTTAAATAAGACCAGTCAGTAACACCTGATTCCCAATCCTCACAATCTTCACTGGACAGTCCAGTACCGCTTGTAACCACCAGAGGGAGCCTCTGCTCAGAACTCATTTCAAGTCCATTCACAACAGAAGCCCCTTCAAGAACGAAAGGAGCTCTTGAAGAAGTTTGGAGTATGCTTCAGGTGCTGCGCCTCTACCGAACATCTTGCTAAGGACTGTGTCATCCCCATCAAGTGTCTAGAGTGCGACAGCGAAGACCACGTACAGGCGCTCCATCCATCACAGCCTGACTCTGCGTCTTCGCCTCCCACCACAAGCCAATGGCGGGGAGAGTACAGACCAAGTGACAGGCCATGTTGCGGTATCTTCCTCATGCACCGATGTCTGTGGAGAAGGTCTTCGAGACAAGTCCTGTGCAAAGATTTGCCTGTCATGGGTGTATCCCAAGGGCCATCCAGAGAAGGCAGTCAAGGTGTACGTTAGCCTGGATGACCAGAGCAACAAATCATTAGCCAGGTCAGAACTCTTTGACTTGTTTGACTTAAAAGGAGACGTCTATCCCTACACCTTGGGCACCTGCAGCGGCGTTTTACAAACCTCTGGAAGAAGGGCCAGTGGCCTCATAATAACTTCTTTTGAGAACGGCGCCACGGAGATACCACTACCCACGCTTGTAGAGTGTAACCAAATACCATTCAATAGGGAAGAAATCCCAACACCAGAAGTCGCTCTTCAGCATCCTCATCTCAGAATGATAGCCAAAGAGATACCACCCCTGGACGATAAGGCAGACATCCTAATTCTCGGCAGAGACATTATACGACTGCACAAGATGCGTCAACAAATCCACGGACTACTCAATGAACCATATGCCCAGCGCCTCGAGCTGGGCTGGGTCATCATTGGCAATGTCTGTAGTGACCAGACAAAGAATCAGAATGACATCTCCTCTTACAAAACCGTTATTACGTCAGATGACAACGACTTGTCCTCCCTGTCATACTCACGTCACCAATGGATGAAGGAGAAGTCAAACGTCACTACGTGTCAACGGCAACCATCCGATATTTCAAGTCCGCTTTATCCTCGAGACTACAACCTCGAGATAACAGCATTCGATCCTTCAACCAAGGACAACAACTCACTACCTACAGAGGGAGACAAAGTGATCATCAGGGTCATGAGCATCAAACCCACCGAAGACAACTATAACAGCTGGGTAGCTCCCTCACCTTCTCTTCCAGCAAAGACTAAGTTGCCAAGGGATCCACAGCAAGTAACTGCTAAGTTCCCAACCTTTGATACCCATCTCCATCACAAGCCTGGTCAAACCAAAGCCGTGCTAGACTTCAGTGCTCAGAGTGAGAGCCCCTCTCTCAACAGCCTACCTCTGACCGATGGTGCCAGCGTTTTCCCCACGCATTTCAGCCTCAGCTCACTGGCGGATGTTGAACAAGACACGTTCACTTCCCAAGCATCACCCTGTAAGGAACTTGCTATCGAACGAGGAGCCTCGCCTGTTGAAAACAGCATCGACGGTCCTCTCGGGTTTAAGACACCCATCGCAGTTCTAGGCAGGGTACCACTGAGACAGCTTGCAACTCAGGATATCAACGGGAACACTATGTTACCATCTCAGAGACAGCAAAGATGGGAGACGGCGAAGAAGTCTCTAAAAGCCTTACAACAAGTCCTGCCCCGTAGTTCTGTAAAGACTCTTTCAACCGTCATCAAGAGACAAGTCTACCTTTCCTACGATGTGTCTACGAAGACTACAGCTGCAGGAGCCTCTCCCAGCGCTTCAGAAACCGGCAAAAAGGTACAGAAGCTGAGCTCTTTACCCTGGACATCCTTTCAACTGGTCAGCCATCGTATCTGCTGACATCCATTTCAGGTTAATCA
This sequence comes from Oophaga sylvatica, assembly GCA_033576555.1. Taxonomy (NCBI): domain Eukaryota; kingdom Metazoa; phylum Chordata; class Amphibia; order Anura; family Dendrobatidae; genus Oophaga; species Oophaga sylvatica. The sequence goes on from JARQOD010000008.1 coordinate 130,802,286, forward strand.
TCTGCTGGCTCCTTCGAGCAGGAGTCACATGATCCTAGCTTTGTCTCTGAACTCTGCCACGGCGGGGAGCATTTCTCTGCATACTACTGCCGTGCTAGTATGCAGAACTATCAGCATCCGAATGAACTTTAATCTTCCCCTTGTGAACTTGAACTTTCATCTTTGGATTGTTTTGGGTTGGTGGAGGTGTTTGCATGTTGCAGCTTCCCCAATCTGATGATGGGTTCTCCCATAACTTGGTCTATCTAACCGTTGAGGACTTCACGTCATCAACCAAGAATTGGACTTACAACTGTTAGTTTATTTCCGCATGTTGTGTTTCTATTTTATGTCTTTCAGGTCTACAGTGACATCTCCAGTGGACATCATAAAATTATGAAATCTATAGATTTCAGACGGGGATTGTTATGTCCCATGAATGAGACATTTTACAGACTGTCCTGTGCATTTTACATGCTGTATTGCAGTCTCTCATATTGTTTACTGTTGCTATGTGTCCCTGTGTTTGCATAGCTGAAATCCTCCCTTTACATCAAGTTTGTCCCTTCTGTCTCTCTGTCTCCCTCTTCTGGTATGATGTCATTTCCTTCTTCTTTCTCCTGTGTTTCATTCTCCATCTTGATTTTATCAGAATCACATGTGTTTTCAGTCTGTCTGAAGAAAGTCTTTTTTACCTGCTGCTGTTTGTATGCATTCAACAAGAATTCTTAAAGAAATCAAAGTCTCTTCTGGATTCTTTATAACATGTGTGCCGGCAGCTGAGTTAAGCTATCTGCGACCGTCGCCAATTGTAAGTAAGGTAAAGAGATCCAGCATCTCACAGAGCCATAGTTACAGCCACAGGCCCCGGGGACAGAATACTCTATGATCTGTTTTTTAAATGTATCTACTGTCATTGTCACAGTAACTTTGTCACTGACAAAATATCTTGCAACTGATGGCTGCAAAGTTCTCTGCTCCTTTGTTTGGCTGGAAGAGCTGGGCACTGGTTCATTGGTTTGGATGCAGTCTTTCTCATCCACTGCTTTCAGTACTTCTGGATGAAAGCGCTGTAAATGTCTCTTTAGATTAGAAGCTCTGGTGGGAGCATTTTTATCTTTGCCTGAATATGCACTGATCTTGGCTTCACAGCATTTGTTTTCGTATGGATCATTTGTCATACACTGACAGACATAATGTTTTCTATCTTGAGTGATGGTGAAATGTTCAAATACAGCTGATTTAATGTGATGCTTCTTTGACATTCTCAGGTTTTTAATTCTGCATTTACAATCCAAATGACAATTGTTTTTCCTAAAAACAATTGTACAAAATTATTGCCAGGTCGTACAACTGATATAGTGGTCAGTAATACTGTTATTCCTCATGTACTCACAGTTAACTGATGCAAAGTTTGTTGAAAGGATAATACTTCTTACAGTCTTCCTCTTCTGAGTAGCAGCTGTGAGATGCTTGGAAGACGCACACCTAGTAAACATCTAGTCTAGAGGAGGAGCTTTACTACTAAAATTTGCAACACATTTTCACTTTCAGTTTCATACATTGTAAGTAGGGGGGTTGGGGCAGCATGAGGTTGACCAAGTATAAGATTAGATAAGGGCAGTGGAGAACAGTGACACACAAGAAGTAAGAAATGTCTCTATCTCCAGCAGAACTGCTTATCACTGTTGTTCATAGTTTGATAGAACATATATATTTGAGTAACATTTATAAAATTCATGTGAAAGTTCAATTATGAAATATTAATACATTTTTTTTAAAGCTGGAGTCGGTACATTTCTTCCGACTCCAACCAAAACTAACTCCGACTCCACGACTCTGACTCCACAGCCCTGTTATGTAGGGTCCTCCGGTCCTTGGTGTCTACTGGATGTAGGGTCCTCCGGTCCATGGTGTCTACTGGATGTAGGGTCCTCCGGTCCTTGGTGTCTATTGGATGTAGGGTCCTCGGTGTCAAGTGGATGTAGCATCCTTGGTGTCTAGTTGATGTAGCGTCCTCTGGTCCCTTGTGGCTAATGGATTTAGCGTTCATCCTCTGGTCCCTGGTGTTTAGTGGATGCATTGTCCTCCGGTCCCTGGTGTCTAGTGGATGTAGCGTCCTTGGTGTCTAGTGGGTTTGGCGTCCTTGGTGTCTAGTTGGTGTAGTGTCCTCTGGTACTTGGTGTCTAGTTGGTGTAGTGTCCTCTGGTACTTGGTGTCTAGTTGGTGTAGTGTCCTCTGGTACTTGGTGTCTAGTGGGTGTAGTGTCCTCTGGTCCTTAGTGTCTAGTGGATGTAGCGTCCTCCGGTCCCTGGTGTCTAGTGGATGTAGCATCTTTGGTGTCTAGTGGATGTAGCATCCTCCGGTCCTTGGCGTCTAGTGGATTTAGCATCCTTAGTGTCTAGTGGATGTAGTGTCCTCCGGTCCTTGATGTCTACTGTATGTAGGGTCCTCCGGTCCTTGATGTCTACTGTATGTAGGGTCCTCCGGTCCTTGGTGTCTGGTTGATGTAGCGTCCTCCAGTCCTTGGTGTCTAGTAGATGTATTGTCCTCCAGTCCCTGGTGTCTAGTGGATGTAGCGTCCTTGGTGTCTAGTGGATGTAGCATCCTCCGGTCCTTGGCGTCTAGTGGATTTAGCGTCCTTGGTGTCTAGTGGATGTAGTGTCCTCCTGTACCTGGTGTCTAGTGGATGTAGCATCCTTGGTGTCTAGTGGATGTAGCATCCTCCGGTCCTTGGCGTCTAGTGGGGTGTCTACTGAATGTAGGGTCCTCCGGTCCTTGATGTCTGGTTGATGTAGCGTCCTCCAGTCCTTGGCGTCTAGTAGATGTCCAATCCTCTGGTCCCTGATGTCTTGTGGATTTAGTGTCCTTGATTTCTACTGGGTGTGGCGTCCTTGGTGTCTAGTGGATGTAGCATCCTCTGGTCTCTTGTTTCTAGTGGATGTTTCATCCTCCAGTCCCTGGTGTCTAGTGGATGTAGCATCCTTGATGTCTACTGGATGTAGCATCCTCCCGTCCCTGGTGTCTACTGGATGTAGGGACCTCCTGTCCTTGATGTCTAGTGGATGTAGCGTCCTCAGGTCCCTGGTGTCTAGTGGATGTAGCATCCATCCTCTGGTCCCTGGTGTCTACTGGATGTATTGTCCTCTGGTCCCTGGTGTCTAGTGGATGTAGCATCCATCCTCTGGTCCCTGGTGTCTACTGGATGTATTGTCCTCTGGTCCCTGGTGTATAGTGTATTTGGCGTCCTTGTTGTTTAGTGCATGTAGCGTCCTCCTGTACCTGGTGTCTGGTAGATGTCGCGTCCTCCAGTCCTTGGTGTCAAGTAGATGTACTGTCCTCTGGTCCCTGGTGTCTAGTGGATGTAGCATCCATCCTCTGTTGTCTAGTGGACGTAGAGTCCTCTGGTCCCTGGTGTCTAGTGTATGTAGTGTCTCCCTGTACCTGGTTCCAGTGGATGTAGCGTCCTCCAGTCCCTGGTGTTTAGTGGATGTAGCATCCTCCAGTTCTTGGTTTCTAGTAGATGTACGGTACTCTGGTCCCTGGTGTCTAGTGGATGTAGTGTCCCCCTGTACCTGGTTCCAGTGGATGTAGCGTCCTCCTGTACCTGGGGTCTGGTGGATGTACGGTCCTCTGCTCCTTGGTGTCTAGTGGATGTAGTGTCCATCCTCTGGTCCTTGGTGTCCAGTGGATGTAGCGTCCTTGGTGTCTAGTGGATGTAGGGTCCCCTGGTCCCTGGTTTCTAGTGTATGTAGTGTCCCCCTGTACCTGGTGTCCAGTGGATGTAGCTTCCTCTGGTGTCTAGTGGATTTGGTGTCCTTGGTGTCTAGTGGATGTAGCGTCCTCTTGTACCTGGTGTCTGGTGAATGTAGCATCCGCCAGTCCTTGATGTCTAGTAGATGTATGGTCCCTGGTGTCTGGTGGATGTACAGTCCTATGGTCGCTTTTGTCTAGTGGATGTACCGTCCATCTTCTGGTCCCTGGTGTCTAGTGGATGTAGCATCCTCCTTGGTGTCTGGTGGTTTTGGCGTCTAGTGGATGTAGCATCTTTGGTGTCCAGTGGATGTGGGGTCCTCCGGTCCTTGGTGTCTACTGTATGTAGGGTCCTCTGGTCCATGGTGTCTACTGGATGTAGGGTCCTCCGGTCCATGGTGTCTACTGGATGTAGGGTCCTCCGGTCCATGGTGTCTACTGGATGTAGGGTCCTCCGGTCCATGGTGTCTACTGGATTTAGGGTCCTCCGGTCCTTGGTGTCTACTGGTTGTAGGGTCCTCCGATCCTTGGTGTCTGCTGTATGTAGGGTCCTCTGGTCCATGGTGTCTACTGGATGTAGGGTCCTCCGGTCCATGGTGTCTACTGGATGTAGGGTCCTCCAGTCCATGGTGTCTACTGGATGTAGGGTCCTCCGGTCCTTGGTGTCTGCTGGATGTAGGGTCCTCCGGTCCTTGGTGTCTATTGGATGTAGGGTCCTCCGGTCCTTGGTGTCTATTGGATGCATTGTCCTCCGGTCCCTGGTGTCTAGTGGATGTAGCATCCTTGGTGTCTAGTGGGTATGGCGTCCTTGGTGTCTAGTTGGTGTAGTGTCATCTGGTACTTGGTGTCTAGTGGGTGTAGTGTCCTCTGGTCCTTAGTGTCTAGTGGATGTAGCGTCCATCTTCTGGTCCCTGGTGTCTAGTGGATGTAGCATCCTCCTTGGTGTCTGGTGGTTATGGCGTTGTTGGCGTCTACTGTATGTAGGGTCCTCCGGTCCTTGGTGTCTACTGGTTGTAGGGTCCTCCGATCCTTGGTGTCTACCGTATGTAGGGTCCTCTGGTCCTTGGTGTCTACTGGATGTAGGGTCCTCCGGTCCATGGTGTCTACTGGATGTA
>JARQOD010000008.1:130807232-130844584 GCA_033576555.1 Oophaga sylvatica
GGCTCCTGTCAGGTATATATTATTGTAGATATAGACTGTACGGGCTCCTGTCAGGTATATATTACTGTAGATATAGACTGTATGGGCTCCTGTCAGGTATATATTACTGTAGATACAGAATGTATGGGCTCCTGTCGGGTATATATTACTGTAGATATAGACTGTACGGGCTCCTGTCAGGTATATATTATTGTAGATATAGACTGTATGGGCTCCTGTCAGGTATATATTACTGTAGATATAGACTGTATGGGCTCCTGTCGGGTATATATTACTGTAGATATAGACTGTATGGGCTCCTGTCAGGTATATATTACTGTAGATATAGACAGTACGGGCTCCTGTCAGGTATATATTACTGTAGATATAGACAGTACGTGCTCCTGTCAGGTATATATTACTGTAGATATAGACTGTATGGGCTCCTGTCAGGTATATATTATTGTAGATACAGACTGTACGGGCTCCTGTCAGGTATATATTATTGTAGATATAGACTGTATGGGCTCCTGTCAGGTATATATTACTGTAGATATAGACTGTATGGGCTCCTGTCAGGTATTATTATTGTAGATACAGACTGTACGGGCTCCTGTCAGGTATATATTATTGTAGATATAGACTGTATGGGCTCCTGTCAGGTATATATTACTGTAGATACAGACTGTACGGGCTCCTGTCAGGTATATATTACTGTAGATATAGACTGTATGGGCTCCTGTCAGGTATATATTACTGTAGATATAGACCATTTTCACACACAGAAGCACAAGGGACAGACTTGCCAAATGGAGCTGCAGCACATGCATTGGGGACTGTCCAGCAACTGAAGACTTTCACCAGGGGAACGCAGAGCTCCATGCCTCCCCATGACCATACAACCCGGTAATATTGAACTATAGCTTATACCTTTAAGCCTTGTACATTATCGTTGTATTTTTACTCTGACTGCAATTCCATTGTAATTACGTTGTATAGCTTTACTGTATATTTCTGTAATTATCTAGTGCGCCTTAAGCAAATTAAACCATAAAATTAATCTTGGGCTGATGCTTTTACTCTGATCACGAATCTTAGAATACCCAGTGGGTAACAGGACACCTCCCCGGCGGCCATTTGCTCTAGGTGCAGTTCCCTTACTGACCTGAGGGACAAAGGGGGCGCCGGAGAGCTGTACCTGTGGAGTTACGTCACATTGGTGACGTGGGAGGAAAGGGGGTCGTTCCTCACAATTGGTGGCAGCGGTGGGATCAGAAGCTGTGATACCCGGGCTACAGTGTTGGCGGTCGGCTTAGTTCCTCACAGTGCCTGCCGGGCCGAGCTGGGCAGATTCCCTCTACACCTAACGGTTCTAAAGAGGGCACTGTCATTCCGGGCTCACCTACGTAGGAGCAATCCAAGCTCCCATCACCATAAAGCCCTGACACACGTAGGTGAAACAGAAAAACTAGGACCTCGGAACAGCTCACCCAAACCCAACTGACCAGAACACCAATCACAACAACCTGACAAAAGCCGAAATCAGGAAGATGGTAGACGAAGGCCAGGAGAGGTATGTCAGTGACTGGAAGAACGACATCATCAGCTCCCAGAAACTGACCATGTACCGGAGTCTACAGAAGACTACAGTCTGGCCCCATACCTGGAGAAACTCCCGGACCCCAGAGACCGCCAGATCCTGAGCCGGTATAGACTCAGCGCTCACAGTCTGGCCATCGAATCCGGCCGACACAGGCAGAGCTACAAGCCCAGGGAGGAAAGACTATGCCAACACTGTGACCAGGAGGCCATAGAGGACGAAACCCACTTCCTGCTACACTGCTCCAAATACTCAGCAGTGAGGGACACTCACTTCAGGAGACTCTCACATCTCTTCCCGGATTTCATCACCATGAAGGAGGAAGAGAAAACACATATCTTGCTGGGGGAAGAAGAGAGAGCAGCGGAGATAGCAGCGCGGTATGTGAGCGAATGTCATAGACTGCGAGAAAGAGAACTATGATATGCCATGGACTTCTATAGCCCCCACCCCGGATCTGCCCCCATCACCCTCCCTATGCAATGGACTTTTATAGCCCCCACCCTGGACCTGCGCCCCCATCACCCCTCCCTATGCCATGGACTTCCATAGCCCCCACCCTGGATCTGCCCTACTCAACATCCCCATCCCTATTCCCTTTTGTACACTTGCTTTGGCAAAACTAATGTGTATTTAGTCCTGCCAATAAAGCTTCTTTGAATTTGAATATAGACTGTATGGGCTCCTGTCAGGTATATATTACTGTAGATATAGACTGTATGGGCTCCTGTCAGGTATATATTACTGTATTATAGACTGTACGGGCTCCTGTCAGGTATATATTACTGTAGATATAGACTGTACGGGCTCCTGTCAGGTATATATTACTGTAGATATAGACTGTATGGGCTCCTGTCAGGTATATATTACTGTAGATATAGACTGTACGGGCTCCTGTCAGGTATATATTACTGTAGATAAAGACTGTATGGGCTCCTGTCAGGTATATTTACTGTAGATATAGACTGTACGGGCTCCTGTCAGGTATATATTACTGTAGATATAGACTGTATGGGCTCCTGTCAGGTATATATTACTGTAGATATAGACTGTACGGGCTCCTGTCAGGTATATATTACTGTAGATATAGACTGTATGGGCTCCTGTCAGGTATATATTACTGTAGATATAGACTGTATGGGCTCCTGTCAGGTATATATTACTGTAGATATAGACTGTACGGGCTCCTGTCAGGTATATATTACTGTAGATAAAGACTGTATGGGCTCCTGTCAGGTATATATTACTGTATAGACTGTACAGACTCCTGTCAGGTATATTTACTGTAGATATAGACTGTACGGGCTCCTGTCAGGTATATATTACTGTAGATATAGACTGTACGGGCTCATGTCAGGTATATATTACTGTATAGACTGTACGGGCTCATGTCAGGTATATATTACTGTATAGACTGTATGGGCTCCTGTCAGGTATATATTACTGTAGATATAGACTGTATGGGCTCCTGTCAGGTATATATTACTGTAGATATAGACTGTATGGGCTCCTGTCAGGTATATATTACTGTAGATATAGACTGTACGGGCTCCTGTCAGGTATATATTACTGTAGATAAAGACTGTATGGGCTCTTGTCAGGTATATATTACTGTAGATATAGACTGTACGGGCTCCTGTCAGGTATATATTACTGTAGATATAGACTGTATGGGCTCCTGTCAGGTATATATTACTGTAGATATAGACTGTACGGGCTCCTGTCAGGTATATATTACTGTAGATATAGACTGTATGGGCTCCTGTCAGGTATATATTACTGTAGATATAGACTGTATGGGCTCCTGTCAGGTATATTACTGTAGATATAGACTGTACGGGCTCCTGTCAGGTATATATTACTGTAGATAAAGACTGTATGGGCTCCTGTCAGGTATATATTACTGTATAGACTGTACAGACTCCTGTCAGGTATATATTACTGTAGATATAGACTGTACGGGCTCCTGTCAGGTATATATTACTGTAGATATAGACTGTACGGGCTCATGTCAGGTATATATTACTGTATAGACTGTACGGGCTCCTGTTAGGTATATATTATTGTAGATACAGACTGTACGGATCCTGTCAGGTATATATTACTGTAGATATAGATTGTATGGGCTCCTGTCAGTTAATATTATTGTAGATCTAGACTGTACGGGCTCCTGTCAGGTATATATTACTGTAGATATAGACTGTACGGGCTCCTGTCAGGTATATATTACTGTAGATATAGACTGTACGGGCTCCTATCAGGTATATATTACTGTAGATATAGACTGTTCGGGCTCCTGTCAGGTATAAATTATTGTAGATATACAGTCATGGCCAAAAGTTTTGAGAATGACACAAATATTATATTTTCACATGATCTGCTGCCCTCTGGTTTTTATGTGTGTTTTTTTCAGATGCTTTTATCACAGACAGAAATATAATAATTGCAAACATATGAGTAACAAAAGCTTATATTGACAGTTAGAATGAGTTAATGCAGCAAGTCAATATTTGCAGTGTTGACCCTTCTTCTTCAGGACCTCTGCAATTCTCCCTGGCATGCTCTCAATCAGCTTCTGGACCAAATCCTGACTGATAGCAGTCCATTCTTGCACAATCAATGCTTTCATTTTGTCAGAATTTTTAGGTTTTTGTTTGGCCACCCGTCTCTTGATGATTGACCACAAGTTCTCAATGGGATTAAGATCTGGGGAGTTTCCAGGCCATGGAGCCAAAATCTCTATATTTTGTTCCCTGAGCCATTTAGTTATCACCTTTGCTTTATGGCAAGGTGCTCCATCATGCTGGAAAAGGCATTGTTGATCGCCAAACTGCTCTTGGAGGGTTGGGAGAAGTTGCTCTTGGAGGACATTCTGGTACCATTCTTTATTCATGGCAGTGTTTTTAGGCAAGACTGTGAGAGACGATTCCCTTGGCTGAGAAGCAACCCCACACATGAATGGTTTCAGGATGCTTAACAGTTGGCATGAGACAAGACTGGTGGTAGCGCTCACCTTGTCTTCTCCGAATGAGGCGTTTTCCTGATGTCCCAAACAATCGAAAAGGGGATTCATCAGAGAAAATAACTTTACCCCAGTCCTCAGCAGTCCACTGCCTGTACCTTTTGCAGAATATCAGTCTGTCCATGATGTTTTTTTCTGGAGAGTAGTGGCTTCTTTGCTGCCCTCCTTGAGACCAGGCCTTGCTCGAAGAGTCTCCGCCTCACAGTGCGTGCAGATGCACTCACACCTGCCTGCTGCCATTCCTGAGCAAGCTCTGCACTGCTGGTAGCCCGATCCCGCAGCTGAAACACTTAAGAGACGGTCCAGGCGCTTGCTGGTCTTTCTTGGGCGCCCTGGAGCCTTTTTGGCAACAATGGAACCTCTCTCCTTGAAGTTCTTGATGATGCGATAGATTGTTGACTGAGGTGCAATTTTCTAGCTGCGATACTCTTCCCTGTTAGGCCATTTTTGTGCATTGCAATGATGACTGCACGTGTTTCTTTAGAGATAACCATGGTTAACAGAAGAGAAACAATGATGCCAAGCACCAGCCTCCTTTTAAAGTGTCCAGTGGTGTCATTCTTACTTAATCATGACAGATTGATCTCCAGCCATGTCCTCATCGACACCCACACCTGTGTTAATGGAGCAATCATTGAAAAGAGGTTAGCTGGTCCTTTTAAGGCAGGGCTGCAATGATGTTGAAATGTGTTTTGGGGGATAAAGTTCATTTTCTAGCCAAATATTGACTTTGCAAGTAATTGCTGTTAAGCTGATCACTCTTTATAACATTCTGGAGTATATGCAAATTGCCATTAGAAAAAGTGAAGCAGTAGACTTTGTAAAAATTAATATTTGTGTCATTCTCAAAACTTTTGGTCATGACTGTAGACTGTACGGGCTCCTGTCAGGTATATATTATTGTAGATATAGACTGTACGGGCTCCTGTCAGGTATATATTATTGTAGATATAGACTGTACGGGCTCCTGTCAGGTATATATTACTGTAGATATAGACTGTATGGGCTCCTGTCAGGTATATATTACTGTAGATATAGACAGTACGGGCTCCTGTCAGGTATATATTATTGTAGATATAGACAGTACGGGCTCCTGTCAGGTATATATTACTGTAGATATAGACTGTATGGGCTCCTGTCAGGTATATATTACTGTAGATATAGACTGTATGGGCTCCTGTCAGGTATATATTACTGTAGATATAGACTGTACGGGCTCCTGTCAGGTATATATTACTGTAGATATAGACTGTATGGGCTCCTGTCAGGTATATATTACTGTAGATAGACTGTACGGCTCCTGTCAGTATATATTACTGTAGATATAGACTGTATGGGCTCCTGTCAGGTATATATTACTGTACATATAGACTGTATGGGCTCCTGTCAGGTATATATTACTGTAGATATAGACTGTACGGACTCCTGTCAGGTATATTTTACTGTAGATATAGATTGTATGGGCTCCTGTCAGGTATATATTACTGTAGATATAGACTGTATGGGCTCCTGTCAGGTATATATTACTGTATAGACTGTACGGGCTCCTGTCAGGTATATATTACTGTAGATATAGACTGTACGGGCTCCTGTCAGGTATATATTACTGTATAGACTGTACGGGCTCCTGTCAGGTATATATTACTGTAGATATAGACTGTACGGGCTCCTGTCAGGTATATATTACTGTAGATATAGACAGTACGGGCTCCTGTCAGGTGCATATTACTGTAGATATAGACTGTATGGGCTCCTGTCAGGTATATATTACTGTAGATATAGACTGTATGGGCTCCTGTCAGGTATATATTACTGTAGATATAGATTGTATGGGCTCCTGTCAGGTATATATTACTGTAGATATAGACTGTACGGGCTCCTGTCAGGTATATATTACTGTAGATATAGACTGTACGGGCTCCTGTCAAGTATATATTACTGTAGATATAGATGGTACGGGCTCCTGTCAGGTATATATTACTGTATAGACTGTACGGGCTCCTGTCAGGTATATATTACTGTAGATATAGACTGTACGGGCTCCTGTCAGGTATATATTACTGTAGATATAGACAGTACGGGCTCCTGTCAGGTGCATATTACTGTAGATATAGACTGTATGGGCTCCTGTCAGGTATATATTACTGTAGATATAGACTGTATGGGCTCCTGTCAGGTATATACCGTGTTTCCCCGATAGTAAGACAGTGTCTTACTTTCTTTTTATCCCCAAAAACCCCACTATGTCTTACTTTCGGGGTATGTCTTATATTGAAAAAAAATTACCTGTATCTAACCCAGTGTGATACAGTACCACCTGCTGTATTTAATCCAGTGTGACACCTGCTGATACCCACTGGGTTACATACAGCAGATGATACCCCAGTATGCCAGTGTATATGTTTTACTGATGTATGATTACTGTGTATACGTCGCCGCGTCTGCCATCTACCACCAGAAAAACTCACCGCCGCCTTCCGCCACGGGCTCCGGCTCCCTGCAGCCGCTGGTCCCGCCGTCCTCCGTCGCACCGTTCGCCCGCAGTCCCGGGCTGAAGTTCTCGCGCGCTCTATTTAAATTTCTTCTTCGGTCCCGAAACGTCATCACGTTGGTCACTCACGTGACCGGAGGCTGCAGTGATAGACAGTTCTCTCCAGCCTCCGGTCACGTGAGTGACCAACGTGATGACGTTTCGGGACCGAAGAAGAAATTTAAATAGAGCGCGCGAGAACTTCAGCCCGGGACTGCGGGCGAACGGAGCGACGGAGGACGGCGGGACCAGCGGCTGCAGGGAGCCGGAGCCCGTGGCGGAAGGCGGCAGTGGTAGATGACAGACGCGGCGACGTATGGAGAGGGGGACGGTGCGGACGTGGGCAGGAAGCGGCACGCAGCTAGATGAGAGGGAGGCGGTAATACCCCCGTGTTTCCCCGAAAGTAAGACATATGTCTTACTTTCGGGGTACGGCTTATATTAGCCGACCCCTCTGAAACTCCCGATACGTCTTACAATCGGGGGTGTCTTACTATCGGGGAAACACGGTATTACTGTAGATATAGATTGTATGGGCTCCTGTCAGGTATATATTACTGTAGATATAGACTGTACGGGCTCCTGTCAGGTATATATTACTGTAGATATAGACTGTACGGGCTCCTGTCAAGTATATATTACTGTAGATATAGATTGTACGGGCTCCTGTCAGGTATATATTACTGTAGATATAGACTGTATGGGCTCCTGTCAGGTATATATTACTGTAGATATAGACTGTACGGGCTCCTGTCAGGTATATATTACTGTAGATATAGACTGTACGGGCTCCTGTCAGGTATATATTACTGTAGATATAGACTGTACGGGCTCCTGTCAGGTATATATTACTGTATAGACTGTACCGGCTCCTGTCAGGTATATATTACTGTAGGTATACACTGTATGGGCTCTGGATGCCCCTCTGCATACCCCATGCCCCCTCACAGCAGCCCGCTAGATGCCCCCTACATACCCCATGCCCCTCTACATACCCCATGCCCTTCACAGCAGCCCCCTGGATGCGCCCCTACATACCTCATGCTCGGTCACACCAGCCCCCCTACATACCCCCTCACAGCAGCCCCCTGAATGCCCCCTAAATACCTCATGCCTCCTCACACAGCCCCCCTAATACCAGCCCCTCTACATACCCTCTCACACCAGCCCAATGGATGCCCCTCTACATACCCCCTGCCCCCTCACAGCAGCTCTCTGGATGCCCCCCTACATACCCCCTAACATCAGCCCCCTGGATGCCCTTCTGCATACCCCATGCCTCCTCACATCAGCCCCCTGGATGCCCCCCTACATACCTCATGCTCCCTCACCCCATGCCCCTCTACATACCCCATGCCCTTTAATAGCAGCCCCCTGGTTGCCCCCCTACATTTCCCATGCCTCCTCACAGCCCCCCAGATGCCCTCGAATACCAGCCCAATGGATGCCCCACTACATACCCCATGCTCCCTCACATCAGCCCCCTGCCCCCTATAAACCCCATGCCCCCTCACATCACCCCCCTGGATGGCCCCCTACATACCTCATGCTCCCTCACCCCATGCCCCTCTACATACCCCATGCCCCTTCACAGTAGCCCCCTGGATGCGCCCCTACATACCTCATGCTCAGTCACACCAGCCCCCCTACATACACCCTCACAGCAGCCCCCTGGATGCCCCCTAAATACCTCATGCCTCCTCACACAGCCCCCCAGATGCCCCCCTAATACCAGCCCCTCTACATACCCTCTCACACCAGCCCAATGGATGCCCCTCTACATACCCCGTGCCCCCTCACAGCAGCCCTCTGGATGCCCCCTACATAACCCCTCACATCAGGCCCCTGGATGCCCCTCTGCATACCCCATGTCTCCTCACATCAGCCCCCTGGATGCCCCCCTACATACCTCATGCTCCTCACACCAGCCCCCCTCACCCCATGCCCCTCTACATACCCCATGCCCCCTAACAGCAGCCCCATGGATGCCCCCCTACATTCCCCATGCCTCCTCACACAGCCCCCCAGATGCCCTCTAATACCAGCCCAATGGATGCCCCTGTAAGGTTCTTTGTCTCTGTTGACATGTTCCTTGAAACTCAGTTTTCCGTCGGCCATTTTGCTTTCTGTCTTTCTGCAGCTCTTGCCCTCAGTTAATATGGAGTTTCCAGTTTTCATGTTCCCGCCCTGATTCTTCCCTCTTGCTTCTTAAGCAGCCTCAGCTGAACAATCAGTGCTCCTGAATCAAGCCTCAGTCAGTCTGTGACCTGACTCCTGGAAGCCTTGGACTTGTACTCCAGCTATTCCCTACTGAGGAACCTTGGAACACTTTTGGACTCTGGAAACCTGCTGTTTGGTGAATCCATGTTTGCAGAGGAATTACGGTACAGAGAAGAGATCCTGAACCTGCTTTGGAGATTTATTGTAGTGCTTAAAGTTACTCTGGCCTGCTGTGTCTCCTGTCGCTGTTCCTGCAAACTGTGTGAACTTTTCAGCATGCTTGTATGAAGTAATACAAGTCATTTCATTTCAACCTATGTCTCCTGTGTTTTCCTCGCACCCAAGCACAAGACGCTATAGGAACTGTACACTATACTTGACAAGATTCAGGAGCCAATGTTTAGTGTCTGCTGGGTCTGGGAAAGCCGTGTCTGCTGTGACTGTGGATATCAGATGTCCGTTTAATACCTTATGTGATGACAGTGGTTGTGACTTCTCACAACCATTCCAGGTGAGCGCATTCCCTTAAAATTTTACTCTGGAGTGTTACCACAGGTAAACACTATTGTTTTTTTTTGTTTTTTCTTTCCTCTTCTCCTTCCAGCACCTCTGCCTTAAAAGATCTGGAAGATGGAGGCCAGCATAAAGGAACTTTGCGGAGTGACTGATACAATCCTTTCAGATGTACAGACTTTAAAAACCCGTTTTGCAAGCCTACAGGACCTCACTAATCATAATTTGCAAGTGTTTGGACAGACTACCCAGGAATTGCGAGTCAGGATTGAGGCTCTAGAGGAACGAGCCCAGGCTCCTGCCATAACCCCAAGTTCTGGGATCCCCAAATTACCTCCTTTTCGTTTTGGCGGTGAACGTGAGAAATTCAGGGGATTTATTAATCAATGCAATTTATTTTTCTCTGCACATGCTTCACAATTTCCCACTGAACGATCCAAAGTGCTTACTATAATCATGTTGCTTACCAATAAGGCTTTGATGTGGGCAAACCCTCTGATTGAGACTGAGGATGATTGTTTGAATCACCTTGATGCTTTTATTTCAGCCATGGGGCAGGTGTTTGATGACCCCAATTGAGGTGCAACAGCTGAAGCAGCCATGTTAACTTTGCGCCAAGGTAAGCGTTCAGTAGCCGAATATGCCCTGGATTTCAGGAGATGGGCTCTTGATACCACTTGGGACACTTCCGCTAAAAAATCTATTTTTCGGAAAGGGTTGTCTCCACTGATTAAGGATGAACTTGCTCGTGCCGACCCTCCCACTGCGTTAGGTGACTTTATTAACTATTGTATCCGTATTGATGCTCGTCTGACTGAACGCAGACAAGAGAGATGGTTCGAAAATAATCGCACTAACCTTTTACTACCTCCCTCCTCAGCTAAGGAACCTTTGAGTAGGATCACAAGGAACCAGAACCTGAACCCATGCAGGTGGACTCTTTACAAAGACGGGTTAGTGATGCACGCAAAGAACATCGTATAAAGGAAAATCTATGTTTCTACTGTGGTAAGTCAGGGCACTTCATTATAAACTGCCCCAGCCGTTCTCGTAAGACTACTGCAGCAGTCATTCACTGTGAGTGTTGCGAGAGGAGCTCTGTCATGTCCGAGCCTCAGGCTCCAGAGAGATCTGCTGCAAGAGATCTTGATTTCTCTGACTTAAACTCTGTTAGTTCTGGGGACGATGACGGTATAAACGCTGCAATTTTTCAAGTTTCCTCAGCGGTGTCCCAGCTGAGTTGTAAAAGAAACAATTCTCATTGCTTCCTTTCCATCAAACTCTGGGTTGACTCAGTCTGGGTGTCTAGCTCTGCTGTGATCGACTCAGGAGCAAGTGGAAATTTTATGGATATCTCCTTTGCTCTGAAACAGGGGATACGTTCAGTGAAGAAGGCTACTCCAGTACAGATGGAGACTGTGGATGGCTCTCTACTGACTTCTGGACCAGTGGATCAAGAAACAGAGCCTTTGAGGGTCCTTATGGGTAAAGATCATCAGGAGAAAATGTCTTTTTTGCTTATCTCTTCTCCCCACTTTCCCATCATTCTAGGGCTACCATGGCTGCAGGCGCAGAATCCTACGATTAACTGGGAGACCAAGGAATTACACTTTCCGGAGAAACAGATGAGTCAAGGAGTTTCAGCTTGCTCTGTTCCTAAAGGAACCATGTCAGTCCCTGAACTACCAGCTGTATACCAGGACTATGACGATTTATGTGACAAGAAGAACGCTGATCATCTTCCTCCTCACCGTCCATATGATTGTCCAATTGAATTATTACCCGGAGCCGAGATACCTTTTGGTAAGATCTACCCCCTAGCGGGGCCCGAGCTAAAAGCTTTGAAGGATTATATAGACGAAAATTTAGCCAAGGGCTTCATACGCCCCTCTTCATCTCCCGCAGGTGCACCCATCTTCTTTGTGAAGAAGAAAGATGGATCTCTGAGACCCTGCATAGACTATAGGGAACTCAATAAGGTTACTATTAGAAACCGTTATCCATTGCCTTTAATCCCTGAGTTGTTGGAGAGAGTGCGGCATGCCAAAATTTTCTCTAAACTGGATCTCCGTGGGCCTATAACTTGGTCCGTATCAGACCTGGGGATGAATGGAAGACTGCTTTCAGGTCACGCTATGGACACTTTGAATATCTAGTTATGCCTTTTGGTCTGAGTACCGCCCCAGCCACTTTCCAACACTTCGTGAATGATATCTTCAGGGATCTCCTAGATACATTTGTGGTGATTTATCTGGATGATATTCTAATTTTTTCTAACTCCACAGAGGAACATCATGGACATGTGAGAATGGTCTTAGAACGCTAAGACAAAACCATCTCTACATCAAACTTGAAAAATGTGAATTCCATAGGACCGAAATTCAATTTCTGGGGTATGTACTATCTACGCAAGGGATTACTATGGATGGAAGCAAGACCCAAGCCATCAAGGATTGGCCAATTCCTAGAAATGTGAAGGAGGTGCAGCGTTTCATCGGGTTTGCCAACTTCTATAGACGTTTCATTAAGAATTTTTCTGAGGTAGTGTCACCTATCACCCAACTTACCCGGAAACAGTCTAGGTTCTCCTGGACCCCGCAAGCTCAGGAAGCATTTTCCTGTTTAAAGGATAAATTTACCACCGCACCTATCTTAGTACATCCCAACCCCGAGCTTGCCTTCATAATAGAGGTGGATGCTTCAGACTGTGCCGTTGGAGCTATACTCTCTCAGAGAACAGGTGAGAAGAATGTCTTGCATCCCTGTGCCTTCTTTTCCCAGCAGTTGCCTTCGGCTGAGAGGAACTACGATGTGGGCAATAGAGAATTGTTGGCCATTATTGCCGCCTTCAAGGAATGGAGACACCTTCTTCAGGGAGCTGCACAGCAAATAGTCGTCCTGACAGACCATCGTAACCTTGAATTTATCAGGTCGGCTAAGTGCCTGACTCCTTGCCAGGCTCGCTGGAATCTTTTCCTAAACCAATTTAATTTTGTCATTTCTTATAGACCAGGATCGCGCAATGGAAAGGCTGATGCACTCTCTAGGATTCATTCAGCAGAGACACGTCCACTTACTCCTCCTAAGACTATTCTTCCTGACTCTAGATTCCTGGGAGTGATTCATAATCAAGACCTACTTAAGGACATCAAGGAAGCATACCATGCAGATTCTTTGTTGGTCAACCCCCAAGGGACGTAAGTCTTGTCTTTAAGAATGGTGTGTGGATTCAGGGACAACGTCTGTATATACCTGAAACAGTCAGATTGAGAGTATTGCAACTCATCCACGATTCCAAGATAGCCGGGCATAGGGGAATTCTAAAGACACAAGAATTTCTTTCTCGTTTCTTTTGGTGGCCCACTTACAGGAAAGATGTCTTAAACTATGTCACTTCATGTGAAGTCTGTGCAAGATGCAAAACACCTCGCTCCTCACCAACTGGTCTGTTGCAACCTCTTCCCACCCCGTCCCGCCCGTGGGGATCCATTTCTATGGACTTCATTGTGGAGTTACCAACCTCTCAAGGGAAGAACACCATTCTAGTGGTGGTTGACCGTCTAACAAAGGCAGCTCATTTTATCCCTTGTGTCGGCTTACCCACTGCAAAACAGACATCAGACTTGATGATTAAGAATGTGTTTCGCTTACATGGAGTACCGGATGAGGTCATTTCGGATCGAGGGTGCAATTCACTTCTAGGTTTTGGCAAAATTTCTGTGCAGCATTGGACATTAAAGTAAACCTTTCTTCTGCTTTTCATCCCCAGACTAATGGACAGACAGAACGAACCAATCAGACCCTGGAGCAGTATCTCCGCTGTTTTATCTGCCACCTACAGGATGATTGGGTGGATCTACTTCCACTGGCTGAGTTCTCTTATAACAACTCTCAGAGCGCCTCCACTAAGCAGTCTCCTTTTTACTCCAATCTAGGTTATCATCCTAACATTCTTCCTCGATTTCCCATAGATACGCCCTTGCCAGCAGTGGCTGAAAGAATCACTTCTTTACAAAAGAATATGGATCTTCTAAAGGAAAATCTAGAATTGGCTCAGGAAAGGTACAAGAAAGCAGCAGATAAATTTCGTAAACCTGCACCAGCTTTCAAGGTAGGAGATTTGGTCTGGCTGTCAACCAGAAATCTTAAATTAAAGATTCCATCGTCTAAATTGGGACATAAGTACATTGGACCTTATAAGATCAATAAGATTATAAGTGCTGTTGCTTGTCGTCTTCAACTGCCCAGAACTATGAGAATCCACCCTGTCTTTCATGTATCCCTACTAAAGGCTGCAACACCCAATAAGTTTCCTGGACGTTCTTCTCCTTGCCCTGACCCAGTGCTGGTCGATGGTCAGGAAGAATTTATGGTGGAAAGGATTTAGATTCCAGGTTGTACAGAAATCAGTTGCAATATTTGATTAAATGGCAGGGCTACCCAGTGGAGGACAACTCATGGGAACCAGTCAATAATGTAAATGCTCCTCGCCTGCTCCGCCAGTTTCATCAGAGGTACCCTGACAAGCCTGGTCTAAGGTCATCCGGAGGTTGTCCCTAAGGGGGAGTAATGTAAGGTTCTTTGTCTCTGTTGACATGTTCCTTGAAACTCAGTTTTCCGTCGGCCATTTTGCTTTCTGTCTTTCTGCAGCTATCTTGCCATCAGTTAATATGGAGTTTCCAGTTTTCATGTTCCCGCCCTGATTCTTCCCTCTTGCTTCTTAAGCAGCCTCAGCTGAACAATCAGTGCTCCTGAATCAAGCCTCAGTCAGTCTGTGACCTGACTCCTGGAAGCCTTGGACTTGTACTCCAGCTATTCCCTACTGAGGAACCTTGGAACACTTTTGGACTCTGGAAATCTGCTGTTTGGTGAATCCATGTTTGCAGAGGAATTACGGTACAGAGAAGAGATCCTGAACCTGCTTTGGAGATTTATTGTAGTGCTTGAAGTTACTCTGGCCTGCTGTGTCTCCTGTCGCTGTTCCTGCAAACTGTGTGAACTTTTCAGCATGCTTGTATGAAGTAATACAAGTCATTTCATTTCAACCTATGTCTCCTGTGTTTTCCTCGCACCCAAGCACAAGACGCTATAGGAACTGTACACTATACTTGACAGCCCCACTACATACCCCATGCTCCCTCACATCAGCCCCCTGCCCCCCTATAAACTCCATGCCCCCTCACATCACCCCCCTGGATGGCCCCCTACATACCTCATACTCCCTCACACCAGCCCCCCTCACCCCATGCCCCTCTACATACCCCATGCCCCTTCACAGCAGCCCCCTGGATGCGCCCCTACATACCTCATGCTCGGTCACACCAGCCCCTCTACATATCCCCTCACAGCAGCCCCCTGGATGCCCCCTTTAAATACCTCATGCCTCCTCACACAGCCCCCCTAATACCAGCCCCTCTACATACCCTCTCACACCAGCCCAATGGATGCCCCTCTACATACCCCGTGCCCCCTCACAGCAGCCCTCTGGATGCCCCCCTACATAACCCCTCACATCAGCCCCCTGGATGCCCCTCTGCATACCCCATGCCCCCTCACATCAGCCCCCTGGATGTCCCTCTACATACCCCATGCCCCCCTCACAGTAGTCCCCTGGATGCCTCTACAACATTTATTCACGTGGTCTCCCCACCTCAGTCCTGAGGAGCTCAGGATCAGCAGGGCACAGGTTGTTGCACACAGCTCAGTACAGGATCCACAGCACAACTCCGATCCTCCTCACAGCCCTCCTGCCCCAGTACTATGTGCGCACTGCTGCAGTTTAGCGCTGGACTGAAGAGGCTCCACCCCTTCCGGTGATGTCATGATTTCAAAGAATCACTCCTCCCCTTCAATAATCCAACTCCAATCTAGCCGCTACCCTTCTGTCATCCCATCTGCAAGCTAGAGAGCGGAAATGCTGCAACTCTGCCACACGATGGCGCCGTTGTGCACACTGTCCTGCATGTACCTGTAGTACCAAACGTGACCACAGGGTGGTAGTGTGGTGCGGACACCGAGGAGCCCTCTTCCTGTGCTCTCCCCTGCTCCATGTGCCTGTAAGTAATGTCTCCTCTGTGCTTGTGCCACACCTGTCCTCCTGGATTATTACATCCTCATGTCTCTGCTGCTGACACATTGTAACGCTTCCATATAGAACACCTGCTGACAGATCAAGGGCATTGGAGTCACATTGTGGCTGGACAGGGCATTGTGGGACTTATAGTGCTACAAAATCAATGGGCTGTGCTGCAAGAAAGTGCTGGGTCCTCCACTGCGAGAAGGACTGTTACTATCCATGCTCTGCTCTGACCTATGGCTTTAGGGATCACAATCTGTCCCCGTAATAGGATATTTCTAAGCAGGACGTCCCTAAAGGGTCATTCAGGAACTCTGAATATTTAGGAACATTATTCACCAGGTCGTATATCGCCTTCACCCCTAACTCCTCTATTCATCCCTTTCCCCTTCTATTTGTATGTCTTGTTTGTATCACCCTTTGTTCTTTTAATCTGTTATATCTATAATAAATTTGTATATCACAATAACATGTTATATCTACAGGAGATTCTCACATTAGAATATCAAAAAGTTCATTTATTTCAGTTCTTCAATACAAAAAGTGAAATTCATATATTATATAGAGTCATTACACACAGAGTGATCTATTTCACGTGTCCACAATCAGTGATGGTTTGGGGAGCCATGTCATCTGCTGGTGTAGATCCAAGACCAAAGTCAGCGCCGCCGTCTACCAGGACATTTTAGAGCACTTCAGGCTTCCCTCTGCCAACAAGCTTTTTGGAGATGGACATGTCGTTCTCCAGCAGGACTTGGCACCTGTCCACACTGCCAATAGAAACTACAATTCTTAAAAAAAAGCATCATTCAAATGCAAAAACACAATTTATCCTTTATGTGTAGGTAAGTTCTGATCATTGAGGGTCTGCAGCCCCTCATTAACGGAAGATTCATTGTCTATGGGACTGTCAGAGATCGCAAAGTGCTGTTCTCTTATTTTCTGCAGTCCCATAGACAATGAATAGAGCAGAGGACAAGCGAGCATATATCATCTTTTTGGGATCTCCAGGGATCGGAAAATTATCCCCTACCATTTAATGTACAGAGTGCACAATGTGACCATCCTGGGACCACTTGGTAACTAGCTGTACCCGTATACAGTACTGTGCAAAAGTTTTAGGCAGACGTGGAAACAAATGTATCCTGCCTTCTGTCACAGCCAAATATTTGACATTTGGTTCATTAGTCCAGAGCTCCTGCTGCCAGTTTTCTGCACCCTAGTTCCTGTGTTTCCATAAAAAGTTGAGTCTTGGCTTTGTTTCCATGTTTCCAGGTAAGTTTTTTTTTGGCCACAATTCTTGTATGATGACCACTTCAGGCCAGACTTCTCCAAACAGTAGATGGGTGCACTGGGTCCCATTGGTTGCTACCAGTTCTTTCCTGATGGCACTGCTGGACATCTTCTGATTTAGAAGAGAAATAAGCATCACGTGTCTCATCAGTTGCCCTAAATTTCATTGGTTGCCAGCCTCTACCATCTTCAATGTTGCTCATTTCTTGCTGCTTCTTCACAAGAGCTTGAAGCACATATTAAAACCTCAGTTTGCCTTGAGATCTTTGCCTGGGAGAGACCTTGTTGATGCAGTATAACTACCTTGTGCTCAGTCTTTCCATGGTGAATGGCTGGTGACATGAAACTGTCTTCCACAACCTCACCTTTGTAGAAAATTTTGTTCCTCACCCAGTTTTACAGCTGTTTCTGGTAATGACGGTGTTTCAATCTACACATGAAAATGATCATCATCTGTTTGCCAACTGGTTTCTCATATGCCCAATTATAATCCTGCAAAATCCCTTTGTGCAGGTGTACCGAGAAGAAGTGATAAAAGGCAAAAAGCGCTCACCAATTATTTATGGAATTTAGATTTCTCATTAACTGATAGAAATAAAACTACCACTTCTTACTCTGCAGGATTACAGTGCTGTACATCCCAATACGTTGGCATGAGGTCTGTCCAAGCAGAGGATTGTGATGGAGGTTCACTGATTTTTCTCTTGCAGGAATCCCCCAGAAGGACCTAGGGTGCGGACTTTGAAGGTTGCAGATTAACAGGATGAGACTGCCCCGCAGCGTTCTGCTTTCAGGGGCCTCCCTGGCAGTCGGAGTCGCACTTGGTGCTGGTCTGACCAGCTGGAAACTAAAGGCTGACACTGGTCCTAAAATCCTCCAGCCTCTGATAGTTGAGGCAGCCTCAGACATCTCCCGGCCTCCTTCCTCCAGCATCACCCGTTTTGGTTTACCCGGGTTGAGTCAGCTCAAAACTCGACAGTCCCACGTCCTGAGCTATGACCCCAGACTTCGGGGCCCAGCCTGGGTTTTAGAGCAGCTTCATGGTGAGCGGATACAGGGCAGCGCCAACCGTCAAGACTCTGAATTCACAGAAGACGAGTCTGTGCACCCCTATCACCGGGCTACCAACTGTGATTACCGTGGCAGTGGGTTTGACCGGGGACATTTGGCAGCTGCAGCAAATCACAAGTGGAGCCAAAAGGCAATGGACGAGACATTCATACTGAGCAATGTTTACCCTCAGGTACGTGTCTGTTGAAATGCACTGGCTGCAAGGGCATGCTGGGAATTGTAGTTTTTCAACAGCTACAGGTGCATTTTAGCCTCTGGACAGTCACCCTACAGAGTGCACCCTAATTTCAGGTCACTTAAAGCATTCCTCCACTTTATAAAAAAAAAAGATCACTATGCTTTCTGTAAATCCTTGGCACCGACCGCCCAAGTCTGTGCTGCACTAATATAGGCAGCGTCCTGGTTGTCGCTCTTTGCTCCCGGCTTCAGTTCTGGAACGAACGCTGTAAGATCATATGACGCTCGCTCCCGCACTGGAGACGCAGCCGAGCAGGACACGGCCTAGGTTAGTGCAGCGCGGACCTCATTTGCTTTAGGACCACGATAGTGGAGGTACGCTTCAACTAAAGGGGTCCAGACTACGTGTTCACATCACAGCAATATGAATAAGGCCGGCGTCACACTGGCGACAAAATCAGACGACTGCAATACGATGAAATATCGCATTGCACTCAGACCAATGTTAATCTATGGAGCAGCTCCCAGTATCAGATTTTTTGTGGTCCATTTTAAACGTCCGTGTACAATCGCAGCATGCTGCGATTGTCACCGATTGTGGGTCGACTATCGCCAATGCAAGTCTATGGGAGCGATGAAAAATCGGATTACAAACGGACCACACTGTTTGACTTGCGATGAAATCGCATCGGTGTCCTTTAGAAAAGCCGGCAATTCATCCCCGGCTATACTGTAAAATCACACTGACAGCTTTAATAAAGAATAGAATCAATACATATACACACATAGAATACATATATATATATATATGTCATTGTGACATATATATATACATATATTTATAGTTCTTACACTTCTACATACTGTAATAGCCGCTAATTCAATTGCCGGCTTTTGTGAAATCACAGAAGCCGACATGAAATGATACATTGTTTCCACACAGTTAACCATGTCATTTCATGTATTTTTATATATGGTTTTAAATTACAACTACATAAGTGTATGTGTGCAAAATTTCAGACATGTAGGGGTTAATTAAAGGTGTAAATTCGTTGAAAAAAAATGCGTGGGCTCCCGCTGTATTTTCTCCACCAGACAGACAAAGCAAGCGAGTGGGGGCAGATAATAATAGCCTAGGGAGGGTACATTTTTTTTGTGCCCCCCCTGGCTACTAACATCTGCCCCCAGACACCCCAGAAAGGGCAAATCTCTAATTAGATTCGCCCTTTCTGGCACTTTGCCCGTCTATTCCCATTGCCCTGTAGCGGTGGCGAATGGGTTAATAAGGGGTTAAAGCCACCTTGCTATTGAAAGGTCACTTTAAGCCAGGTTAATAATTGAGAGCTGTCAATTAGACAACTATCAATTATTAATCCTATTGAAGGAAATAAAAAAATCACACACACTTTAAGAATAAATAATTTTAATGAAATAAAAACACATTTTTTTGACCATCTTTTATTTAACTCTTAATCCGTGCGAAGCCCTTGATCTTCTATAATAAAGAAAAAATAATAAAACAACATTATTACCTATCTGGCGATCTGTCACGTCCCACGATGTAATCCTTCACAAAGGGTTAACTAGCAATCAGCTAAGCAGAGCAAGTAATCCTGGCTGCTCAGCTGAAAGCTCCTGAATGAATGAGCTTATCTCCTGCGGACAGGAGAGGATGTGATTAATGAATGAAGCTTAATTGATTGTGTCCCACTTTCACTTTAGGTCAGGTCACTGAAGTAAAAGTGGCAATAAATCAATTAAGCTCCATTCATTAATCACTTCCTCTCCTTTCGCTGGGAGAGGAAGTTATTCATTCGGGGTGTTACAGCTAGTAGACAGCATTAGCTCTCTGCTAATAACTGTAACCTGTTAACCCTTTCTGATGGATTACAGCGTGGGACCTGACTGTGCATCAGATTGGTAAGAATAATTTTGCTTTTTTATTTTATTTTTATTACAGGAAATGGTTTTAGCAGGAAAATAAAATATGGTCAAAAACTGTGTGATTATTTAATTAAACTTCTTTTTTATTAAACTGTGTGTGTTTGATTTTTCTATCATACAATAGGATTAATAATTGATAGTTGTCTAATTGACAGCTCTCAATTATTAAACTGGCTTAAAGTGACCTTTCAATTGCAAGGTGCTTTAACCCCTTATTAACCCATTCGCCACCGCTACAGGGCAATGGGAATAGACGGGCAAAGTGCCAGAAAGGGCGAATCTAATTAGAGATTTGCCCTTTCTGGGGTGTCTGGGGGCAGATGTTAGTAGCCAGGGGGGGCACAAAAAAAATGTACCCTCCCTAGGCTATTATTATCTGCCCCCACTCGCTGGCTTTGTCTGTCTGGTGGAGAAAATACAGCGGGAGCCCACACATTTTTTTTCAACGAATTTACACCTTTAATTAACCCCTACATGTCTGAAATTTTGCACACATACACTTATGTAATTGTAAGTTAAAACCATATATCAAAATACAGGAAATGACATGGTTAACTGTGTCTAAACAATGTATCATTTCATGTCGGCTTCTGTGATTTCACAAAAGCCGGCAATTGAATTAGCGGCTATTACAGTATGCAGAAGTCTAGGAACTATATATATATATATATATATATATATATATATAATATATATATACACACACGTCACAATGACATGTATGTATATATATATATGTGTGTGTTCTATGTGTATATATCTATTCTTTCTTTTGTGATTGAAATACTATTCTTTTGGATCCATTATATGTCAGTTTTTCAAGCCTGCGAGAAATTCTCGCAAGTCGGATGAAAATCGGATGTTACAAGGTACACACACATGCGACTAAATCGCATCTTTGAAGGAAAATCGGATGCCAGGCGGATGTGTGATGTTTAAATTTTGCTCCAATAATCGACCGACTAAAACGGTCCGATTTTTTGTAGTTGTGTGTGACGCCGGCCTAAGGTGTGGGTGGTCATGCTGACTCTTCCTAGTAGCAGTACCCATCATGTTCCAATGGGACAGCTGCATGCCCCAATGTTGTCGTGGGTAGGTATGGCGGATTTATTTAGCCCCACCTTGACTGGCTGGCTATTTTCCTTTCTCCCCTTCTTCCAACAGCCCGGTTCTTATTTTTTTTCCCATCTATAGCACTGTAAGAGGGATTGTATTTACTGTAAGAGGAGTTGTAGCTTTGAGTGACACCTCTCACTTTACCATATAATGTAGTGAAAAAACAGGAAAAAATTCCACAGGTGGGAAAATTGCAATTAAAAAAAAAAAGAAAAACCCACAATTTTTATAGCGTCCAATGAGCTAGTAACTAGTGATGAGCGAATGTGCTTAGATAAGGTGTTATCTGAGCATGCTCAAGTGCAGAGTATCTGCTCGAATAAATGAGTCCCCGAGGCTGTTCAGGCGCAACACATGTGCGAATTGCCAAACAAATAGGCAATCCCTACATAACACCTTACCAGAGCACGTTCGCTCATCACTACTCAGCACTGTTTGCTGCTGCCTTATGTGTAGCATCTGTCGGGAATCGTGCAGTTTCAGCTTCTGAGCAGGCATCATTGAAAGGCGACATTGTCTGTAGTAGTACATCCAATGTCAGAAAAGGGTTACAGGATGTATATTGATAACTTATCCCAAATATCAGATCTGTGGGGTCTGACACCTGGCAGCCCCCAGTGATCAGCATATAGCTGTTCCCTATGCATGGAAGAGTATATGCAGCTAGTACAGCGCTGTACACTGTGTAGTGGCCGTTCTTGGGTATTGCAGCTCAGCTCCTTTAGCAGTAAACGTGACCACACTTTTAAAGGGAATCTGTCACCCCATTTTTAGCCTATGAGATACGGCCACCGCCATCAGGGGCTTATCTACAGTATTCTGTAATGCTGTAGATAAGCCCCCGATGTCACCTGAAAGAGAAGAAAAACGAGTTATATTATACTCACCCGGGGCGGTCCGCCGTCCGGTCCGATGGGCGGCGCAGTTCGGGTCCGCGCCTCCCATCTAGCAAAGCCGGCCTCTTCTTTCCGTCCCGTCACAGCTCCCGCGCAGGCGCACTGATCTGCCCTGATGAGGGCAGATCAGAGTACTGCAGTGCACAGGCACCGGGAAAGGTCAGAGAGGTCCGGCGCCTGCGACTGCAGTACCCTGCTCTGTCCTCACCAGAGCAATCAGTGGCCTGCGCAGGAGCCGGGACAGAAAGAAGAGGCCGGCTTCGCTACAAGATGGGAGGCGCCGAACTGGACCGCGACGCCCATTGGACCGGACGGCGGACCGCCCCTTGGTGAGTATAATATAACTCGTTTTTCTTCTCTTTCAGGTGACATCGGGGGCTTATCTACAGCATTACAGAAGATTAGACTGTAGATAAGCCCCTGATGGCGGTGGCCGTATCTCATAGGCCAAAAATGAAGTGACAGATTCCCTTTAAAAGAGACGGTTCAACATTGTAAATGCGTTCCTAGATTTTCTAAAGTTTTGGAAAAACCTATTTTGTCCCCACATGCATATAGTAAGTTTTGGCTTACTATATCACAGGGAAATACGTGTGCTGTCTATAGATTTTCCAATGAGCTCCAAGCAGATTCTGTGACAAAATTTTGGAAAAATATAAAGTATAAATTACCAGGCTTCAGTCAAGTAGGTGCATATAGCACTATGTGGAATCATCAAAGTGAAAGATTGCAAAACTTCTAACATGCTGGAGTTGTAGTCCACTGCAGTCATTGTTGTGGGTATTGACTTGTGCTTTTTTTTTCTCCCCCAGAACCCAAATCTTAATCAGAATGCCTGGAACAACCTGGAGAAATACTGCCGGGGCCTGTCCAGGAGGAACAAGAGCGTGTACGTGTGCACCGGACCCCTGTTCTTACCAAAGTGAGTCATGTGACGAGGCGCTGATGGATCCCGGGGATCGTAGCACTCATTCCTCTCTCTTTACAGAAAGGAAGCAGACGGGAAGATGTACGTGAAATACCAAGTCATCGGTGTGAACAACGTCGCTGTCCCCACGCACTTTTTCAAGGTGGTCGTCTTAGAGAAGCACAATGGAGAGCTAGAGCTGCGACCCTATGTGATGCCAAACTGCCCCGTAGATGAGAAGACCCCCTTGGAGCGCTTCTTGGTCCCAATAGAAAGCATTGAGCGCGCCTCGGGGCTGCTTTTTGTTCCCAATATTCTGAAGAGCTCGAGTAACTTGAGGGCCATCACGGCAGGAGGCAAATGACATGTGACATGGGGTAGTGAAGGCAGCGTGGACCAGTCTTATCTACAGTCTACAGGGATTTCTATGGACAGGTGAACAGAATCAGGAGAAATCCAGCAGACTATAATACATTTATTGATAACTTGCTTTGTTCATATATACAATGTCCAGAACAATCAGGCTGTCCGTCATGCTTCAGCTTTCCTCGGGCTCCTGACCTGCATTTTCTAGTCTGGGTTTTAATGCGGTGAGTGAGATCAATATGGCTTCCTAGACAGAGGATGGGGAAGAAAAAAAAAAAGTTAGCATAAACTTACAAGAATTTCTTCATTTGTGAATTGTTTCTGCCACTGGGGCTACTGGTCAATTATCGCTGTATGTCACTGCTATATCAGCAAGTGAGTGGGGCAGCAGTGCGACAGGCAGGTTGCAAAATGTCAGATCATCTGAGTTTTTTGGGACTTGTTTGCTGGTCAGAGGGCCCCCCTCCTTTACTTGCCCTATACTATGATCTGTTGTTAAGAACCACCCAGGGTGTGGAAGGGAAAGCCTTAATGGAAGAAGAGAAGAAAAAGAGGCCAGGAGCACAAAAATAAGAATAATAATCTTTATTAATCGAACAAATAAGGCTCAAACAACGATAATAAAACCAATTATTAAAACATGTTAATAACAGAGACACGTCACAACTGATACAATGAGATACTAATATACTAATAATATATCAACACACGTTGATTGAATAAGCATATGCTATATAGAAACAATTTTGCTCAGATATAATAACCAGGAGGGCAATAGATGAAAAAGTGTACATATAAAATAATATGTTGTGCACTGACACAGATAAACACCAGTGTGTATACAGGCAAGGACAAAAAAAAAAATAAAAAAAATAATATAATAAAATGATATACAATAGCGTACAACCTACACCACTTCTTATTTTTGTGCTCCTGGCCTCTTTTTCTTCTCTTCTTCCATTAAGGCTTTCCCTTCCACACCCTGGGTGGTTCTTTATTTCCGGATGGTCTGCCATCCTTTTGGTTCAGGTTATAGAGTCACAGATTGGTGTTATTATTTAAATATATTGGATATACTTTTATATTTAATTATTTATTTTCTATAGCATTTGAACTTTTTTGTATGATCTGTTGTTGAGTGACCCATGGAGTGTAACCCCAGCCTGAAGAGGGGTTCACTCCCTGTAAACAGTGCAATTGGTAGGGACGGTCTAACCACTGGGGCCCCCACCAATCATGAAATGCAATGCAGCCACTCGGTCACCATAGGCTGTGTCCGGTCCTGCAGCTCAGACCTATGAAAGTGAATGGCCACAACTGCTGCAGCACGGTAACTATTGGAGAAATAGAAAAAGGGCCCTCTACAGTCATGACTCAGTGCGAGTACAGGACGCACATTGTGTGCAGACGTGGATCTACCAACCTCTGTTCTGATCGTGCGGCAGCCCTGGCCTGGACACGTGTTTACGTAATGGTTGAACAAGACGCTCGGTTCGTCTATGTCCAGGTTCTGGTCACTGTCCACGCTGGCTTCCAGTCCTTGAAGTCCACCAAAGACAATCAAAGCATGTCTGACAACATATCAGAAGATAATGTCACTACTGTGACGTAGCAGAAGGAAATACTCATCACAAAAGTGATTAAGACTGAAGAAACACTGAGCAGGAAAATTCAAAGAGAGAATCCCTGTGTCTTGCACGAAGTGGCAGTACAATAAACCTCTGTAGGACGGAGGCAGAACGGGATCTGAGCACCCGATATCATTTACCACATCCTAATGTGTGTACCTATAAGTGATCCTCCCCAAATAAAGGCTCTAATAGTTACCGGAAACCTGGCAGCGTCACCTCCTCCACACTGGTCCCTCGTTCTGAGGTTCCGATCGTAAGGTCATAGCTGTCCTTAAAGGGGCATTCTGTGAAAACCGCACCTAAGATACAGAGAAGCGTTAATGTGCAGCACACGACACAGACATGAGATTATAGGTGACGCCTCATACTCACTGAGGCACGATGCCAGCCTCACTCTGTACCCCCAGTATATGCCATCTTCTATCCTCGGATGATGTGGTGACACCACAATTCCTTTTTTAATTTTGTGATCTAGAAAAAGATCAAATAATGAAAAGTCCAGATATAACAACAAATTTGTAGGATGATGGAGGTTTGGAAAAGCTCAGAATTATATACAGAAGACAGTTGGGTTAATATATTGTAGTAGCTATCGCTCCCAACAGTTTCCGCACCGTTCCCTGACAGTGCCCGCACTGCCTCCCCCTCCGCTCCCCGACAGTGCCCGCACTACCTCTCCCCTCCGCTCCCCGCACTACCTCTCCCCTCCGCTCCCCGACAGTGCCCGCACTGCCTCCCCCCTCCGCTCCCCGACAGTGCCCGCACTGCCTCCCCCCCTCCGCTCCCCGACAGTGCCCGCACTGCCTCTCCCCTCCGCTCCCCGCACTGCCTTCCCCTCCACTCCCCAACAGTGCCCGCACTGCCTGCCCCTCCGCTCCCCGCACTGCCTCCCCCCTCATCTCCCCGACAGTGCCCGCACTGCCTCCCCACTCCGCTCCCCGACAGTGCCCGCACTGCCTCCCCACTCCGCTCCCCGACAGTGCCCGCACTGCCTCCCCCCTCCGCTCCCCGACAGTGCCCGCACTGCCTCCCCCCTCCGCTCCCCGACAGTGCCCGCACTGCCTCCCCCCTCCTGCTCCCCGACAGTGCCCGCACTGCCTCCCCCCTCTGCTCCTCGACAGTGCCCGCACTGCCTCCCCCTCTGCTCCCCGACATGCCCGCACTGCTCCCCCTCCGCTCCCCGACAGTGCCCGCACTGCCTCCCCCCTCCGCTCCCCGACAGTCCCCGCACTGCCTCCCCCTCCGCTCCCCGACAGTCCCCGCACTGCCTCCCCACTCCGCTCCCCACAGTCCCCGCACTGCCTCCCCACTCCGCTCCCCGACAGTGCCCGCACTGCCTCCCACTCCGCTCCCCGACAGTGCCCGCACTGCCTCCCCACCTCCCTCCCCGACAGTGCCCGCACTGCCTCCCCCCTCTGCTCCTCGACAATGCCCGCACTGCCTGCCCCCCGCTCCCCACACTGCCTCCCCCTCCGCTCCCCGACAGTGCCCGCACTGCCTCCCCCTCCGCTCCCCGACAGTCCCCGCACTGCCTCCCCCCTCCGCTCCCCGACAGTCCCCGCACTGCCTCCCCCCTCCGCTCCCCGACAGTGCCCGCACTGCCTCCCCACTCCGCTCCCCGACAGTGCCCGCACTGCCTCCCCCTCGCTCCCGACAGTGCCCGCACTGCCTCCCCCTCCCTCCCCGACAGTGCCCGCACTGCCTCCCCCCTCTGCTCCTCGACAGTGCCCGCACTGCCTCCCCCCTCTGCTCCCCGCACTGCCTCCCCCCTCCGCTCCCCGACAGTGCCCGCACTGCCTCCCCCCTCCGCTCCCCGACAGTGCCCGCACTGCCTCCCCCCTCCCCCTCCCGCACTGCCTCCCCCTCCGCTCCCCGACAGTGCCCGCACTGCCTCCCCCCTCCGCTCCCCGACAGTGCCCGCACTGCCTCCCCCCTCCGCTCCCCGACAGTGCCCGCACTGCCTCCCCCCTCCGCTCCCCGACAGTGCCCGCACTGCCTCCCCCCTCCGCTCCCCGACAGTGCCCGCACTGCCTCCCCCCTCCGCTCCCCGACAGTGCCCGCACTGCCCCCCCTCCGCTCCCCGACAGTGCCCGCACTGCCTCCCCCCTCCGCTCCCCGACAGTGCCCGCACTGCCTCCCCCCTCCGCTCCCCGACAGTGCCCGCACTGCCTCCCCCCTCCGCTCCCGACAGTGCCCGCACTGCCTCCCCCTCCGCTCCCCGACAGTGCCCGCACTGCCTCCCCCTCCGCTCCCCGACAGTGCCCGCACTGCCTCCCCCCTCCGCTCCCCGACAGTGCCCGCACTGCCTCCCCCCTCCGCTCCCCGACAGTGCCCGCACTGCCTCCCCCCTCCGCTCCCCGACAGTGCCCGCACTGCCTCCCCCCTCCGCTCCCCGCACTGCCTCCCCCTCCACTCCCCAACAGTGCCCGCACTGCCTGCCCCTCCGCTCCCCGCACTGCCTCCCCCTCCGCTCCCCGACAGTGCCCGCACTGCCTCCCCCTCCGCTCCCCGACAGTCCCCGCACTGCCTCCCCCTCCCTCCGCTCCCCGCACTGCCTCCCCACTCCGCTCCCCGACAGTGCCCGCACTGCCTCCCCACTCCGCCTCCCCGACAGTGCCCGCACTGCCTCCCCACTCCGCTCCCCGACAGTGCCCGCACTGCCTCCCCACTCCGCTCCCCGACAGTGCCCGCACTGCCTCCCCACTCCGCTCCCCGACAGTGCCCGCACTGCCTCCCCACTCCGCTCCCCGACAGTGCCCGCACTGCCTCCCCACTCCGCTCCCCGACAGTGCCCGCACTGCCTCCCCACTCCGCTCCCCGACAGTGCCCGCACTGCCTCCCCACTCCGCTCCCGACAGTGCCCGCACTGCCTCCCCCCTCCGCTTCCCGACAGTGCCCGCACTGCCTCCCCCCTCCGCTCCCCGCACTGCCTCCCCCCTCCGCTCCTCGACAGTGCCCGCACTGCCTCCCCCCTCCGCTCCCCGCACTGCCTCCCCCTCCGCTCCCCGACAGTGCCCGCACTGCCTCCCCCCTCCGCTCCCCGACAGTGCCCGCACTGCCTCCCCCCCTCCGCTCCCCGCACTGCCTCCCCCCTCCGCTCCCCGACAGTGCCTGCACTGCCTCCCCCTCCGCTCCCTGACAGTTTCCGCTTTAATTCCCCCTCTAGCCCAATATTAAAAAGGTGTTGTCCGGCACCGTTGACATTTGCGCTGGAGGCGAGCGATGCCGATGTGTCTGCACTTACTGCTGGGACGCATGCATGAGTCCTGACACAGCGTCATCTGCTTGCTCTCTGCCTGACGGATGGGAGAGGAGTGGTGCCTACCAACTCATTTAGGTATGTGCACATGTCGCATTTTAATGCTCACAAAAAACACAGCATTTTCGAAAATCCCATGCACATGTTGCTTATCTTTTCCTTGTCGATTTGAAGCAGCTTCGTTAATATTTTCAGGAGTTTTCACCCATTCTAATAAATGGGAAAACACAAACAGGCTAAAACATGCTTATTTTACACAGTTTTTTTCTGCCGACACCAGTATTTGCAGCAGAATTTTCTGTTGCAAATAGTGAACGTGTGCACATAGCCATGGTTAAAAGGAGTTATCCACTGGTAAAACCAGCACCACTGCTAGCAATGGGCTTGGTCTGGTATTGCATCTCTTCTTCAATTATAATGGGGGGGAGGAGGAAGCTACTAAATCTATTTGCCACCTGTCTTTTAAACTTTTTAGTATTACAGGCTAAACCCTAAGATGATGAATCGAGTGTGTAACCAGTCTGATAGATACAGATCTGATATTTCGGAGGCATATGATAAGTTACCGTACGTCCGCATCTGAACGGTGACTCTGACTCCAGCTTGCAGCTGCTTGTCGATCTGCACCTCCTACAAAGACATAAGGTGTATTGACGGCTCTGACCAGCATTTACTCCTAGCAGACGACATACAGTCACCTATAGTAGGTGTCGCTCTACCTTCCGCATCCCACAGTCCACAAATGAACCTTTCCTGGCCTTGGTGGGTCGATCTACTACAACTCCCTCTCTGTACTTAGACTCTTCATCAATTCTCACATGATGAGGACTGTCCAGAGGGTTCAGGAGCCCTAGAAAGGGTTAACATACAGAATGATGACGTTGCTGTAAATGCCCCAGACTCCAATATCACCTAGATAGATACTGTGTAATTACCTGCAAACTGCAGATCCGGATGTTTGGGGAAGAAGAATTTTCTTAAATACCTATGGAGGAAAAGACAAGAGCGTGAAGCGCATCACACACGTAGCAATTGAGCTGTACTGATGGTGGCCAGGCGGCCGACTAGTCCCCAGCGGGATCTGCACTCACTGCGGACACTCCAGATACTGCAGTATACGCGCCATTAGCACACACGCGTTGCCTTTTTTGCCGACCCCCTCAAACTCGCCCTCCGTGCTTCTGCAATTCAGGGTGCATCAGATGAGAACATATCGCATTAAACACTGACTGTCTTCACGCTCGCCCTCAGATACGATTACGTACTGTGATCCTTCTCCGGTCTCATCAAATATCACTATCTCATCCACACAAAAAGTGGCGCACGCCCGAGCGATCTGTCCAGCCAGGTACGCCCGCAGCTCCGGAGACTGGGCGTTATCCAGAATGGAGCCAGGTAATGCCACACTCACTGTGTAGGGACGACCTAAGAAACACAGCAAAGAACGCCATCATCAGCCATGCTTGGGTATGCAGAGCTGTTGTGAAACTACATCTCCCAGCATGTCCTAACAATGAGCAGATGAGACTGCGCTTCGCCATAAACCAGTCGCTGACTGTACCGTGTGATTCCCTCTTCTCTTCTTCCTCCTGTCGCACTTTCTCAGCTTGTAGCTGTTTCTTTATATGCTTCCTCTCCAACTGCTTCAGCAACCTCGACTCCTTCCATTGTTTTAGCAGTTCTTTTCCTGCAATTTGCAAAGTTATTCAGGTAGTTAAGACTCCTATAAAAGACACATAGGAGGTGACACTCGAGGGACGGGTCATACTTTGTGCATTATATTTTCTCCAGTCTTTTTTCTCATCAGATTCCTGGAAAAGAAAAAAAAAAAAAAAGAAAAATTATCCAAGGCTGGAGCTCAGGAAATTCCTTATAGCCACTTGTTCCAGGGTGTGAGCAGGACACAAGAAGTCCAGGAGACCCAAACACAGAATCCGTGGGTCATGCGCCATCCTCTGGCACAGCACAGTGTGAGCGCGCGTTAAACCTGTCCGTCTCCATCAGCCCCAAAAACACTGAATAAAGCGAGCGTTCAGTGCGCATGTGTGACCATCACTATATCCAAACCATACATGGGACCCCTGTTCCCGTGATCAGTGGGGGTCCCAAAGATCACCTGTGGACAGATGATCAATGATATTCACAGACTAACCCCTGTATTTACTCTGCAAAAACTTCAGCAATTTGCTATTACACTGTGTTTCAGTCCTCACCACTTGAGATCTCTGCTTGCTGTCAGTGAAGGTGGATGATACTGGTTTACAGGCAGAGGATCAGTACGGGTCCGGCACCTCACAGCTGAGGATTCCTTTTCCTACCAATCTAGATAATCTTCCATTCAGCCGTCCATGAAACATGGTGCAAGTGTGGAGCGGGACGTCTGGAGCGGCTGCAGTTCCCCAGAGCAGAGCACAGCGCCCTTACGGCAGGTATGAGGCCGCGGCCGGTCTAGACATCATGGTCTGTTTATGGACCGTGGATCATAGGTGCCTGAAATATCCATCAGGACTAGAGCTGATCCCGAGGATAAAGGCTACTCCGGCGTTGTGGCTCATACTCACAGCTGAGGGTTTGCTACACAGGCTGGGAGCTTCTCTGACAGCTGCAGGATTTGTTTGCCGCTTTAAATACATTTACAACGGGCCCAAACTAGAGGGAAAATAACAATACTCGTCTGCTCCTCTGTACACCTTACCCGCTTCTTCAGGAAGAGGCTTCAGATGAGCGCTGCAGCCAATCAGTAGTCCTGATCGCCTGCAGACTAAAAAAACAGCAAGGAGACCGGTGAGAGACGCAGAGCAAAGAACGGGGGTCCAGCGAGTACTGATTGTAAGTGGTGGGAAAAAAAGTGGTTTACACTAATGGAAACCCCTCATATCACAGTCTGAAGCATTTCCCTGTGCACTGGATGGGGCTACACCCTAAACCGTGGGCGGCAATGTCCGGACCCCAACATTCCAGATTCCTTCAATGCCAGATTGTGACAGGATGTTTTTTTTTTTTTTTTTTTAAATCAGGGTGGGGTACCCCTTTTTGATAATAGGGGCTAAATCAATAAGGAACTGGAACACTGGATTAACCCATTATTTCCCGGGTGGTTGTCCAGCCTGGATACAATGTAGCAATCCCTCAGCTGTGAGAACATGATGCCCCACCATGGAAGCGGGGGGGACTACAACTGCGAGAATTCGCCAGTGATAACAGTCCATACAAGCTGTGGCTATCCAGCAGTCAGAACTACAACTCCCAGCATGCACCTCCTTACACCAACGATCACATGATCCTGCGCCTGATCTAATGTCCGTCCAGCCTATAATGCCTAAACCAGAACCACCCGCGCCCACGTCCTGAGTGGAGGATGATGAGAGTGGACGTCAGGACTCCTTATCCCACATTACTAGCCCGCAATCCTCACCAGCCGCCCCGGCCTCCTCTCCGCCATGTCTGTCTGCGCCACGTGTGGCCCGCACTTCCGCTTTCAAGGATTCCCTTAGCAACCGCCGGGTTAGCCTGGCCGCTGCTGCCCTCCTGTGGAGGGCGCCTGACACTGCAGCCAGTGTGGACATCATTCCCATGGCGTCCGCCCGCTGTGGTGACAGAGTGTGACGACTGACTGCTATTACTGAAAAGCATGGCTGCTTTCTGCCAGACACAGCGCCACCCCTGCCTATAGATCGTTTCTGGTATTACCGCTCCATAGAAGTGAATGGGACTGACCTGCAGTACCGCCCACAACCTGTGAACAGGGGTGGCACTGTTTTTGCGCTTTTGCGTTTTCCCCCCATAACTTTTTTATTTTTCCGTCACTATGGCCGTATGAGGGCTTGTGATTGGCGGGACGAGTTGTTCTCCTGATTGACATTATTGGTTTTACTGGAAAACAGGAAAACAATTCCAAGTGTGGTGAAAAAAACCGGAAAGCCATTTTCCGAATCCTGCAGCATCCCTGATTTTGGGACTTATTTTTATTGATGCCATTTTGGGGTAGAGATGGTGTTTTTCATCGCCTCTTCTTGCATTTTATTGCAATTTTGCTGTGGTAAAAAAAGCCATAATTCTGCCGTTTTGCTGTTTTTCTCGAATGCAGCTGAACGCTCCGATCCAAGTGCCGGCGGCAGCGCCGGGTATTGACGTGAGACTCGTGCAAGTTTCTGGCACGTCTGACCCCGGCCTATATGTTATTTACTGATTTCGGCAGTATCGTTGCCTCTGTGCAGCAGTTTATTCCACTTAGAAGACCCCTGAGGGGAGGAGGAGCTGGACATCGGTCATGACTAGTCATGTCAGTGAGGGTCCATCGCCAGAGACTCCACAGTGAGGGTCCATCGCCAGGGACTCCACAGTGAGGGTCCATCACCAGGGACTCCACAGTGAGGGTCCATCGCCAGGGACTCCACAGTGAGGGTCCATCACCAGGACTCCACAGTGAGGGTCCATCACCAGGGACTCCACAGTGAGGGTCCATCGCCAGGGACTCCACAGTGAGGGTCCATCGCCAGGGACTCCACAGTGAGGGTCCATCGCCAGGGACTCCACAGTGAGGGTCCATCGCCAGGGACTCCACAGTGAGGGTCCATCGCCAGGGACTCCACAGTGAGGGTCCATCGCCAGGGACTCCACAGTGAGGGTCCATCGCCAGGGACTCCACAGTGAGGGTCCATCGCCAGGGACTCCACAATGAGGTCCATCACCAGGGACTCCACAGTGAGGGTCCATCGCCAGGGACTCCACAGTGAGGGTCCATCGCCAGGGACTCCACAGTGAGGGTCCATCGCCAGGGACTCCACAGTGAGGGTCCATCGCCAGGGACTCCACAGTGAGGGTCCATCGCCAGGGACTCCACAGTGAGGGTCCATCGCCAGGGACTCCACAGTGAGGGTCCATCGCCAGGGACTCCACAGTGAGGGTCCATCGCCAGGGACTCCACAGTGAGGGTCCATCCCCAGGGACTCCACAGTGAGGGTCCATCACCAGGGACTCCACAGTGAGGGTCCATCACCAGGGACTCCACAGTGAGGGTCCATCACCAGGGACTCCACAGTGAGGATCCATCACCAGGGACTCCACAGTGAAGGTCCATCACCAGGGACTCCACAGTGAGGGTCCATCACCGGGGACTCCACAGTGAGGGTCCATCACCGGGGACTCCACAGTGAGGGTCCATCACCGGGGACTCCACAGTGAGGGTCCATCACCAGGGACTCCATAGCTCCTCCCAGTCAGCTGTTTGCTGGTCCCACAATGGCCCAGTCACCACAGCGCCATACAGTGTAGTGGCCGTTCTTAGGTACTGCAGCTCCGCTCCCATTGAAGTGAGGTGTAAGGGTATGTTTCTGTAAAACTGCGACAGGGTTGTAGTCATGTCAGCACAATCTGTAGTCACTGTGCCGGCCGCTGCTTCTTTCCTGCTGTGTCCCAGGTTGTCCCTTTCTCTCAAAAGTCAGGAGGCAGAGTCCAAAGCAACTTTAAACATAACAGATTTCTTTTCTTCAGGACACAGCGCATCCATA
This sequence comes from Oophaga sylvatica, assembly GCA_033576555.1. Classification (NCBI taxonomy): domain Eukaryota; kingdom Metazoa; phylum Chordata; class Amphibia; order Anura; family Dendrobatidae; genus Oophaga; species Oophaga sylvatica. Next base: position 130,841,343 of record JARQOD010000008.1, read on the forward strand.
ACACTTCCAGCACACTTGTCACAGGACCAGCAATGCATTTTCTTTGTCTTCCCTAACTTCTTCTAGTTCACAGGAATAGGCCACAAAGTTACAACGGGACGAGGAGCCCGGTGAAAACGCCACTTGTATTTATCTCCCTGGAACCGACTTCAGCCCAGACATGGAAATATTCTATACTGGGTCGTCCACCCCCTTACGGTTATCTTGCCCTCGCACTCGCTGGTGGCCCACTCTACTACTTCTGTTCCCAAACTTCTTTTGTAACTTCTTCACTACGTTGCTGCGGATACCGTGCACTTAACTCTTCTCTTCCTTTCTTCCTACTGTCACTCCTTTCTATGGATGGCTGGGCTTCTACTTGAAAACGTTGTGTGATAGCTGAGCAGCCCAGGCCATAGGCCGCCTGAGCACACACTGAGGTCTACTCCCTGAGTGACTATAACCAGGAAATCTCACTACCTTATTCCCCAGCTACCCCTCCTACAATTAACCTCTAAATGTCCTACAGCTAAACCTTACTATGCAGTGTACTCAGTGCCCCCCTCTGGTGGCCCTTTTCCCTAACTGCACTGTCCCTAGCTTACATGTAATACAAAGATACGGAAACACGTCACAATGAAATGTATAGCAGTTATATACATGTAAATAGTAGCATCAACATTTAAAGGGGCAAAGCCCTGACCCCCTTACATTTCCACGGGGCGTATTCCTTCAGGATTTGCTGTGGATTGGACACTGCGTACAGCCACAGCGACCAATCCACATCATCCAAATGTTACAGCATAGTGGAGGGGATTTTATGAAATCCCATATCCACTATGAGTTCAAACACGCAGGCGGCAGACCCGCGTAAACGGACATGCGGCGCGTCTTTTCAGATCGCAGCATGTCCTTTTACCTTGCGGAGACGCTGCGTCTCCGCAAGATAAATAACACAGTCCTATGTATAGGATGCGGTGGTTCCGGATGTGTTCAATGAGCATGTGTGGAATCACCGCGTGTACAACAGGGGGCAGCGCTTTGGGCGGAGCCGGGTATCAGCTGCGCCCAAAGCACTGCCAATATGCCCCGTGGACACATACCCTCAGGATTATATGCACGTATCAGGGATATTGTGACTTTGATCTCATTGCCCTTTAGTCGCTTCCTCTGCTGTTTATTACACTTGTTCCGTGCAGTCACACCCATGGAATCGGCGCCGTGAGAGCTGCAGAAAAGTCATTTTACTTTATTTTTTAAAACCCGAGGTTGTAATTTCTCCCAGAGTGCTACTAAAATGATGCAAAACACAGTGGTAAACAATACTGACAATACTAACCGACCCTCGAGGCAAGAAGTCAATTGTTGTGGATTATGTGTTTGCCTATCCATCATTATTGTGCCTATTGCCATTGCACTATGGTATCTATACATGCCGAGCTATGTCGCACCGATGAACGTCACAGGTAAGACGTCTGGAATTGTTTATGTCATAAAGAGTCACAACTTTTTATTTTTTATTTTATATAAATTATTAATGCTTTTTTGGAGGGAAGAGGAATAAAAACAAACAAAAATTCCGTAATTTCTTAAGAATTTTTTATGACATTGATCATTCAGGGTCATTGATTTCTTAACATTTTGTGGATTTTCTTTTTAAATAAAATTAAAGCCTATGATTGACTGCAGCTGTCAGGGGAACCGTGCATCATCAGAGAGTCATGCGATGCTGCACATATTACATTATATACATAGACACTCACTGGCTATTTTAGAGGTACCCACTTAGTAGGGCGTCAGCCTCCTTTGGCCTTGATATCTGCAGCAATTTGTCCTGGCATAGATTCCACTAGGTATTTGCCCAGATAGGATATTGGCCCAGGTAGGATGTAGGATATTGGCCCAGGTAGGATGTAGGATATTGGCCCAGATAGGATGTAGGATATTGGCCCAGATAGGATGTAGGATATTGGCCCAGATAGGATGTAGGATATTGGCCCAGTTGGATGTAGGATATTGCCCAGATAGGAGGTAGTATATTGGCCCAGATAGGAGGTAGGATATTGCCCAGATAGGAGGTAGTATATTGGCCCAGATAGGATGTAGGATATTGCCCAGATAGGATGTAGGATATTGGCCCAGATAGGATGTAGGATATTGGCCCAGATAGGATGTAGGATATTGGCCCAGATAGGATGTAGGATATTGGCCCAGATAGGATGTAGGATATTGCCCAGATAGGATGTAGGATATTGGCCCAGATAGGATGTAGGATATTGCCCAGATAGGATGTAGGATATTGCCCAGATAGGATGTAGGTATTGCCCAGATAGGATGTAGGATATTGCCAGATAGGATATTGTTCCAGGTAGGATATTGACCTGGATAGGGTATCTTATCATTCAGCGCCTTCTACATCGTTCCATAGATGCTCTTTAGGAGTAGGATCTGCATGCTATGAAGACCAGGTAAGCAATGAAAATTCATCACCAAGTTCATGGAGCCAATCCAAGACTATAAAACCCTTGTAGAATACAATATGGTCAGCGCTCAATGTTAGAGAAAGCTTCGGTACTCGTGTGGTAGGGTAGATTCAATGTGGAGCAAATACTGTGTCACAAACGTATTCCAAATAATAACGTATTTAATAGTGCACCCAAAATAAATCTGTACAACGATTAGGCCAACAGAAAAAAAACAAGAAAAACAAAATTGCACAAAAAGAAAGTTAGAAGAATTCATCTACATACATACAGCATCGCTCATAATAGAGTGAGAATTTGAAATCAAATAAGAAAGCTATACTGTGAAATATAGTAAATCAGAATATAATGACATCAAATGTAATGAAAGAGAAAAGGGAACAAATGGGGTTGAATTTTGCTGCACTATTAAATGCTGTAAAGTTTCTACTCGCTCAGTTACCTTTGCATGGGAAGCGGTTTAAGTAAAAACCTCCAGGCTGGTGACTCTATAAACGGCCATCGAGTGCAGGCGAAACAAAGAAAACAGTTCAAATAACGGAACATTAGTGATAGTCTAGGACTCCCAGGCTGGAGAGCATCCAGTACACCAGCTTAGTCCCTCGCCATGCCCTATTAACACTCTCAGCACTATAGGTGCTGAAGCTTGCTTTCAGGCTTACATCACTGAGGACAACCACCTCCGTGATACATATCTCCCATCAATGATGTGTCCAGCGTCCATCTTACAATACATTACCGTTTGGAATACTTTTGTGCCATGGTATTTACACCTCATAT
>JARQOD010000008.1:130844684-130882801 GCA_033576555.1 Oophaga sylvatica
CACAATGAAAGTATAGCAGTTATATACATGTAAATAGTAGCATCAACATTTAAAGGGGCAAAGCCCTGACCCCCTTACATTTCCACGGGGCGTATTCCTTCAGGATTTGCTGTGGATTGGACACTGCGTACAGCCACAGCGACCAATCCACATCATCCAAATGTTACAGCATAGTGGAGGGGATTTTATGAAATCCCATATCCACTATGAGTTCAAACACGCAGGCGGCAGACCCGCGTAAACGGACATGCGGCGCGTCTTTTCAGATCGCAGCATGTCCTTTTACCTTGCGGAGACGCTGCGTCTCCGCAAGATAAATAACACAGTCCTATGTATAGGATGCGGTGGTTCCGGATGTGTTCAATGAGCATGTGTGGAATCACCGCGTGTACAACAGGGGGCAGCGCTTTGGGCGGAGCCGGGTATCAGCTGCGCCCAAAGCACTGCCAATACCCCGTGGACACATACCCTCAGGATTATATGCACGTATCAGGGATATTGTGACTTTGATCTCATTGCCCTTTAGTCGCTTCCTCTGCTGTTTATTACACTTGTTCCGTGCAGTCACACCCATGGAATCGGCGCCGTGAGAGCTGCAGAAAAGTCATTTTACTTTATTTTTTAAAACCCGAGGTTGTAATTTCTCCCAGAGTGCTACTAAAATGATGCAAAACACAGTGGTAAACAATACTGACAATACTAACCGACCCTCGAGGCAAGAAGTCAATTGTTGTGGATTATGTGTTTGCCTATCCATCATTATTGTGCCTATTGCCATTGCACTATGGTATCTATACATGCCGAGCTATGTCGCACCGATGAACGTCACAGGTAAGACGTCTGGAATTGTTTATGTCATAAAGAGTCACAACTTTTTATTTTTTATTTTATATAAATTATTAATGCTTTTTTGGAGGGAAGAGGAATAAAAACAAACAAAAATTCCGTAATTTCTTAAGATTTTTTTATGACATTGATCATTCAGGGTCATTGATTTCTTAACATTTTGTGGATTTTCTTTTTAAATAAAATTAAAGCCTATGATTGACTGCAGCTGTCAGGGGAACCGTGCATCATCAGAGAGTCATGCGATGCTGCACATATTACATTATATACATAGACACTCACTGGCTATTTTAGAGGTACCCACTTAGTAGGGCGTCAGCCTCCTTTGGCCTTGATATCTGCAGCAATTTGTCCTGGCATAGATTCCACTAGGTATTTGCCCAGATAGGATATTGGCCCAGGTAGGATGTAGGATATTGCCAGTAGATGGATTTGGCCCAATAGGATGTAGGATATTGCCCAGATAGGATGTAGATATTGGCCCAGATAGGATGTAGGATATTGGCCCAGTGGATGTAGGATATTGCCCAGAAGAGTAGGATATTCCAGATAGAGTAGTATATTGGCCCAGATAGGATGTAGGATATTGCCCAGATAGGATGTAGGATATTGGCCCAGTAGGATGTAGGATATTGCCCAGATAGGATGTAGGATATTGGCCCAGATAGGATGTAGGATATTGCCCAGATAGGATGTGGTATTGCCCAGATAGATGTAGGATATGCCCAGATAGGATGTAGGATATTGCCCAGATAGGATGTAGGATATTGCCCAGATAGGATGTAGGATATTGGCCCAGATAGGATGTAGGATATTGGCCCAGATAGGATGTAGGATATTGGCCCAGATAGGATGTAGGATATTGGCCCAGATAGGATGTAGGATATTGGCCCAGATAGTAGGATTTGCCATAGGATTAGATATTGCCCAGATAGGATGTAGGATATTGCCCAGATAGATAGGATATTGCCAGATAGGATGTAGATATTGCCCAGATAGGATGTAGGATATTGCCCAGATAGGATATTGTTCCAGGTAGGATATTGACCTGGATAGGGTATCTTATCATTCAGCGCCTTCTACATCGTTCCATAGATGCTCTTTAGGAGTAGGATCTGCATGCTATGAAGACCAGGTAAGCAATGAAAATTCATCACCAAGTTCATGGAGCCAATCCAAGACTATAAAACCCTTGTAGAATACAATATGGTCAGCGCTCAATGTTAGAGAAAGCTTCGGTACTCGGTGGTAGGGTAGATTCAATGTGGAGCAAATACTGTGTCACAAACGTATTCCAAATAATAACGTATTTAATAGTGCACCCAAAATAAATCTGTACAACGATTAGGCCAACAGAAAAAAAACAAGAAAAACAAAATTGCACAAAAAGAAAGTTAGAAGAATTCATCTACATACATACAGCATCGCTCATAATAGAGTGAGAATTTGAAATCAAATAAGAAAGCTATACTGTGAAATATAGTAAATCAGAATATAATGACATCAAATGTAATGAAAGAGAAAAGGGAACAAATGGGGTTGAATTTTGCTGCACTATTAAATGCTGTAAAGTTTCTACTCGCTCAGTTACCTTTGCATGGGAAGCGGTTTAAGTAAAAACCTCCAGGCTGGTGACTCTATAAACGGCCATCGAGTGCAGGCGAAACAAAGAAAACAGTTCAAATAACGGAACATTAGTGATAGTCTAGGACTCCCAGGCTGGAGAGCATCCAGTACACCAGCTTAGTCCCTCGCCATGCCCTATTAACACTCTCAGCACTATAGGTGCTGAAGCTTGCTTTCAGGCTTACATCACTGAGGACAACCACCTCCGTGATACATATCTCCCATCAATGATGTGTCCAGCGTCCATCTTACAATACATTACCGTTTGGAATACTTTTGTGCCATGGTATTTACACCTCATATATAACCCTTATGGCACGGTGCCATGTCCTACTGCCAGAAGGTAAACAGCTGCCATAATGCTTAGGTAAGCGCAAGTGTCCAAATGTCAATCTTCAGGTATCACAGGACCCAGGGGGTGCAAATAAAACATTCCCTACATCATTATCCCATCCCCATCAGCTGGAACTGATGACACCCAACAAGAAGGGTTCATGCGTTCATTCTGCTTGCACCATATTCCGACTCTCCCATCAGCACGGTATAACCGAAATCTGGATTCATCTGACCAGGAAAGGTACTCTGATGACGTTTTCGTACTCTTTTGCCCACTGGAGTCACCTTTCTGTTATCCCTTAGCAATGGCGCTGGAAACGGTTGTCTGATGGTATGACCCATGCATAGGAATGAGAAGCTGTGTGTCCGGACAAACATTATATTCGTCTGCACCGTGAACACTCCCGTCCTCCTCTGACCCCTTTAGTCACCGAGATCCCCTTTCACTGGATGTTTTTCCTCATTTACAACATTTTCTGTATTCTCCATGAAAACTTCATAAGTCTTCACACTATTGGCCCCAGGTGGTTTGGGCCTGCTGACCACGGCTCGTGTGCTTTCTCACCCATCTTACAATATTTCCGATTCTTATGTTAATTTATACTGAATCCGATCAGTGGGAAAACTGATCACGTGGTCAGTGCGTGTTGTTTTCAGATTATTAAGACTTTTATTCTTCAATTGGCAAAAAGGTTCTGGGGGCCGGATGTTATATAGCAGGAGGGGAGCTGATCAGAGTGATCCACATTTTTTTTGGAAAAGTTTCAGTAAACCTTCAGTATTTTATTCATTGATAGTCCTGGTGCTTGCATGGGTCCAGTGGGCGGTCCTACTCCTTGATTGACAGTCTTCCCTGTATGACTGTGCCTGCAGAGATAGCTGTCAATCACCAGTAGGACCACCCACTGGACTCATGAATAGGACCGCCCACTGGACTCATGAATAGGACCGCCCACTGGACTCGTACAAACAACAGGGATTTTAATGAATAAAATACAAGTTATATTACATCTTTTCCCACAATTCTATATATATCATTCTGCTCGGTTTTTCGCGCTCTATATCGAGCTGTCCACAGATCAGACGGCATGTACATGTGGCGGCTTCCCGGTTCGCCTGACACAGCATATGCATCCTTTTTAGTGCATTAGGAAAACAAGATAATTAACCCCTTCCTTGTAGCATATCATTGTTGTCACCCTGTCCCTTTAAGGACTATCCATCACACATTCTTCACATTTTTTATGACACTGTGACTCTGATCTGGCTGGCGGTTGGATGGTTCCTCCATTCTTGTAAAACCCTCTCCACCTTACAATCACGCCCTTGTAAGATTCGGAAAGGGAAAGTAGAACTGGAGAACTAAGCAGGAAGTCATTTTTTTCTACCTCGATGGTGACTTGAAAGCTTTTCAGGGTTCTCGAGAGCCCAGACTCAAATGAATGGTTTTTATTATTATTTTATATCCAGAGATCGGCTTTTTCACCCATCTGCTACTAATGAGATTTAATTTTCCACTCAAGAAAAGTCCTCAAGATGGATCAAGACATTCCTCACCCCAAAACGCTTGCGCCCCAGCCCTCCAAACAAGCAAAGAAGGATTCTTGTGACGTGTGTGTTGGCTTCTCCGTCCTTATTGTACCTATTGCCATTACACTGTGGTATTTATATTCGCCACGCTACGACGCCCTGCTAGACATCGCAGGTAAGAAGCGTAAAATGTATGTAGTAGGTTGAGTGACTAAGAAGAGTTCAAGAGTTCAAGTATATAGTTTATATAACAGAATAACATTGATCCCTGGCCCCAAGAATGGAGCTCTGCAGACCCCCGTCTGACTGAAGTGCAGGCTGAACAAGCGCACTTGTGATCCATTCAGTCTCTTATGTGACTGCCAGATAGCGGAGTAATGTGCACACACCTGGCCTCCCACTTCTTGGCGTCTGTGAGAGTCCCAGTGGTAGGACCTCCATGATCAATTAGGTGTCCCCTATATTCTATTAGGGGTTAAGTTAAACACTGAGGAGCAAAAGGGATGGGCAGACCCGTGGATGTTTGGGTCCTTCAGGTTCGACCGAACTTTATTAAAAAGTTTGGTTTGGGTACCAGAACAGTACCGAACTTGATCAAGAACCCATACTTCATTCAAGTGACTGGGGGGCCCGAACATCCGGCGGTTCCCATGCTATCCTCGGTGTGACAGCGTGGCAAACACCGGCTCTGACTGGTGATAACCTTACTGAAGTCACCGTGAAAAAGTTACTACCCGTCAGACATCGGCTGATGATTACTACTCTAATCAACGTGTGCCTGGTTTAGCTCATAGCAGCGAGAGCATGTGCATTTGCACATTTGCATAGTAAAAAATTTGTCAGTGTGATATATAATTAGTGCAGTGCCTGTGTAGCTTACTGTACATGTATTTAGCTAACAAATAAAGAAATAAAAAAAAAATGGCGTGTGGTCCCCTTTATTTTTAATACCTAGCTGAGGGAAAGCAGACAGCTGGGGGCTGGTGTTATTCTGGGAAGGGGGTAATAAACATGGAGCTTCCCATGCTATTAATATCAGCCCATAGCGTAGCCTTTACTGGTTATTAAAAAGAGGGGACCCTCAAAAAAAGTGAAGTGGGGTCCCATCAATTTTTAATAACCAGCAAAGGCTAAGCAGATAGCTGGGGGGCTGATCTTAACAGGCTGGGAAGGGGTCCATGGATATTGAACCCCTACCAGACTAATAACACCAGCCCTCAGCTTCCCCAGAAATGCCACATCCATAGATAGACCAGGAGACCTGGGAACAGAAGCAAAAGGGGTTAATAGTACAGTGGGCAAACACCCGCAGATTCGGCCTAGATTGAGTGCTCGGAAGCACAAACATGCACACAACACACACGATAATCAGGCGCCTCCACTAAGGTAGGGCGGCCTGATATAGCCAGCTAAAACACCTGATCGGACCGCAGATGGTCCAGATCAGGTGTGACACATTAAAGGGCCGGCAGAGTGCGCGGCTGCGCCCTAAGACGCATGTGCAGGTCCGCCGTAGGGCACGAAGCTGACAGAGTGGAGAGGAGACGCCGGGACCCTGAAGCAGCTGGAAGCTGCGCCGCCGGAACAGCGTGGTAAGTATTATGAGGCAGGGACGGCACTGCGGCTGTGACAGGTGCGGCAGCAGCCACAGTCCTGACAATCTGTGGAATTTGTGGTCCTGGCGTGCCAACACCATCGGCTGAAGGTGGCCTGTCATGATTCCTCCAGTGAGTGATTATTATGTTGTCCTATGCTGTGTTGTCAGTGTTTTGATTGACATCTCGGCTGCCCAATATTGTGATGGGCTTGCGGAGGTTCCGGTGCTTTGATTGACAGCTCAGCTGTCTATTCTGTGACTCGGAGGTACATGACTTTCTCTAGGAGTTCTGTTTTCTGAAGATTGCCCAAGCTATCTAACTGAGCTGTGTTGTGAATGTATTGGAGACAATTTCTGAGCGGAGGCTCCCTCTGGTGGTTGCTGTCGGTACTGAAGCTGTATCGAATGACTGGGCCTCCTCAGCTGGCAGCGATACCTGGCAATCAGGAGTCACTGACTGGACTGATATAAGGGAGCTGCCTTCCCATGATCCTCGCCGGTGATCAATTGTTGTTTCCTGGTTCATTTGGAAGTCTGCTGGTGTCTTGCCTGCGTCTGCTACTTTCAGATAAGATATTTTCTGCTTATTTCTATTGTGTTTTGCTAATTCCATTTTTGTCTGCACCTTTGTGGAGGTTAGCCAGGTCCCTTCCTGGGGCCTGTGCTTCTCTCTGTTTTTTGTAGCCACTGTTATTTGTTCAATTGCTCTTTCCCTGCTTTTTGAGTGGCTGGGGTTAGCCTTGTTCACTCTGAGATCTGATTTAGTGGGTGGCGAGATCGTGTGATCTCAGCATTTTTGTAATCAGAAGTGTTGGAAGTTTTGCTAGGGTTTTACTGGGTTGCAGATAGTATTTGTCCTGTCCTGTCCTATTTAGGCAGTGTTTGGCCCCAGCGTTTGCTCACTCTGTTTTCTGCCTGTGTTTGTGTTTCATCTTGTCTAACCGCCATTATATGTTTGGGGGCTGCCTATTTCTTTGGGGCTCTACTCCGGGGCAGTTAGCTTTCCTGTTTCTATCTTTAGGTGTAGCTAGCTCTCCGGCTGTGCTGAGGCGTCTAGGATCACCGTAGGTACGCTCCACGGCTGTTTCTAGTTGTGCGGTTAGTTTAGGGATCTGCAACCCATTAGTTACCAACCTCTCAGGTGTTCGGCTGCCTTGCTGTTTTGCTCCTGTCCTCCTCAGTTACCAAATCATAACAGAGCTGTCTGCCCTTGATCCCTACCAGACATAGTTTGTGCTTCCTAGTGAGTGTTTGCCTGATTCTGTTGTTCTGATCTTCTGCTGCCTGACCCTGGACCGTGTTCTGACTATCCCTTTGTCTTGTCCCTTTGTTTTAATCCATTATCTCCTAGTATTTTGTCCCTTGGACCATGGCTTGACTTACACCTTTGTCTTTTCCCTTGGTTATCTTCGTGCTCTCTTGGTACTGACCCGAAACGTCTGACTTCTCTGCATCACCATCTGTCTGTGAGTAGTGACTAACGACATAGGCCTACACAAGCACAAGGCCCATACAGCACTAACACCAACACCCGGCCAGGACTATTACTTTCATGTAGGACGCCACTGCGTTACAGGAAAAGACCAGTGCCTTGCCCGTGGCTACCGCCCCAAGCAGTGTTACAGACATTCAGGCTTTTGAGCATCCTTTAACCTCTGCAGGGTTTCCAAAGAAGCCAAGTAGCTAAAAGAAGTAACCTAACCATTTTTCAGGTGTTTTTCTCTTTGAAAACGCTCCCAACTTTAAATGGAAGTAGGGCGTCTTTATGAGAATTTTATCAACGTTCTTGTTTCAAAAACCATTAGCGGTTTCTGTATTGTTGACTGGAATTATAAATCAAATGTCTGAAAAATGGCAATAAAAAATAAAAATCCGCACAAAACACTGGAAAAATGGCAAAAAAAAAACATAGACAAAGCGCACAGGAAACTACAAAAAAATGCTTGATGCTTCAAGTCTACAAAATGTCAAAGAGAAGGAGAGCTTCCTGAACCGTTGTCTGCTTGAAAAACCAATGGTTTGGGCCACCTGAAAAAGCAGTGTGCACATGCCCTAATTCTTAAGCGTATGTATATTTACTTTCTTTCTTTCTTTCTTTAGCTCTAAAGAAGGACTACCAGGACAATGTATTCGGGCAGCACTTGGCGGAGCTTGTGGTCCTCAAAGCCGTACCTGATTTCTTGAATAACACCAACCCTAAGAAGCCACTGGTTCTCTCCTTTCACGGCTGGACTGGTGGTGGCAAGAACCACGTCAGCCAGATCCTGGTCAGGAATATCTATCCGGTAGTGGATATAAGGAAGAAGTGTGTACAATCTTTTGATGTTACATACCATTTTTCCCAGGAAGAGAATCTAGTGAAGGTAAGAAGAAGCCTAATGTTCTGTGCACGCAACGTCTTGCAAACTTGGGTGAAACATCAAGTTTGTTTTTTTAAGCGGAATCAGCTTCAGGACACGTCAGCGGTTTTTTTTTGTGCAGGTTGTAATACCTCTTCCTTTTTGGACTTTTTTATTTCGTTGGTGGTGTCAGTTTTAGCCAGAGCGGCATTCGTTGTGTGTTTTTCCTGCAGCCATTCCTGCTGGAGATGAAGACCGCCCTTTGTTTGTGACTACCACATATGTTAACATTAATTGTATAACAGTGTTTCTAGATTACTTTTTGAATGGAGCTGTTACTTGGTCACCGTATGTTGGTATTTGCCATGTGTGGCACTGTGTAGTATAATATTACACAGTGTATGTGGTATGTAATTATATACTGTAGATGAACCTTAGGACCATTGTTTATCACTGATACTTGGGCACCATACTGTGAGTTGCTTATAATTACTATATTACTATACTCTGTGTAAAGAAAGTGCAAATAGGGAATGATCCAGATTTTATTTAAAAAAAATGTTTAAAAAATGTTTAAAAAGGTAAAAAAAAAAAGCTCTACTGATCTCATTGATGCCCTGAAACTCCCGTTCCAATGTTGTCCAGAATCCCATCTTAATTTAAGGACATATCACTGCTGCAGCCAGTCACTGGCTGTCATGGGTGCATCGCCACGAAGATCGTCGCGATTGCACATTCTGACTTCTCACAGCTGAGCTGCTGTTTCTTTGTGTTTGGTAATGAGAGAGTTAATTTTACCTAGCTCTTTGCTAAGACTAGGTCCAGCCTCGCCCGGCTGCTTTTGATTATGTTCTAATTAGTTTCCTTTATATTCCTGCCAGTCTGGGTGTTAGACGCCGGTGAAAGCATTCATGTAGTCTAGCAGACTGGAGCGGTTCTGAGAATACTTAAGCTAAGAGTTCCTTAGTTGTTTTTACTCTTATAGCTTACAGTTTATCTCTGAGACCTTAGGTGTTCCTACTGTGTGTGAGTGTTGTATGTAAGACTTTATTTACTTTATTTCTTGTCTTTCTTGTATGTCTTTCTGTTCATTAACCGTTACCTGTTCATTCCCTTTGGTGGTATTCAGGGTCCTTCTTAGGACTAGAATACAGTTGGCAGGGATTGATAGGAGACAGGGTTTACGCTGGTGGCCTGGACCTCTGTACCTTTAACAGTACCTCCAGGTTGAGGGATTAGTTAGGACCCCAGTTTAGGGTCAGCATAGACCCCGGTCACCCTCTAGCCGGAGACAGCGTATAACGGATTCCGTATTGACCCACTGGACATTGTCAGGTAATTCTATGTTATCATATATCTATGCGCATGTTATATAGGATGTTGCCCTTTTGATTTAGATTACTGACATCACATATATATATCTGCTATACAGCGTGACATTTTCACCGGCCCAACTAAAGATTCTCCCCAGCTGTCATGGATCCAGTAGCCCAGCTGGCCCGGCAGTTGCAGGGGTTGTCCATGGAATTTGCAGACATTAAGTCCAAGGTTTTGTCCCCCCCGGAGCAAACCAGATCTGAACCTAAGGTTGCTCTCCCGGACAGGTTCACTGGTGGGCGGGACAAATTTTTTACTTTCCGGGAGGCATGTAAATTGTACTTTCGGCTGCGGCCTCGGTCATCTGGGAGTGAAGAGCAGAGGGTGGGAATTGTTATCTCGCTCTTACAAGGGGACCCTCAATCTTGGGCGTTCTCTATTCCTCCAGGCTCCCCAGATCTCCAGTCAGTGGATCGATTTTTTACTGCCCTGGGTCTGGTATATGATGATCCGGATCGAGTCTCCCTTGCTGAAACAAGGTTACGTAAAATACGGCAAGGAAATCGTCCAGCGGAGGAATATTCTTCTGAGTTCCGTAGATGGGCAACAGATACTCAGTGAATGACCCAGCTCTTAGGAGCCAGTTTTGTCAAGGGTTGTCTGACAAATTAAAAGATGTGTTGGCTCAGTATGATTCTCCTCCATCACTGGAGGCTGCTATGGCCCTCGCTATTCGCATTGATAGACGACTTCGGGGAAGACGCGAGGTAACTCCGCCCCCGTGATGACTCCACCTACTACTAAAGTCCCTTATACTGAGGTTCCCCTGGTCTGTTCTGAGGAACCCATGCAGTTGGGAGGGACATCATTTTGTAGGAGGGAATCGGCGGTGCGCCGCAAGACTAGAAAGTGTTTCTTTTGCGGGAGAGAGGGACATTTTGTTGGGGGGTGTCCATCCCGGACCTCTTTGAGCCAAGGAGTTAACCTGGGAGTGTGTATTTCGTCCCCAAATCCCTCTCAGTTTCTCGTGCCTGCGGAGGTGGTGATTGGTACTAGAACTGAGAGGATTTCTGTTTTTCTTGATAGTGGGTCCGGGGCTAATCTGGTGGACTCTCGGTTTGCCCAGGTGCATGGTATGCAACTGAGTGTATTGGCCAAACCGGTCCCTATAGTCTCTATTGATTCTAGACCTCTCGGTCAAGGTAGCTTGGTACAAGCTGTTCATAACATAGATCTTCGAGTAGGGGCAATACATAAAGAGCAATTGTCTTGTTATGTGTTGGAGGGTCTACCTACTCCTATTGTGTTGGGACTTCCTTGGTTGGCTAAACATAACCCAGTGATTGATTGGCAATCCAGAAAGATAAGCCAGTGGGGTGAATTTTGCAAGAATAACTGCATGAGCACGGTCATCGGTGCGGTTGTGCCTAGGTCTTTGCCTCCTTCAGTGGTGGTCAATGATAACGTGGAATTTCATGGGTTGAAAATCATTGACTCACGTCTCAGTCGCCGATCCCCTCAGTACTTAGTTCATTGGAGGGGGTATGGTCCTGAGGAGAGGACGTGGGTCCCTGCGTCTGATGCTAACGCAGATCGATTGGTTCGGACCTTTCACACAACTTACCCGGACAGACCTGGTCATGAGGGTCCGGAGGCCCTCGTAGAAGGGGGGGTACTGTCATGGGTGCATCGCCACGAAGATCGTCGCGATTGCACATTCTGACTTCTCACAGCTGAGCTGCTGTTTCTTTGTGTTTGGTAATGAGAGAGTTAATTTTACCTAGCTCTTTGCTAAGACTAGGTCCAGCCTCGCCCGGCTGCTTTTGATTATGTTCTAATTAGTTTCCTTTATATTCCCTCCAGTCTGGGTGTTAGACGCCGGTGAAAGCATTCATGTAGTCTAGCAGACTGGAGCGGTTCTGAGAATACTTAAGCTAAGAGCTCCTTAGTTGTTTTTACTCTTATAGCTTATAGTTTATCTCTGAGACCTTAGGTGTTCCTACTGTGTGTGAGTGTTGTATGTAAGACTTTATTTACTTTATTTCTTGTCTTTCTTGTATGTCTTTCTGTTCATTAACCGTTACCTGTTCATTCCCTTTGGTGGTATTCAGGGTCCTTCTTAGGACTAGAATACAGTTGGCAGGGATTGATAGGAGACAGGGTTTACGCTGGTGGCCTGGACCTCTGTACCTTTAACAGTACCTCCAGGTTGAGGGATTAGTTAGGACCCCAGTTTAGGGTCAGCATAGACCCCGGTCACCCTCTAGCCGGAGACAGCGTATAACGGATTCCGTATTGACCCACTGGACATTGTCAGGTAATTCTATGTTATCATATATCTATGCGCATGTTATATAGGATGTTGCCCTTTTGATTTAGATTACTGACATCACATATATATATCTGCTATACAGCGTGACACTGGCTCAGAGATATCACCACTGCGACCAGTGATTGGCTCAGCAGTCCCTCCTGTGAGAAGGACCAGGAGTAAAGACCAACAGGAAACCTGGGAAAAACTGGATCATGAATGGCAGAGGATCAGTGATGCGAGTATCACTTTTATTTATTTACTAGCTGAAGAGCCTGGCGCTGCCCAGGCATAGTAACTAACTATGGTTAGTTATAACAAATTATAATGATTATATCTCTATATATAAAGCTGAGTGTAGAGCCCACTCCGCATAGTAACATTCACTATAATATCCCACACAATCCCGTCAGCCAGAGCTACCGGACTACAACCCTAATATCCCACACAATCCCGTCAGCCAAGCTACCGGACTACAACCCCTAATATCCCACACAATCCCGTCAGCCAGAGCCACGGACAACTACCCTAATATCCCACACAATCCGTCAGCCAGCCACCGGACAACTACCCCTAATATCCCACACAATCCCGTCAGCCAGAGCCACCGGACAACTACCCCTAATATCCCACACAATCCCGTCAGCCAGAGCCACCGGACAACTACCCCTAATATCCCACATCAGCCCGTCAGCTAGAGCCACCGGACTACTACCACTAATATCCCACATCGTCCCGTCAGCCAGAGACACCGGACTACAACCACTAATATCCCACATCATCCTGTCAGCCATAGCCACCGGACAACTACTCCTAATATCCCACATCATCCCATCACAGCCGCCAGATTACTACCCCTAATATCCCACATCATCCCGTCAGCCAGAACCACCGGACTACTACCACTAATATCCACATCGTCCCGTCAGCCAGAGACACGGACTACTACCACTAATATCCCACATCATCCTGTCAGCCATAGCCACCGGACAACTACCCTAATATCTCACATCATCCCATCACAGCCGCCAGATTACTACCCCTAATATCCCACACAATCCCGTCATCCAGAATCACGGACAACTACCCTAATATCCCACATCATCCCATCACAGCCGCCAGACTACTACCCCTAATATCCCACATCATCCCATCAGCCAGAGCCACCGGACAACTACCCTAATATTCCACATCATCCCGTCACAGCGCCAGACTACTCCCCTAATATCCCCATCGTCCGTCAGCCAGAGCCACCGGACAACTACCACTATATCCCACATCATCCCGTCACCATAGCCACCGGACAACTACCCTAATATCCCACATCATCCCTCACAGCCGCCAGACTACTACCCTAATATCCCACATCATCCCGTCAGCCAGAGCCACCGGACTACTACCACTAATATCCCACATCATCCCATCACAGCCGCCAGACTACTACCCTAATATCCCACATCATCCCGTCAGCCAGAGCCACCGGACAACTACCCCTAATATCCCACATCATCCCATCACAGCCGCCAGACTACTACCCCTAATATCCCACATCATCCCGTCAGCCAGAGCCACCGGACAACTACCCCTAATATTCCACATCGTCCCATCACAGCCGCCAGACTACTACCCCTAATATCCCCCATCGTCCCGTCAGCCGGAGCCACCGGACAACTACCACTAATATCCCACATCATCCCGTCAGCCAGAGCCACCGGACAACTACCCCTAATATCCCACTTCATCCCGTCAGCCAGAGCCACCGGACTACTACCACTAATATCCCATATCAACCCATCACAGCCGCCAGACTACTACCCCTAATATCCCACATCATCCCGTCAGCCAGAGCCACCGGACAACTACCCTATATCCCACATCATCCCATCACAGCCGCCAGACTACTACCCTAATATCCCACATCATCCCGTCAGCCAGAGCCACCGGACAACTACCCCTAATATTCCACATTGTCCCGTCACAGCCGCCAGACTACTACACCTAATATCCCCCATCGTCCCGTCAGCCGGAGCCACCGGACTACTACCCCTAATATTCCACATAGTCCCGTCACAGCCGCCAGACTACTACCCCTAATATCCCCCATCGTCCCGTCAGCCGGAGCCACCGGACAACTACACTAATATCCCACATCATCCCGTCAGCCAGAGCCCGGACAACTACCCCTAATATCCCACTTCATCCCGTCAGCCAGAGCCACCGGACTACTACCCCTAATATCCCACATCATCCCATCACAGCCGCCAGACTACTACCCCTAATATCCCCCATCGTCCCGTCAGCCAGAGCCACCGGACTACTACCCTAATATCCCACATCATCCCGTCAGCCATAGCCACCGGACAACTACCCCTAATATCCCACATCATCCCATCACAGACGCCAGACTACTACCCCTAATATCCCACATCATCCCGTCAGCCATAGCCACCGGACAACTACCCTAATATCCCACATCATCCCGTCACAGCCGCCAGACTACTCCCCCTAATATCCCCATCGTCCCATCAGCCAGAGCCACCGGACAACTACCACTAATATCCCACATCATCCCGTCAGCCAGAGCCACCGGACAACTACCACTAATATCCCACATCATCCTGTCAGCCAGAGCCACCGGACAACTACCACTAATATCCCACATCATCCCGTCAGCCAGAGCCACCGAACTACTACCACTAATATCCCACATCATCCCGTCAGCCAGAGCCACCGGACTACTACCACTAATATCCCACATCATCCCGTCAGCCAGAGCCACCGGACTACTACCACTAATATCCCACATCATCCCGTCAGCCAGAGCCACCGAACTACTACCACTAATATCCCACATCATCCCGTCAGCCAGAGCCACCGGACTACTACCACTAATATCCCACATCATCCCGTCAGACCACCTGGCTCTTCACTAAAGCCTGTGATGGTGTAGTTAGACTTGAACAAATGTGTATGCCAGTTGCTACTTCAGGACATACCCCAGAGCTGCAGCAGCCAACACCCAAGTGGGCAATGAAGCAGCACTGGCCATGAACTGGTTAATAGGAGGACCTGTGGTTTGTTAGACAGAACAGGTTCCATATAGGACTGCACGGTTGGTAGACAAAACAGGTATTGGATCAGGCACGGATAGGATAGGTTCAGGAACACAGGGCAGACTCGGGTGCAGGACCACAGGTGCAGGTTTAGACTGGACAGGTAAGATGGATCAGGCTGAGGACTAGGTAGAAGCAGGACTAGCTCAGGAACAGGTTACAGCGGGAAAGGCAGGATCAGGTAGAGAGGACAGACAGGATCAGGTAGACAGGATGGATAGGATCAGATTCAGGAAGCACAGGTACAGGGACCTTACAAGTAGCTAGCAGGGTAGCACACTGATACTAATATTGCAAAGGCACCTCCCAATAGAGGAGGGTGCCCTAAATGTCAGAAGTTTCCCTACTATTGGCTGTGGACATTTTCAGAAGCACGCGTGTGTAGCCCTGGTGTGAAGGCACACGCAGTACCCTGGAGAGTGTGTGGAGAGATAGCAGTTTAATGCTCTATACCCATTCACTCAATATACACTAGACACACCTTAGGGTAGTGTAGTGACTCGTAGGGAGTGGTCAGTGTAGATTCGTTGAGTGATTTAGTAGTCAGTTTCCTGTCTTCGGACAGAGCAGACGTGTGGAGTCTAGCTGGGACTTGGAGGGAGGAAGCGGTCCAGCTTGGTTCTATCAGCAGTTCAGCAAGTGGAGGCCAGTAAGGGCGAGATATAGATCACCTCAGCCTGGTCAGAGCTGTACCTCACTGAAGACATTGATAAAGAAGGAAGAGTTTAGTACAGATATACTTCAGTCTCCTGTCTCAAGGACAGTGAAGGTTCAGAGACGTGCTCCTGCCTAGAAGATTACTGAGAGTCTGGTAACTAACTCTGAAGGAAGAAAAGAAGGGAGTGATTATATGACTTTTTGCAAGTGTGAGTGTTTATGCTACAAGCGCGGACAAGGCGAAAGGCACAGTGGAAGGAATATTTAAAAGTGCTTTTGGATTGGAGAAGTCCTGCACATTGTTACCGGTCACTGGGGACCGAAGGATCACTATAGTTTCAAGCTTAGTGGTAAGAAAACCAGAGACTTATCGGACCTTAGGTCGCGGCAAGCAGCCCCTAAATAGTCGGTACGTAACTGGGGTCAGGGGGAGTGAGGACCTTGAGTCTCTGCAGGACAAGATAGGAATTCAGCTCTCTCACAGGAAGGCTCCGACCACAAAACTGACTGGGCAGTACAGCTTTGGAATAGCTGGAGTTATAGAGGGAACTACGCTTCATGCTGGTTGTACTCATCGTTGTGAAAGTGAAGGAGGCCCCTAACTTGTCCAGCTGCTATCTCGAAATACATTCTCCTTGGATCAGCCTCCCTGGGACCTGCCTTACCATCTTACAAGTAAAAGGTATGGAAAGACGCTGACGGTGTGAGACTGAGTTATTTAATTGCATGCCTGCACAACCCCACCATAACCATCGACCTGAGGGAATGAGTCCCACCTGTAGGGGACCCGACATCTAGCTGCCTCACCATCCCCTCAGAGATCTACAGCAGCGCTGGTACAAATTACCAGAGACTACAGGTGGCGTCACGAACTGTATAAATCTATCCCCTGTAAATATACCCCCCAACATACGCCTGACCGCCAGGGCCACAGACCGAGCCACCGCTACCTGTGACAATCCCATAGACTTCTACGGGCTCGGCTCTGAGTACCCCATTGCCCTGGAAACCCACAATTGTGGTGCGTGGTCGAGACAAAACTTTGGCGTCACGAACAGGATGCGAAACTCGCAAAATTGCGAGCCCTGTGTGCCTATGGAATTGTTTTTGTGAAAAAGGACTGTTTGCACTTTTGGCGCCAAAAATCGCCATCTTTGTCGCCATATTCGCGCCCTCAGGCGCTGGAGAAGAAGGTGGGCGTACCTTCGTGGGCGTGTACCCCCCTGTGGCGCGAAGAAAATGCCTGCCCTCTCAAAGTGCTATTACAACATGCGATCCTGCCCTACAGCAAAGGAGGTCCGCCTCCTCTTCACTTTTCCTGCAAAGAGGAGGAGACGCAAACCCCGCCTCCACGGAAGAGACCGGACGTCTCTGGAGGAAGATGAAAAAAAACGCTCTGGAACATCATGGAAGCAGGACGTGTGCAGCCGAGCAGGGAAGCGGAGGAAGGCAGGCCCCGTGCCCCAGCCAAGCTGCCACCAGCACCGGAACCATCCGTGGTCCTGCACCTGCAGCAAGCATTGCTGGAAATAAAAGAAGAAAATGCACGACTAAGAAAGATGATTTTGCCACAACCTGGATTTGAGGAGATCGAGAGACGCCGGCGTACCCTGGAGCAGCGGCGGCTGTGGGACGCGGTGATCTCTCCCTTCGATGATCCCCTACGTCTGGAGTTGCCAAAACTTCTGCTGCCCAAGGCAAAGGAGCAACCGGAGGCTGCCCCCGAAAGTACCGATCCTGATCCCACCGGTGAAGCGGTGGAGGCGAAGGAGGTTGAGGAGGTACCGCCAGTTCCGGAACACCCGCCCGGCCAGGAGGCCGCAGCAGATGATCGATCCCTGACACCGGAGGGGTCCTGTCCGTCATTACCAGACGTGGACTGGGACGAGATGGCACGCCTGGATGACGTCGCCTATACCGCCCAGTGGGAACGTGAGTGGCAGCGTCGTGAGGAGAAACAACAACGCCAGCAGGAGGAAGAGCGGGAAGCTCAGCGCAACCGACAGCGGCAACATGCAGAGCTGATCGCGGACAAGGAGAGTGTCCGTCGAGAAAAAGGTACTCTGAGGGAACCGCGGCGGCAGGGGTGTGTGACAGAGTTCCAGCTCCGGAAGGGCTGGGGCTTTATCAGAGAACCGGGCCTCTACCCAGGGGTCTTTGTCAGCAGACGTGATGTAGAATCCCACCTACCGCAGGGTCATCCCGGGAGGGACCTAGTTAATGGAGACATTGTCACATATACACGGCACTGGGGAATGAAGGGATGGTATGCCCTTAACGTCGCCATCGTCCGTGACCCCGTCCCGACGCTGGTAACGTCACCACTACTGCAGCGTCTCCGTCTCCAGCTCAAACAGCATTTGGCCGTGCCCCAGCATCGCCCCCTGCAGGTTCCTCGCAAATGGAAGTAATGTCTACATACTCTACATTATCTAGTCATTCTTCTACATCGCAACTTGCGACCCAGTCTCCATCGCAATCTATGACACGATCAATATCGCTAACTGTAACGCAAATTGAAACGCAATCGGTGTCTTGCAAGGAGAAAGTACCCGTTGCGCCCCTAGAGGTTCGCACGAGAACTGTGGCGACCCAGACCCTAATAGCAGCGCACGACTTGTTAGTAATGGGATCTAGGGACCATCGCATTGTTCCAGCCCCCGGGATGGAAAGTGTCATTGAAGTCAAGAGAATGTGAAGAACGGTAGGACCCAGACAGGGTTTACCGCAACTAAGAAGATGTACATAAGTTTTATAAAAGTGAAAATGTTTTGCACAAGTTAAATGAGTATATAGTGTTTATATATATTGCCAAAAGTAGAATGCCCGGCTGGGTAATCAGATAAAAAGTTTTTGCACTTTATTGTGATGTGATTTGATATAATGTGTCTTTTTCTTATTATGGACTCAGAGGCTGAGGACTGTGCCAGCCCAGAACTTATCTGTATATAGTTGCACCTTGTGCCTTATCTTGGTTTTACATAAAACCACCACAACTACCTCTGAATACAAAACCCGTGTGGTGTGGCACTGAGTGAGGTCTGCATTCGGATGTCCTGCAGCCCACCCAGGACCCACGTTGAAGGTTTGGTGCGGGTCCTTCACAAGCATATTGTCTATTTATATGAAAATGTTATTTAATATTGTACTTTTCTATATATAATGTTTTGTTTTGCAACGTTCAAGACATCCTTACCTCCCGGATGGGACGAATTAATGTTTAATGTTGATGTTTAATGCATAAACAAAACTGTCTCTTTGTATTTTACAGCCCGGGAGTGCTGTCGTTTACCATGGGGGAATGTGTAGCCCTGGTGTGAAGGCACACGCAGTACCCTGGAGAGTGTGTGGAGAGATAGCAGTTTAATGCTCTATACCCATTCACTCAATATACACTAGACACACCTTAGGGTAGTGTAGTGACTCGTAGGGAGTGGTCAGTGTAGATTCGTTGAGTGATTTAGTAGTCAGTTTCCTGTCTTCGGACAGAGCAGACGTGTGGAGTCTAGCTGGGACTTGGAGGGAGGAAGCGGTCCAGCTTGGTTCTATCAGCAGTTCAGCAAGTGGAGGCCAGTAAGGGCGAGATATAGATCACCTCAGCCTGGTCAGAGCTGTACCTCACTGAAGACATTGATAAAGAAGGAAGAGTTTAGTACAGATATACTTCAGTCTCCTGTCTCAAGGACAGTGAAGGTTCAGAGACGTGCTCCTGCCTAGAAGATTACTGAGAGTCTGGTAACTAACTCTGAAGGAAGAAAAGAAGGGAGTGATTATATGACTTTTTGCAAGTGTGAGTGTTTATGCTACAAGCGCGGACAAGGCGAAAGGCACAGTGGAAGGAATATTTAAAAGTGCTTTTGGATTGGAGAAGTCCTGCACATTGTTACCGGTCACTGGGGACCGAAGGATCACTATAGTTTCAAGCTTAGTGGTAAGAAAACCAGAGGCTTATCGGACCTTAGGTCGCGGCAAGCAGCCCCTAAATAGTCGGTACGTAACTGGGGTCAGGGGGAGTGAGGACCTTGAGTCTCTGCAGGACAAGATAGGAATTCAGCTCTCTCACAGGAAGGCTCCGACCACAAAACTGACTGGGCAGTACAGCTTTGGAATAGCTGGAGTTATAGAGGGAACTACGCTTCATGCTGGTTGTACTCATCGTTGTGAAAGTGAAGGAGGCCCCTAACTTGTCCAGCTGCTATCTCGAAATACATTCTCCTTGGATCAGCCTCCCTGGGACCTGCCTTACCATCTTACAAGTAAAAGGTATGGAAAGACGCTGACGGTGTGAGACTGAGTTATTTAATTGCATGCCTGCACAACCCCACCATAACCATCGACCTGAGGGAAGAGTCCCACCTGTAGGGGACCCGACATCTAGCTGCCTCACCATCCCCTCAGAGATCTACAGCAGCGCTGGTACAAATTACCAGAGACTACAGGTGGCGTCACGAACTGTATAAATCTATCCCCTGTAAATATACCCCCCAACATACGCCTGACCGCCAGGGCCACAGACCGAGCCACCGCTACCTGTGACAATCCCATAGACTTCTACGGGCTCGGCTCTGAGTACCCCATTGCCCTGGAAACCCACAATTGTGGTGCGTGGTCGAGACACGCGCGCTGCCTTTTTAAGAAGCAGGGAGCACCCGTATGCCCTAAGCACACTCCCAGGAGACCAGCATGCCGTGCGCTGGTCCTGAGAAGAAGTACACGCTGCGGGCATCGGAGCAGCGCTGGAGGGTAAGTGAACACGCTGGCGTCCCTGCTGGGAGGAGGAATAGGACTAATTCAGGGGAGCTGGCACTGTTCTAAGAAAGAGTATGTTAGGTTTATGTGTCAACATATGCTTTCAAGGCTGACCCTTGAATTTCCGCCACAGATTTGCTGCTGGTTTGTGAAGAAGATTCACATGAGGATTAGTACAATTGTCATTCAATATAACAAATCGTTGACATGGTACTTATTTCCACACCGGCTCCTAACATAGGCATATTAGCGGGGCTGTGATTGATGCCTTGGCCCTCATGTATCTGAAGACTATAGCATATGTTCTCATTGTTGCCACAGGAGAAGTTAAAACAACGTATCTACAATTCAGTAAAACAGTGTGAGCGGGCGATCTTCATATTTGATGAGATGGACAAGATGCCTCCAGGCCTCATTGACGTCATCAAGCCTTACCTGGATTACTATGAAGAACTGGATGGGTTATCTTTCAGAAAATGCATATTCATATTTCTAAGGTAAACTTAGACATGTTATATGTTATTTTAGCCCTTGTACTGGCAACTCTACATGCTGAGGCACATGTAGTACCAAGCACTAGTGATGAGCGAATGTGCTCGGATAAGGTGTTATCCGATCATGCTCGGGTGCTGAGTGTCTTCGGTGTGCTTGAATATTATTTTCAAGTCCCCGTGGCTGCATGTCTCGTGGCTGTTCGACTGCTGCAACACAGTTAGGGATTGTCTGTTAGGCAATCCCTGCATGTGTTGAGGCTGTCGAATAGCAACGAGACATGCAGGTGCGGGGACTTGAACATAATATTCGAGCACACAGAACACACTCAGCACCCGAGCATGCTCGGATAACACCTTATCCGAGCACATTCACTCATCACTACCAGGCACTGATCACATAACGCAATACCTTGGGTGCTCATGGTAGGAAATACAATTCTGGCGATGACCTCGAAGATAAGAATGTAAAATCTGTAAAAGAGACCCCATCTGCTATGTTTCATTTATGACACTGGTGTCTTTTTTTGTTGATGGTGGGCTATTAAGACCCCTTTGGTACCAGGTGCAGATTCTACCTCTGCACCCTACATATGTAGCATGGCCAAAGATCCATGCTACATAGCACCTGTTACGGTTCCACCCCTCAGTGTGCTTGGATTGCAGTTACTGACCGCTCAGCAGTCCAATCTGGTACAGGGGCGTGCTGAAGCTGTCAGTACTTTGACAGTTCAGTCATCCAGTCTGGAGATGGGGCGTGCTGAGCTGTCGGTGTGTTGATTGACAGCTCAGCCGTCCAGTCTGAAACTGGGAAGCGCTGGCTGTCTCCAGGTGTTCATTGTCCCAGGTGATTGCCATGCTACTTAACTGGGCTGTTTCTCCCAGACCTTTGCCAGACATATATTCAGCTACTATGTGGTCACATGCCCGGAGGTGACGTCAGCGCCGGATGCGCCATCATGTCCCATTGAATACATTTGTATCACACAGTATATCGGTGGCAGTATCACAAGACAATTTGACAGGATCCCACTGGATACTGGTCATTTAAAAGGAGTACTATCCCCCAGATAGGACACGTCCTTGAAGAAGGAATGCCGAAACGCGCGTCGTGGTGGGATGTGGTGTTTTTGACACATTAAACAGGTAACAATACAATTTATGCACTTTTCATGTGGTTAATTAGTATTTGCAGCTATTGAGGTTAAAACCAGGGCAGGATAACCCTATTTTAAGGCACTGTTGACACTTTATTATTAGGTTGCACACATACACTTTATTTATTAGGCAGCTTTTTGATGCTTACACCAATTCTGATAGCAGGATAGTTTTGTTTTAACGCCAGTTAATCATTGTAATATTTATTTGGTCTTGGCACTTTGCCTTATTGAATGAGTAGTTGCTTTTAAATAATTTGTGTCTGAATTTTATCATCTAGTAATAGTTGTATTTTTGAATATGGGTTTACCTGCTGTTGGTCATAATAATTTGTAGACCACTGAGCTTCATAGTGATAACTATAACCTGTTGTGTGTCATTCACTGCCTGTTTTCTGGTTTGACTATCAGCATCCATTATTTACTTTGACATGTATTTATGTGTAAATTAATAAATTTATTTTGATATCTTCTCTATACGTTCCTTGTATCCTTGTATTTTATAAGGGTATAATTGTCTCTAGTTGCTTACGGAATGTGACCTATTTGTAAAGTTGTTAAGGACTAATATGTATACATATGTGGTTTGTTCCTCTGTGCCTTGCATTCTGTTTGTAGATCTTTTGTTGCCTGACCTTGTTCTGACCATCCGTCTGTTTAACCCTTTCTGCCCTGATCCACCATCCTCCTGGTATTCTGACCTCAGAACGTTACCTGACTACACATTTGTCTCTTCCTTCTGTTTATGACGTATCCTCCTGGCTTCTGACCTTGGACTCCTTAACTATTCTGACTCACAGCTTGGCCGTGAGAAATGACTCAGAGGTCACATTACATCTTGCCAATACGTTCTGTGACCAGATGGAAAATTTGACGCAGATGACTCAGGATCTGGCTAAGGAATGCCAGAGTCTGGAGTAATCGCAATACCAGTTGCAGGGTCAGATAATTAATTTGATGAAGACCCACTATAGTCGTCCCCTGCCGGCAGTTGCTGTGACTTTAGTACCCTATGATGTACAGTTGGTCTCTCCCGAACTTGTAATGGCACTCCCTGATAAATTTTCAGGAGAGAAATACCAGTTTAGGATATTCAGGGAGAGCTGTAGTTTTTTGTTTTTTTTACCCTGCGCCCCCGGTCATCCAGTGGGTAGGAATACTCATACAAGGGGGTCCTCAGACCTATGCATTTTCTTTATTCCCACAAACCCCAGAACAGTTTTCTGTTGATGCCTTTTTTGTCAGTTTAGGTCTGATATATGACGAACCAGACAGGATCCAGGTCGCTGAGGCTAAGATCATGAACCTGGCACATTGAGGTCTCACAGCTGAGGACTACTGTACTGAGTTCCGGAAGTGGTCCACTGCTCTCAGGTGCCAATTCCACAAAGGACTTTCCAAAACCCTTATGGACGCTCTGGTCCTTCATGACGCCCCTTGTTCTCTGGTGGAGGCCATGACCCAAGCCATACGAGTGGACCGCAGAATCCATGAGAGACGCAGTGAACAGAAGACTGCCTTCTGTTTTTAGATCTTTCATTGCCTGACATTGGATCTCGTTCTGATGATCCGTTTGTTTAACCCCCTTCTGCTCTGATCCACTATCCTCCTGGTATTCTGACCTCGGAACGTTACCTGACTACGCCTTTGTCTCCTCCTTCTGTTTATGACGTACTCTACTGGCTTCTGACCTTGGACTCCTTGACTATCCTGACTCACGTCTTGGCCGTGGGAAGTGACTCAATGCCACAGCACCTCAAATTAGGGAATGTGATCGGGACCAGTGAGTTGTTGCTCCAAGTTGCGTGCCTCATTCTCTTATAACATGGTGTGATGTAGCCGGAATCTTTGATTGTGCGGCGATGTGTAGTGGCCAAATAATAATGGGCCAATAATAGGAATGAGCAATTGTCGTCCCATCTAAAAGCACCAGAAGCATGTCCCTGTCATGGGTATCATCAAGGGATAACAGTGCACTCACATTTTGAACTTCATGTTCCGCCAGATCTGCCCTGATCACCTGAAGTCGGATGTGCAAGAATTGTGAGGTTTGTGGATGTTACGCCCAACAGTGAATTTGTGTACACACTGTGCCACCTTGGCCTGCCCAGGAAGGGGTTAACTAAGGCTGGGTTCACATTTGCGTTCGGCTGGTCTGCGTATGGCTGCATACTTCCTCCCTTAAGCTCTGCCTACGCTTTTTGACTTGCCGCCGAATGCAACATTTTGTGTTGCCGTGCGGTTGGCAGCATGTCAAAACGCAGCATGCGGACGCATCCGCATACTTCCGCATGCCCCTGTGTAACCAATGTTAAAGATAGGTACGCAGGAAGACGCAAAACGCATGCGGAAGTAGGCAGAGCTTAAGTGAGGAAGTACACAGCCATACGCAGACCAGCCGAACGCAAGTGTGAACTTAGCCTAAGAGGCTACCAGGTGTTCTGTGGAGCTCCTGATGATGGAGACAGACTGGGCTGCAGGTAGCCGCCAGGTACCACTCCTAGGCAGAACCCAGTACTGCAGTTGCTGATCAGGTCCTGCCGACGCTGGTTAGGCCTATGTTTAAACACAGACCAGCACTGGTTGGACTGGAACCAGGGAAATTTGGAAACAGAACTGGCCGCGCTGGGACCAGAGGACTTCGGATTCAGGACTGGCTGCATCGGGACCAGGGATTCGGGTTCAGGACCCTGGCCACACCAGGACCAGGGGACCTCACAACTGCACTGGTAGAACACCAATTAACACCAACAACCTAGTGACTAAACTGATTGCTTGGCGACTCCTATACGACTCGCTGTCATTTATACAGGATGACTCCCAGCAATTGGCTGTTAGCCATCTTGACGGTGCTCATGCAAGGGTGTGATAGGGGCTGTCAAATGCCTCTTCCTCTCTAAACATTGTTTGTACAAAATGTGTGCTGATTTGTGCCTGTTAAAATATGTGGTGCTGCATAGAGTTCTATGAGCACTAATGTAATGTTAATGTGATATATTGTGATTAATGTTATTCATGTATAGTGTGTAGGGAAAGTCTAGGATTAAGTTTAGAGTATAAGGTATAGCATAGGACAAAGAGATTTAGTTAGAAAAGGGAAAGTGCAGTTGTGGGCACAATAAGCTCAGGAAGTAGACAGGTTTAGGATAGAAACAATGAATATGTTCAGGAACATCTCCAGTATGGGAGGGACAGTGAACTAGAGGAACACTTACTGGTTAGGTTAGATTGAGTTGGAGATCAGATTGGAAGATAAAGTGTTAGCAGCGTTCAAGGTCAGGGGGTGGAGGGCACGATAAGTACAGACTGTTCGGGCAGCATGAAGACGTCAGCTAATGTTTTCTGGGACATCCCTGCAATGTTCGGAGCCGGTGGCCAGAACTAGACCCAGGAAAATGTGTTTTATTCCCTTCCCACAAGGGGAAGCCGGACAAGAAGACGTGTGAATGAGACAGGACTCATGAGAGCTGCGAGGCCGGATGGAGTATCCCAGGGGCCACGGGAGCCATTAAGCAAAGGGATAGCTCAGGCTGAAAGAACAGAGAATATGGAAACGTACTGTGCTGTACCATCAATTGAACGTGGCCTACTAAGTAAAGTTGAACTGTTGGTTATGAAGTCTCGTCACTGGGAACTTCGGCATTCACACAAAGCAGGAAGCATGCCGGGGACCGCGCCGAGGCCTGGGTGCTGATTAAGCCGGCATCTCTGCATGGAGGGAGAGAGGGACACCATGCAAGGGCACCAGTCATAGCGCTACAGTGGGTCACATATTCTAGGATATTTGTCCAGATGCCCCATAACCTCTTTATATTTCTACATACGACGGCTCCCTCAGGCTTCATGTGTTTTATGTTACAGTAACACGGGAGGAGAAAAGCTTACAGAGCTGGCAATGGAGTTCTGGTGGAATCATAAGAAGAGAGAAGACATTAAACTGTCAGATGTGGAGAGCCACTTATCAAGGCATGCCTTCAACAAAAAGAGTAAGTGACTAATGTGCTGGGAGGATTCATGTAATGCAGGCTGATGCCTATAGATTTTAGATCACCATATAAAGTTGTGTGAAAAAGAGTTTGTCCCCTTCCAGATTTCCTATTCTTTTGCATGTTTGTCGCACTTAAATGTTTCAGATCCCCAAACAAATTTAAATATTAGACAAAGATAACACAAGTAATCACAAAATGCAGTTTATAAATGTAGACCTTTATTATTAAGGGAAAAAGAAATCCAAACCTACATGTCCCTGTGTGAAAAAGTGATTGCCGCCTAAACCTAATAATGGTTGGGTCACCCTTAGCACCAACAACTGCAATCACAATAACTGGCAATGAGCCTTTTACAACACTCTGAGGGAATTTTGGCCACAGATGTTTACAGAATTGTTGTAATTCATTCACATTGGAGGGTTTCCAAGCATGAACCGCCTTTTTAAGGTCATGCTACATCATCTCAATCGGATTAAAGTCAGGACTTTGACTAGGCCACTCCAAAGTCTTACAGTGGGTTCAGAAAGTATTCAGACCCCTTTAACTTTTTCAATCTTTGTTTCATTGCAGCCATTTGGTAAATGCAAAAAAAGTTAATTTTTTTCTCATTAATGTACACTCTGCACCCCATCTTTACTGAAAAAAAACAGAAATGTAGACAATTTTGCAAATTTATTAAAAAAGAAAATCTGAACTATCACATGATCATAAGTATTCAGACCCTTTGCTCAGTATTGAGTAGAAGCACCTTTTGAGCTAGTTCAGCCATGAGTCTTCTTGGGATTGATGCAACAAGTTTTTCACACCTGGATTTGGGGATCCTCTGCTATTCTTCCTTGCAGATCCTCTCCAGTTCCGTCAGGTTGGATGGTGAACGTTGGTGGACAGCCATTTTCAGGTCTCTCCAGAGATGCTCCATTGGGTTTAGGTCAGGGCTCTGGCTGGGCCGGTCAAGAATGGTCACAGAGTTGTTCTGAAGACACTCCTTTGTTATTTTAGCTGTGTGCTTAGGGTCATTGTCTTGTTGGAAGGTGAACCTTCGGCCAAGTCTGATGTCCAGAGCACTCTGGAAGAGGTTTTCATCCAGGATATCTATGCACTTGGCCGCATTCATGTTTACTTCAATTGCAACCAGTCATCCTGTCCCTGCAGCTGAAAAACACCAGCATGATGCTGCCACCACCATGTTTCACTGTTGGTACTGCAGAAATTCTTTTGTAACTTTGGCTAGATCTGTGCCTTGCCACAATTCTGTCTCTGAGCTCCTTGGCCAGTTCCTTTGACCTCATGATTCTCATTTGGTCTGACATGCACTGTGAGCTGTGAGGTCTTATATAGACAGGTGTGTGCCTTTACAAATCAAGTCCTATCAGTTTAATTAAACACAGCTGGACTCTAATAAAGGAGTAGAACCATCTCAAGAGGATCACAAGGAAATGGACAGCATGTGACTTAAATATGAGTGTCTGAGCAAAGGGTCTGAATACTTATAACTATGTGATATTTCATTTTTTCTTTTTTAATAAATTTTCAAAAATTTCTACATTTCTGTTTTTTATCAGTCAAGATGGGGTGCAGAGTGTACATTAATGAGAAAAAAATGAACTTTTTTGCATTTACCAAATGGGTTCAATGAAACAAAGAGTGAAAAATGTAAAGTGGTCTGAATACTTTCCAAACCCACTGTAAATTTGTTTTTCTTAAGCCATTCAGGGGTGGACTTGCTGGTATGTTTTGGATCATTGTCCTGCTGCAAAACCTAAGTGCGCTTCAGCTTGAGGTCACAAACAGATGGCAAAACTGAGACGAGCCTTTATGTCCTTATTGGGACCATGGAAAGAAAAAGAAGACACCGCCTGAATATTTTAGGGTGCTTCATCATGTATCACAACACCAATGGCAAAAAAGGAAAAAGAGATACAGTAATGACGCGCACACCTCAATATAACCAACAATATGAGTAAAAATGGAAAATTTTATTAAACAACAATCATAAAACTTACAAAGAAATCTCTAGTAAAAGGTGAAAGATGTCCTTATTGCTCAGCAGTAGTTTTTTATCTTGGAACTCTACCATGCAGGCCATTTTTGCTAGATCTCTTTCTTATTGTGGAGTCATGAACACTGACCTTACTTGAGACAAATCAGGCCTGCAGTTCTTTGGATGTTGTTGCGGGGTCTTTTGTGTCCTCTTAGATAAGTCGTCGCTGCGCTCTTGGGGTAATTTTGGTCGGTCAGCCACTCCTGGGAAGGTTCACCACTGTTCCATGTTTTCACCATTTGTGGATTATGGCTCTCACTGTGGTTCGCTGGAGTCCCAAAGCTTTAGAAATGGCTTTATAACCTTTTCCAGAATGCTAGATCTCAATTACTTTGTTTATCATTTGTTCCAGAATTTCTTTGGATCGCGGCATGATGTCTAGCTTTTAAGGATCTTTTGGTCTACATCACTTTGTCAGGCAGGTCCTATTTAAGTGACTTCTTGATTGAGAACGGGGGGGCGGGCGGGCAATAACATTTTCACACAGGGCCCTATAGATTTGGATTTATTTTTCCCTTAATAGTAAAGACCTTCATTTAAAAACTGCATTTTGTGGTTACTTGTGTTATCTTTGTCTAATATTTAAATTTGTTTTGTGATCTGAAACCTTTAAGTGTGACAAACATGCAAAAGACATTTTGCTTGGCTTTACAGTGTCACTTTTTATGCCCCTGGATCACCAGTTTGTATATTTTTTTCTCCTTTAGGTGGATTCTGGCACAGTAGTTTGATAGACAGAAATCTGATTGATGTCTTTGTGCCGTTTTTTCCTCTGGAAATGAAACACGTGAAGATGTGTGTGAGAGCGGAGCTTCGTCAGCGCGGCAGAACCATAGATGAAGAACTCATCAGTAAAATTGCTGAAGAAATGTCCTATCACCCTGAGAAGGAAAGAGTTTTCTCAGTAAAAGGCTGCAAAACAGTGTCCACAAAAATCAGTTTATACCTTTAAAGGGTTGTCCTGGCCTGACTTAAGGAGCCCATAATAGCTGTGAGCCGGCGGAGCGTGCATGTGTTTCCAATGGGGAGAGGAGAGTGAGCTGCTGCAAGACACCTATGCCGGCTTATCTGCCTTGACATCAAAAGGATCAGACACTGAAATGTAATATGCCTCATCCTTCTTTCCCCCAAACATAACTCAGGGGGCACCTACATGCAAATAAGATAGCTGTCCACCCTGACAAAATCCATAGGATCCTGTAATGACGTCCACAGGCCCCTATGGGTCATATATATAGGTTTTATTTTTCCTATATCAGATTCCTGCACAATCACCCTAGTATATTATGTACTTTAACCCTGGTGTATTATATACTTACTAGGAAACAAATGAGCAAATACGGACAAAGAAAAACATGCTGGGAGCATCGACAATGTTATCTTAGCTGTTTGGAGTGAAGAATGGGGAGACTCCTTCATTTAGTCAGTGTCAAACCAACTGAGGATCAAGGATCCCCTTCATCAGTGGGATCATAACAATTTCCTAGCCAAAGCAAAAATGCCCAAACTCCTGTCTGAATGTTATTTCCCCATTGACCACTAGAGGACAGCAGAGTCTGTAGCATCCAAGCAAGAAAAAAAAAGAAAACAATAGCAAAAAAAATGCCCCCCAAAAGACACCGGACCACCACCAGTAGGAGAATTTTACTGGATTCTAATGTCAAAACCATTACCTGCCAATGACCTCATGTGCTGCCATATTACACTGCCTGGTGTAAAGGATGTATATGTTTTTTTGAAAGAGTGTCAATTTGCTAAATGAGATTGTGTGATTCCTTCAATGTGTCCGTGATTACTCCGATATATCGGAATTATTATTCCACATTGCCCACTATTGCTCTGGGATATGCTATCACAGCTGGGACCCCACTGAACCGGAGAATGAAGGGGATTTTCTTCCCCTTGGAACTTTTCCTTGCCCTCCGGCTCTCTCGCTGCTCCTGTGCTATGGCTTCTTCATACTCTTGATCAATGAGGGTCCCAGAGGGCAATTTTTCACACTGCAAATTTGATTGCAAACATTTTTATTCATCTAAAAGGGGTTGTATCAAATGAATGAGACAGTTCAACCAAAGCCCCGAAACACCCAGGACACCAAAATCAGAAGGTTAGGAGATTCATGGCTGAGGCTTCTTTCTCGCTCCATTGAAGCAACATGCCGGACGGGTCAGGCACATTAATGGGATTGTCGGGGAACATAGCTGCCGGTCAAACAAGCCTTTGGCTGACAACTTTTTTTTAACATCTATGTCCAGGTTTAAACTGACATCTACATCCAAGCCTGACCTCACTCCTGAAGTGGCTTCACTTTGGAAAAATATGTCCGCAGGTCTGACCTTATTATTACAATGTATCCTGGTTAATTATAGGACGGACTGGAAATGTGGTTTATTAGATTTCATGACCTTTAGTGAATCCTGCTATGCCAGAGGCCTCCAAAATGAAGAGGGTGTCCCAAAGCTACATCAAAGTAGGTCCTGGTTTACCTCCCTTCATGCAATCTCCTGGGTAAAGGACACGTAATGGGTCAGCGCTGTGGGGGGATTGGGCTTGATCCAAGGTGCTGAGGTTGCCTTCCCAGGGAGGCAAAGTTAACAGTCCCCAAATGTCCAGGACGATCTTTATTTTTTAAGTGCAATATTTGTCCCAGCCACTGTCCTCCAAACAAAGGGGCAGCAGTTTTTTTCCCTTATAGTCAGTGCCTGTACATCACGTACTGGTCTGGAAGAGTTGGTAGCAGAAAAAGGTGAATAATAAAATGGGTCTAAATTTTGGGACTGAATTATGGAGTTCTCTTTCGGGTCTACATATTGAGGTCTTGATTAGGGTATGATTTGTGGTCTAAATA
Source organism: Oophaga sylvatica (assembly GCA_033576555.1). NCBI lineage: Eukaryota > Metazoa > Chordata > Amphibia > Anura > Dendrobatidae > Oophaga > Oophaga sylvatica. The sequence continues at coordinate 130,875,632 of JARQOD010000008.1, forward strand.
TTGAGGTCTGTATTATACGGTCTGTTTACTGGAGTCCAGTATGGAGTCTGTACTATGATGGCTGCTATGGGGTTCGGGGTCTGGCCTGGCGTCTGCATATTAGGTTCTGGCTTGGGGTCTGTTATATTGGAACCTAAATTACTGGGTTTAGAATCTAAGCAATTCTGTCCTAAATGTTAATGGGGTCTGGTTTAGGGTCAAAGATATGAACTCCAAAATTTGGGGTCTGGTCTAGAGTCTGTGGGGTTTTAGGATATAGATTAGATGAGATATCGTGGCTTTAAAAAAATAAATGTTACAGCTCATTGAGTCCAAAATCACCTATATGGACTCTGCCTGTGAGATGGCCAATTTAAAGGGGCTTTCTACCCCTCTCTTCTGCATTGGAATCTTTGCAGATACTGAGCACGATACCAGCCCCACATCCAATGCGTGCCACGCCAGCGGGGTCTCCCACCACCTGATGTGGAAGGAAAAGGAGCTTGACAACTCCTTCGAGCCCTTTATGGCAGCCACATGCTATGATCTCGTATTTTCCATTTCTTGGCTCATTTTTTGTGCTATCCATATTGTGCTAGAGGCCTAGAGCTTCCCTGTAAGACCCTGGACATTATCCACATTATTCAACCACACACAGATGGAAAGCTTAGTGGATTAGTGAGAGTTACACCCTGGTACAAGATATATGTGTAGCCCTGGTGTTAGGCACACGCAGTACCCTGGAGAATGTGTGGAGAGATAGCAGTTCAATGCTCAATACCCATTCACTCAACATACACTAACACACCCTTAGGGTAGTGTAGTCACTTGTGAGGGAGTGGTCAGTGTGTATTCGTTGAGTGATTAGAGTAGTCAGTTTCCTGTCCTCGGACAGAGCAGACGTGTGGAGTCTAGCTGGGACTTGGAGGGAGGAAGCAGTCCAGCTTGGTTCTATCAGCAGTTCAGCAAGTGGAGGCCAGTAAGGGCGAGATATAGATCACCTCAGCCTGGTCAGAGCTGTACCTCACTTGAAGACATTGATAAAGAAAGAAGAGCTTAGTACAGAGATACTTCAGTCTCCTGTCCCAAGGACAGTGAAAGGTTCAGAGACGTGCTCCTGCCTAGTGGATTACTGAGAGTCTGTCAACTAACTCTGAAGGAAGAGAAGAAGGAGTGATTATATGACTTTTTGCAAGTGTGAGTGTTTATGCTACAAGCGCGGACAAGGCGAAAGGCACAGTGGAAAGGAATATTTGAAAAGTGCTTTTGGATTGAAGAAGTCCTGCACATTGTTACCGGTCACTGGGGACCGAAGGATCACTAAAGCTTCACGCTTAGTGGTAAGAAAACCAGAGGCTTATCGGACCTTAGGTCGCGGCAAGCAGCCCCTAAATAGTCGGTACGTAACTGGGGTCAGGGGGAGTGAAGACTTTGAGCCTGATCAGCAAGATAGGAATTCAGCTCTCTCACAGGAAGGCTCCGACCACAAAACTGACTGGGCAGTACAGCTATGGAATAGCTGGAGTTATAGAGGGAACTACGCTTCATGCTGGTTGTACTCATCGTTGTGAAAGTAAAGGAGGCCCCTAACTTGTCCAGCTGCTATCTCGAAATACATTCTCCTTGGATCAGCCTCCCTGGGACCTGCCTTACCGTCTTACAAGTAAAGGTATGGAAAGACGCTGACCGTGTGAGACTGAGTTATTTACTTGCATGCCTGCACAACCCTGCCTTAACCATCGACCTGAGGGAAGAGTCCTACCTGTAGGGGACCCGACATCTAGCTGCCTCACCATCCCCTCAGAGCTCTACAGCAGCGCTGGTATAAATTACCAGAAGACTACAGGTGGCGTCACGAACTGTAAATATATCTATCCCCTGTAAATATTCCCCCAACATACGCCAGACCGCTAGGGCCACAGACCGAGCCACCGCTACCTGTGACAATCCCCATAGACTTCCATGGGCTCGGCTCTGAGTACCCCATTGCCCTGGTAACCCACAATTGTGGTGGCGGGTCGACACAAAACTTTGGCGTCACGAACAGGATGCGAAACTCGCAAAATTGCGAGCCCTGTGTGCCTATGGAATTGTTTTGTGAAAAAGGACTGTTTGCACTTTTGGCGCCAAAAATCGCCATCTTTGTCGCCATATTCGTGCCCTCAGGCGCTGGAGAAGAAGGTGGGCGTACCTTCGTGGGCGTGTACCCCCCCTGTGGCGCGAAGAAAATGCCTGCCCTCTCAAAGTGCTATTACAACATGCGATCCTGCCCTACAGCAAAGGAGGTCCGCCTCCTCTTCACCTTTCCTGCAAAGAGGAGGAGACGCAAACCCCGCCTCCACGGAAGAGACCGGACGTCTCTGGAGGGAGAAGATGTAAGAATCTTCTGGAACATCATGGAAGCAGGACGTGTGCAGCCGAGCAGGGAAGCGGAGGAAGGCAGGCCCCGCTCCCCAGCCAAGCTGCCACCAGCACCGGAACCATCCGTGGTCCTGCACCTGCAGCGAGCATTACTAGAAATTCAGGAGGAAAATGCACGCCTGAAAAAGATGGTCCAGCACCAACCTGAATTTGAAGAGATCGAGAGACGCCGGCGTACCCAGGAGCAGCGGAGGCTGTGGGACGTGGTGTTCTCTCCCCTCAACGACCCCCCACGATTCGAGTTACCGAAAAGTCTGCTGCCCAAGGCAAAGGAGCAACCGGAGGCTGCCCCCGAAAGTACCAATCCTGATCCCACCGGTGAAGCGGTGGAGGCGAAGGAGGTTGAGGAGGTACCGCCAGTTCCGGAACTCCCGCCCGGCCAGGAGGCCGCAGCAGATGATCGAACCCCGGCAGGGACACCGGAGGGGTCCTGTCCGTCGTTACCAGACGTGGACTGGGACGAGATGGCGCGCCTGGATGACGTCGCCTATACCGCCCAGTGGGAATGTGAGTGGCAGCGTCGTGAGGAGAAGCAGCAACGCCAGCAGGAGGAAGAGCGGGAAGCTCAGCGGAATCGACAGCGGCAACATGCAGAGCTGATCGCGGACAAGGAGAGTGTCCGGAGAGAGAAAGGTACCCTGAGGGAACCGCGGCGGCAGGGGTGTGTGACAGAGTTCCAGCTCCGGAAGGGCTGGGGCTTCATAAGAGAACCGGGCCTCTACCCAGGGTCTTTGTCAGCAGACGTGATGTAGAATCCCACCTACCGCAAGGTCATCCCGGGAGGGACTTAGTTAATGGAGACATTGTCACGTATACACGGCACTGGGGAATGAAGGGATGGTATGCCCTTAACGTCACTATCGTCCGTGACCCCGTCCCAGACGCAGGTAACGTCACCATTACCGCAGCGTCCCTGTCTCCAGCTCAAACAGCACCTGGCCGTGCCCCAGCATCGCCCCCTGCAGGTACTTCGCAAGTGGAAGCGACACCTGTATACCGTTATCCTTCTACATCGCAACATGCGACCCAGTTTCCATCGCAATCCATGACACAATCAATATCGTTAACTGTGACTCAGATTGAAACGCAATCGGTGTCTCGCAAGGAGAATGTACCCGTTGCGCCCCTAGAGGTTCACACAAGAACTGTGGCAACTCAGACCCCAATAGCAGGTCACGACTTGTTAGTCCTGGGATCTAGGGACCATTGCATTGTTCCAGCCCCCGGGGTGGAAAATGTATTTGAAATAATTAAACAGTAAAAGAAAAACCGGTGAGATCCAGATAGGGGTCTACCATAAGTAAAGTTGTAAAAAGTTTAAGAATGTTTGCCAATTTTTTGCACAAGTTAAATGAGTATATAATATATTATATATTGCCAAAAGTAGAATGCCCGGCTGGGTAATCAGATAAAAAGTTTTGCACTTTATTATTATTATAATGTGATATAATATGTGTCGTTTTGCTAACAATGGACTCAGAGGCTGAGGACTGTGCCAGCCCAGAACTTATTTGTATATAGTTGCGCTTCGGTGCTTTATCTTGGTTTTACATAAAACCATCACAACTACCTCTGAACATAAAACCCGTGTGGTGTGGCACTGAGTGAGGTCTGCATCCAGATGTCCTGCAGCCCACCCAGGACCCACGTTGAAGGTTTGGTGCGGGTCCTTCACAAGAATACTGTGTATTTATTGAATGTTTTGATGCCTTAATACTTTTGTATTTTTCTATATTCAATGTGTTGTTTGCAACGTTCAAGACATCCTTACCTCCCGGATGGGACGAATTACTGTTTAATGTTGATGTTTTCATGCATAAACAAAACTGTCTCTTTGTATTTTACAGCCCGGGAGTGCTGTCTTTTACCATGGGGGAATGTGTAGCCCTGGTGTTAGGCACACGCAGTACCCTGGAGAATCTGTGGAGAGATAGCAGTTCAATGCTCAATACCCATTCACTCAACATACACTAGACACACCCTTAGGTAGTGTAGTCACTTGTGAGGGAGTGGTCAGTGTGTATTCGTTGAGTGATTAGAGTAGTCAGTTTCCTGTCCTCGGACAGAGCAGACGTGTGGAGTCTAGCTGGGACTTGGAGGGAGGAAGCAGTCCAGCTTGGTTCTATCAGCAGTTCAGCAAGTGGAGGCCAGTAAGGGCGAGATATAGATCACCTCAGCCTGGTCAGAGCTGTACCTCACTTGAAGACATTGATAAAGAAAGAAGAGCTTAGTACAGAGATACTTCAGTCTCCTGTCCCAAGGACAGTGAAGGTTCAGAGACGTGCTCCTGCCTAGTGGATTACTGAGAGTCTGTCAACTAACTCTGAAGGAAGAGAAGAAGGGAGTGATTATATGACTTTTTGCAAGTGTGAGTGTTTATGCTACAAGCGCGGACAAGGCGAAAGGCACAGTGGAAAGGAATATTTGAAAAGTGCTTTTGGATTGAAGAAGTCCTGCACATTGTTACCGGTCACTGGGGACCGAAGGATCACTAAAGCTTCACGCTTAGTGGTAAGAAAACCAGAGGCTTATCGGACCTTAGGTCGCGGCAAGCAGCCCCTAAATAGTCGGTACGTAACTGGGGTCAGGGGGAGTGAAGACTTTGAGCCTGATCAGCAAGATAGGAATTCAGCTCTCTCACAGGAAGGCTCCGACCACAAAACTGACTGGGCAGTACAGCTATGGAATAGCTGGAGTTATAGAGGGAACTACGCTTCATGCTGGTTGTACTCATCGTTGTGAAAGTAAAGGAGGCCCCTAACTTGTCCAGCTGCTATCTCGAAATACATTCTCCTTGGATCAGCCTCCCTGGGACCTGCCTTACCGTCTTACAAGTAAAGGTATGGAAAGACGCTGACCGTGTGAGACTGAGTTATTTACTTGCATGCCTGCACAACCCTGCCTTAACCATCGACCTGAGGGAAGAGTCCTACCTGTAGGGGACCCGACATCTAGCTGCCTCACCATCCCCTCAGAGCTCTACAGCAGCGCTGGTATAAATTACCAGAAGACTACAGGTGGCGTCACGAACTGTAAATATATCTATCCCCTGTAAATATTCCCCCAACATACGCCAGACCGCTAGGGCCACAGACCGAGCCACCGCTACCTGTGACAATCCCCATAGACTTCCATGGGCTCGGCTCTGAGTACCCCATTGCCCTGGTAACCCACAATTGTGGTGGCGGGTCGACACATATACATTTACAGATATTTACCACATAGCTGGAAATTGCAAAACCCAGTGTATCTGTATGTCAGATGTGCCTGGTGAGTAGGATGTGTTTACACTTATTCCACCTGCACTGTATATAATATGTCAATAGTCATGTATTATTCTGGGGAAACTGGCGAGTATGAACATCTCCTGGAAATATGCATTCATTTTACCACCAAAGCCTATATTCATTGTTTCCGATAATATATTTAGCACCAGCATACAATGGCTGCAGCATGCGTGCCCACTCTCCCGGAACGGCCAGAGGGATCCTGGAAATTAGTGACACCGCCAGCACTCCAGGACGAGTCGTCAGATTCTCCGGAGTGAGAGCCCGTCCATCTCTGTCTGTCATCAGCATGTGGATAAGATGAAAACTATGGCCAACGGCTCACTGTCCACCACTTACTCTATCGAGCCACGGGCTGCTTTAGGCCTGCAGCCTGCCTGTAGCCCAGGGCCTTGGGGGACCTAAGGCAGCATTTGCTGTCTGCGGCAGACTGTAGACTGCCAGGGGAGGAAGACAGAGGTCATCACTCACAGAAGGGGGAAAGAGTTTAAAGGGGTTGTCCAGCTGCGCACACGATATGGATATATACACAAGATAGGTCATCAATAGCAGATTGGTGGGGGTCTGACACCCTGATAGGTCATCAATAGCATAGCACATTGCTGGGGTCCAACACCCTGACAGATCATCCATAGCAGATTGGTGGGGGTCAGACACCCTGGTAGGTTATCAATAGCAAACTGGTGGGGTCTGACATCCTGATAGGTCATCAATAGCAGATTGGTGGGGGTCTGACATCCTGATAGGTCATCAATAGCAGACTGGTGGGGGCCTGACACCCTGATAGGTCATCAATAGCAATTGGTGGGGGTATGACACCTGATGTGTAGCCCAGCTACGCAGGCACACATAAAAATCCAGGAGAGTGCACAGGAAGGTAACAGCGAAAGCTTGATATCTATGCACTTCACTCACACTTTTAGACACACCCATCAGGGGTATAGGGGGTGGTGACACGTAGCAGAGCTCAGTCTGTTTCCTGTCTGAGAAGAGCTCAGTTCAGTCAGTTTCCTGTCTTCGACAGTGCAGATCAGTGCCAGTGGAGTCTGGACTTGGAAGGAGAGGAGAAAAGACTGGATCCTCGCAGAGTTAGCGTAGCTCACCTGACAAGCAAGTGGAGCTAGTACTAGTGAAGTGGATCATCCTAGCCTAGTCAGAGCTACCCTTAATCAGTACCTCAACAGAAGCTGAAGTAAGGAGGATACTGAGAGCTGCTCAAGCGAGCTCTAGGAGAAAGCTGACATTACCAACGAAGCTCCAAGTGTTTATGCTAAGAGCGAGAGCAGGGCGAAGGGCACAGTGGAAAGATAGAGAAGTGCTTTAGGAATTGGATTGCCTGCACTAAATCACCGGCACCGGGTCTGAAGTGTTGCTACTGTTTCAGGCATAGTAACAAGAAATCCGGAGGCATCTGGACTACAGGTCGCAGAGTGCAGCCTTAAGTGTCAATACGTAATCGGAGTCAGGAGGAACAAGGACTTTT
>JARQOD010000008.1:130882901-130984660 GCA_033576555.1 Oophaga sylvatica
TTCATAACATGTGTGCCGGCAGCTGAGTTAAGCTATCTGCGATCGTCGCCAATTGTAAGTAGGGTGAAAGAGATCCGGCATCTCACAGAGCCATATTTACAGCCACAGGCCCCGGGGACAGAATATCGCATCTTATACAGGTTACATCATATACACTGTACATTATCCTGCATATTAGGTATGGAGCATTAGAACTGTGTATTGTTATCGCATACGCGTATATACCATATATTATACATGGCAGTCGCGCTCATGTCAGGAGCGGTACCAGCAAGTCCGAGGATTGCAGTGAGATCCTCGCATGAGTTATACGGCAGTCTGTCTATGCCCTTGTTATAATAATACTGAAATATTAATCTATTATTAAAGTATTAAGGAGCTCACAAGTAAAAAAAAGCCCCTTACCTCCCCTGCCCCCCACCCACACCCCAACAGCCCATCGTCTCACATGCACCCCTTAGTGTTCTGTCCCACTGACCCCACAATTCCCCCATCCTCTTACATTCAACCCCAGTGACCTGTCCACCCTCCCTCACAATACCCCATCCTCTCACATCAACCCCTGTGCGCCAGCCCCCACAATATACCCATCCTCTCACATTAACCCCCCCAGTGCCCTAGCCCCCACAATACCCCCATCCTCTTATTCACCCCAGTGCCCTGTACCCCTCCCCACAATACCCCATCCTCTCACATTAACCCCCCAGTGCCCTAGCCCCCACAATACACCCATCCTCTTATTCACCCCAGTGCCCTGTATCCCTCCCCACAATACCCCATCCTCTCACATTAACCCCCCCAGTGCCCTAGCCCCCACAATACCCCCATCCTCTTACATTCACCCCAGTGCCCTGTACCCCTGCCCCACTGTACCCCCATCCTCTCACATCCCCCCACAGTGACCATGACATGCCTGAGCAGAATGAATTTTATAAATTCCGTCCCCTCTTACCATGAAGCTGCAGGCAGTGGCTGAGGCCGGACCAGGAAGTGTCCAGTGTCTGCACACAGAGGGCACTAGGACCCAGTGTGGCTGAGACAACCAGAGCCTGTACCTGCACAGCAGAAAGTGAAACTACAGCTGCTGCCGACCAGGAAGGAAGGAAGAAGCTCCTCTCTGGTGAGACAGCAGCTCCGTGCACTGCGCACATTACTCCCATGGTACCGGATCGCAGCTCTGATTCTCCCGGTTGGGGAACCGGCTGCTTTTTGAACAACCGGTTCCATCAAACTGGGGAGAACCGGCTGAATCCCACCCCTGCACTCTATGTGACTGCAGATTGCCGAATTATGACAGTGTTCAATATGTTCACTGTAATGATCCCCCTTTATTTCCAGTGCGAGTGGGCAGTCACATGCTGATTAGATTCTCCTCCACTTCTCTCAATGTTCTGAGAATCTAGTCGGCCCGTGCAATTATGCAAATCTCATACCTGCATTCAAGTGACCCTCCACTCAAGCTGGAAATAGAGGGGAATCCTGACAGTGTGTACATTGCACACTTTGGCTGTGGTTCCACGGTCCGGAACCACAGCGCTTTGGACGGAGCGGAAATTCCGCTCCGTCTAAGCCCCGCCCCCTTTATGACGCGCGATCTTTCCGGAGGTGTTCAGGATGACCCCCGGAAAGAACGCAGGGCTACATAGCCCTGTGTTAATTCTGTTGCGGCGACGCACCGTCGCCGCAATACGCGAGGACATGCTGCGGTCTAAAAAGACGCGCCGCATGTCCGTTTACGCAGGTCTGCCACCTGCGTATTGTTACGCATAGTGGAGACGGGATTTCTTGAAATCCCCTCCACTATGCTGTAACATCTGGACGCTGCGTGTTTGGCGCTGCGCAGCGCACAACGCCAAACACGCAGCGTTTCCTGACCGTGGAAACTCACCCTTTCACAATTCATCAATCTGCAGTCACATTGAGTGACTGACTGCAGAGATTTTTCTTGTGCCTATAAAACCCCATTAAATGTTGTTTTAAAAAATGTTAGCCTTTTTTTGTTCAATTTTTCATATCACTGTACAAAAAAAAAATGAAATCTTACAATTGTCCTAATGACCTTTAGGCCCTGTACTAGACTCATACTTACAATTCTATTTTTAAGCAGTTTCATTATCATCATATGCAGGATTACAATGTGAGGCCAGGTTCACATGTTCAGTATTTGGTCAGTATTTTACCTCAGTATTTGTAAGACAAAGCCAGGAGTGGAACAATCAGAGGAAAAGTATAATAGAAACACATCACCACTTCTGGATTTATCACCAATTTCTGGTTTTGGCTTACAGATACTGATGTAAACAACACAGAATCCAACATTCACAACAGATTCACAGCTCACCTCCTCCGCACATGACTGAATCACCTCTATATACAGCAGAACCACAGATCCCTCATTCAAAATAGTGATATCACAGCTCACCTCCTCCTGTACAATGACTGATAACACCTCTATATACAGCAGATACCACAGGATCCATCATTCAAAATAGGTGATGTCACAGCTCACCTCCTCCTGTACAATGACTGATAACACCTCTATATAGAGTAGATAACACAGGATCCACCATTCACAATAGGTGATGTCACAGCTCACCTCCTCCTGCACAATGACTGATATCACCTCTATATACAGCAGATAATACAGGATCCACCATTCACAATAGGTGATGTCACAGCTCACCTCCTCCTGTACAATGACTGATAACACCTCTATATAGAGTAGATAATACAGGATCCACCATTCACCATAACTGATGTCACAGCTCACCTCCTCCTCCTGTACAATGACTGATAACACCTCTATATACAGTAGATACCACAGGATCCATCATTCAAAATAGGTGATGTCACAGGTCATCTTCTCCTCCTCCTGTATAGTGACTGATAACATCTCTGTATACAGTAGATAAACAAAGATCCACCATTTAGAATAGGTGAAGTCACAGCTCACCTCTCCTCCTGTACAATGACTGATAACACCTCTATATACAGTAGATAACACAAGATCCACCATTTAGAATAGGTGAAGTCACAGCTCACCTCATCCTCCTGTACAATGACTGATAACACCTCTATATACAGTAGATAACACACGATCCACCATTTACAATAGGTGATGTCACAGCTCACCTCCTCCTCCTGCACAATGACTGATAACACCTCTATATACAGCAGATACCACAGGATCCATCATTCAAAATAGGTGATGTCACAGGTCATCTCCTCCTCCTGTACAATGACTGATAACACCTCTATATACAGTAGATAACACAAGATCCACCATTTAGAATAGGTGAAGTCACAGCTCACCTAATCCTCCTGTACAATGACTGATAACACCTCTATATACAGTAGATAACACAGGATCCACCATTCACAATAGGTGATATCACAGCTCACCTTCTTCCCTCCTGTTCAATGACAGATAACACCTCTATAAATAGTAGCTAACACAGATCCATCATTCAGAATAGATGAAGATACAGCTCACCTCCTCCTCCTGTATAATGACTGATAACACCTCTATATGCAGTAGATAACACAAGACCACCATTCACAATAGGTTATGTCACAGGTCACCTCCTCCTCCTGTATAATGACTGATAACAACTCTATATACAGTAGATAACAAAGTATCCACCATTCACAATAGGTATGTCACAGCTCACCTCCTCCTCCTGTACAATGACTGATACACCTCTATATACTGTAGATAACACAGGATCCACCATTCACAATAGGTGATATCACAGCTCACCTCCTCCTCCTGTACAATGACTGATAACACTGTTATGATTTGGTAGCTGAGGAGAGCAGGCAAAAAAGGAAATACACCAGAGCAGTTGGAAACTATGAGATTGCAGTACCCTGACTAACCACCACAACTAGAGGCAGCCATGGAGCGTTCCTACGTTGGTCCTAGACGCCTCGTCACAGCCTGAGAAACTAACTACACCTAAAGATAGAAAGAGGAAAGCTATCTGCCCCGGAGCAGATCCCCAAAGAACATAGAAAGCCCCCAAACGTAATGGCGGTTAGACAAGAAGAAATACTGACACAGACAGAAAATAGTATGAGCAAACGTTGGGGCCCAAACTTACTAAATAGAAAAGGATAGGAAGGGCACTTACTGCAATCCCAAAAAACCCTGAAAAGAACCAACTCTACTAATTTCAAAAACACCTGAGATCACACGACCTCTACCACCTAAATTAGTTCTCTGGTGTAACAAAATCAAAACAGCAGCCACTGAAAAAACTGGAAAAAGCAAATGTACAAACATCAGTGGCTGAACTGAACTGAGAGGCAAAAGCCCCCAGAGAGGACCCTGAAGGCCCCCACAGAAGTGCAGGACAAAATGCAAAAATCAAGCACAAAAACAAAAAGAAGAAAATGTCTTATCTGTTAGCAGGAGATTCAGACACGACACAGCAGGCTACCAAGGAAACAGGAATCAAGGATTGAGACCAGAACAATTGATCACCGGCAACCCTGATGGGAAGGTGACTCCCTTATATAAGACCAGTCAGTAACACCTGATTCCCAATCCTCACAACCTTCACTGGACAGTCCAGTACCGTTTGTAACCACCAGAGGGAGCTTCTGCTCAGAACTCACCTCCAGCCTATTCACAACATAACACCTCTATATACAGTAGATAACACAGGATCCACCATTCACAATAGGTGATGTAACAGCTCACCTCCTCCTCCTGTACAATGACTGATAACATCCTCTATATATAGTAGATAACACAGGATCCACCATTCACAATAGGTGATATCACAGCTCACCTCCTCCTCCTGCACAATGACTGATAACACCTCTATATACAGTAGATAACACATTATCCACCATTCACAATAGGTGATATCACAGCTCACCTCCTCCTCCTGCACAATGACTGATAACACCTCTATATACAGTAGATAACACATTATCCACCATTCACAATAGGTGATATCACAGCTCACCTCTTCCTCCTGTACAATGACTGATAACACCTCTATATACAGTAGATAACACATTATCCACCATTCACAATAGGTGATATCACAGCTCACCTCCTCCTCCTGCACAATGACTAATAACACCTCTATATACAGTAGATAATACAGGATCACCATTCACAATAGGTGATGTCACAGCTCACCTCCTCCCCCTGTAGAATGACTAATAACACCTCTATATACAGTAGATAATACAGGATCCACCATTCACAATAGGTGATGTCACAGCTCACCTCCTCTGTACAATGACTAATAACACCTCTATATACAGTAGATAATACAGGATCCACCATTCACAATAGGTGATATCACAGCTCACCTCCTCCTCCTGTACAATGACTAATAACACCTCTATATACAGTAGATAATACAGGATCCACCATTCACAATAGGTGATGTCACAGCTCACCTCCTCCTCCTGTACAATGACTGATAACACCTCTATATACAGTAGATAACACATTATCCACCATTCACAATAGGTGATATCACAGCTCACCTCCTCCTGTACAATGACTAATAACACCTCTATATACAGTAGATAACACAAAGATCCACCATTCACAATAGATGATGTCACAGCTCACCTCCTCCTCCTGTACAATGACTGATAACACCTCTATATACAGTATATAACACAGGATCCACCATTCACAATAGGTGATGTAACAGCTCACCTCCTCCTCCTGTACAATGACTGATAACACCTCTATATACAGTAGATAACACAGGATCCACCATTCACAATAGGTGATATCACAGCTCACCTCCTCCTGTACAATGACTGATAACACCTCTATATACAGTAGATAACACAGGATCCACCATTCACAATAGGTGATATCACAGCTCACCTCTCCTGTACAATGACTGATAACACCTCTATATAGAGTAGATAATACAGGATCCACCATTCACCATAAGTGATGTCACAGCTCACCTCCTCCTCCTGTACAATGACTGATAACACCTCTATATACAGTAGATACCACAGGATCCATCATTCAAAATAGGTGATGTCACAGGTCATCTTCTCCTCCTCCTGTATAGTGACTGATAACATCTCTGTATACAGTAGATAACACAAGATCCACCATTTAGAATAGGTGAAGTCACAGCTCACCTCATCCTCCTGTACAATGACTGATAACACCTCTATATACAGTAGATAACACACGATCCACCATTTTACAATAGGTGATGTCACAGCTCACCTCCTCCTCCTGCACAATGACTGATAACACCTCTATATACAGCAGATACCACAGGATCCATCATTCAAAATAGGTGATGTCACAGGTCATCTTCTCCTCCTCCTGTATAGTGACTGATAACATCTCTGTATACAGTAGATAACACAAGATCCACCATTTAGAATAGGTGAAGTCACAGCTCACCTAATCCTCCTGTACAATGACTGATAACACCTCTATATACAGTAGATAACACAGGATCCACCATTCACAATAGGTGATATCACAGCTCACCTTCTTCCCTCCTGTTCAATGACAGATAACACCTCTATAAATAGTAGCTAACACAGATCCACCATTCAGAATAGGTGAAGACACAGCTCACCTCCTCCTCCTGTATAATGACTGATAACACCTCTATATGCAGTAGATAACACAAGATCCACCATTCACAATAGGTTATGTCACAGGTCACCTCCTCCTCCTGTATAATGACTGATAACAACTCTATATACAGTAGATAACAAAGTATCCACCATTCACAATAGGTGATGTCACAGCTCACCTCCTCCTCCTGTACAATGACTGATATCACCTCTATATACAGTAGATAACACAGGATCCACCATTCACAATAGGTGATATCACAGCTCACCTCCTCCTCCTGTACAATGACTGATAACACTGTTATGATTTGGTAGCTGAGGAGAGCAGGCAAAAAGGAAATACACCAGAGCAGTTGGAAACTATGAGATTGCAGTACCCTGACTAACCACCACAACTAGAGGCAGCCGTGGAGCGTTCCTACGTTGGTCCTAGACGCCTCGTCACAGCCTGAGAAACTAACTACACCTAAAGATAGAAAGAGGAAAGCTATCTGCCCCGGAGCAGATCCCCAAAGAACATAGAAAGCCCCCAAACATGTAATGGCGGTTAGACAAGAAGAAATACTGACACAGACAGAAAATAGCATGAGCAAACGTTGGGGCCCAAACTTACTAAATAGAAAAGGATAGGAAGGGCACTTACTGCAATCCCAAAAAACCCTGAAAAGAACCAACTCTACTAATTTCAAAAACACCTAAGATCACACGACCTCTACACCTAAATTAGTTCTCTGGTGTAACCAAAAACAAAACAGCAGCCACTGAAAAAACTGGAAAAAGCAAATGTACAAACATCAGTGGCTGAACTGAACTGAGAGGCAAAAGCCCCCAGAGGGGACCTGAAGGCCCCCACAGAAGTGCAGGACAAAATGCAAAAATCAAGCACAAAAACAAAAAGAAGAAAATGTCTTATCTGTTAGCAGGAGATTCAGACACGACACAGCAGGCTACCAAGGAAACAGGAATCAAGGATTGAGACCAGAACAATTGATCACCGGCAACCCTGATGGGAAGGTGACTCCCTTATATAAGACCAGTCAGTAACACCTGATTCCCAATCCTCACAACCTTCACTGGACAGTCCAGTACCGTTTGTACCCACCAGAGGGAGCTTCTGCTCAGAACTCACCTTCAGCCTATTCACAACATAACACTCTATATACAGTAGATAACACAGAATCCACCATTCACAATAGGTGATGTAACAGCTCACCTCCTCCTCCTGTACAATGACTGATAACACCTCTATATATAGTAGATAACACAGGATCCACCATTCACAATAGGTGATATCACAGCTCACCTCCTCCTCCTGCACAATGACTGATAACACCTCTATATACAGTAGATAACACATTATCCACCATTCACAATAGGTGATATCACAGCTCACCTCTTCCTCCTGTACAATGACTGATAACACCTCTATATACAGTAGATAACACATTATCCACCATTCACAATAGGTGATATCACAGCTCACCTCCTCCTCCTGCACAATGACTAATAACACCTCTATATACAGTAGATAATACAGGATCCACCATTCACAATAGGTGATGTCACAGCTCACCTCCTCCCCCTGTAGAATGACTAATAACACCTCTATATACAGTAGATAATACAGGATCCACCATTCAAATAGGTGATGTACAGCTCACCTCCTCCTCCTGTAGAATGACTAATAACACCTCTATATGCAGTAGATAACACAAGATCCACCATTCACAATAGGTTATGTCACAGGTCACCTCCTCCTCCTGTATAATGACTGATAACAACTCTATATACAGTAGATAACAAAGTATCCACCATTCACAATAGGTGATGTCACAGCTCACCTCCTCCTCCTGTACAATGACTGATATCACCTCTATATACAGTAGATAACACAGGATCCACCATTCACAATAGGTGATATCACAGCTCACCTCTCCTCCTGTACAATGACTGATAACACTGTTATGATTTGGTAGCTGAGGAGAGCAGGCAAAAAAGGAAATACACCAGAGCAGTTGGAAACTATGAGATTGCAGTACCCTGACTAACCACCACAACTAGAGGCAGCCGTGGAGCGTTCCTACGTTGGTCCTAGACGCCTCGTCACAGCCTGAGAAACTAACTACACCTAAAGATAGAAAGAGGAAAGCTATCTGCCCCGGAGCAGATCCCCAAAGAACATAGAAAGCCCCAAACATGTAATGGCGGTTAGACAAGAAGAAATACTGACACAGACAGAAAATAGTATGAGCAAACGTTGGGGCCCAAACTTACTAAATAGAAAAGGATAGGAAGGGCACTTACTGCAATCCCAAAAAACCCTGAAAAGAACCAACTCTACTAATTTCAAAAACACCTGAGATCACACGACCTCTACCACCTAAATTAGTTCTCTGGTGTAACCAAAAACAAAACAGCAGCCACTGAAAAAACTGGAAAAAGCAAATGTACAAACATCAGTGGCTGAACTGAACTGAGAGGCAAAAGCCCCAGAGGGGACCCTGAAGGCCCCCACAGAAGTGCAGGACAAAATGCAAAAATCAAGCACAAAAACAAAAAGAAGAAAATGTCTTATCTGTTAGCAGGAGATTCAGACACGACACAGCAGGCTACCAAGGAAACAGGAATCAAGGATTGAGACCAGAACAATTGATCACGGCAACCCTGATGGGAAGGTGACTCCCTTATATAAGACCAGTCAGTAACACCTGATTCCCAATCCTCACAACCTTCACTGGACAGTCCAGTACCGTTTGTAACCACCAGAGGGAGCTTCTGCTCAGAACTCACCTCAGCCTATTCACAACATAACACCTCTATATACAGTAGATAACACAGAATCCACCATTCACAATAGGTGATGTAACAGCTCACCTCCTCCTCCTGTACAATGACTGATAACACCTCTATATATAGTAGATAACACAGGATCCACCATTCACAATAGGTGATATCACAGCTCACCTCCTCCTCCTGCACAATGACTGATAACACCTCTATATACAGTAGATAACACATTATCCACCATTCACAATAGGTGATATCACAGCTCACCTCCTCCTCCTGCACAATGACTGATAACACCTCTATATACAGTAGATAACACATTATCCACCATTCACAATAGGTGATATCACAGCTCACCGCTTACTCCTGTACAATGACTGATAACACCTCTATATACAGTAGATAACACATTATCCACCATTCACAATAGGTGATATCACAGCTCACCTCCTCCTCCTGCACAATGACTAATAACACCTCTATATACAGTAGATAATACAGGATCCACCATTCACAATAGGTGATGTCACAGCTCACCTCCTCCCCTGTAGAATGACTAATAACACCTCTATATACAGTAGATAATACAGGATCCACCATTCACAATAGGTGATGTCACAGCTCACCTCCTCCTCCTGTACAATGACTAATAACACCTCTATATACAGTAAATAATACAGGATCCACCATTCACAATAGGTGATGTCACAGCTCACCTCCTCCTCCTGTACAATGACTGATAACACCTCTATATACAGTAGATAACACAGGATCCACCATTCACAATAGGAGATATCACAGCTCACCTCCTCCTCCTGTACAATGACTGATAACACCTCTATATACAGTAGATAACACAGGTTCCACCATTCACAATATGATGTCACAGATCACCTCCTCCTCCTGTACAATGACTGATAACACCTCTATATACAGTAGATAACACATTATCCACCATTCACAATAGGTGATATCACAACTCACCTCCTCCTGTACAATGACTAATAACACCTCTATATACAGTAGATAACACAAAGATCCACCATTCACAATAGATGATGTCACAGCTCACCTCCTCCTCCTGTACAATGACTGATAACACCTCTATATACAGTAGATAACACAGGATCCACCATTCACAATAAGTGATGTCACAGCTCACCTCCTCCTGTACAATGACTGATAACACCTCTATATACAGTATATAACACAGGATCCACCATTCACAATAGGTGATGTAACAGCTCACCTCCTCCTCCTGTACAATGACTGATAACACCTCTATATACAGTAGATAACACAGGATCCACCATTCACAATAGGTGATATCACAGCTCACCTCCTCCTCCTGTACAATGACTAATAACACCTCTATATACAGTAGATAACACAGGATCCACCATTCACAATAGATGATGTCACAGCTCACCTTCTCCTCCTCCTGTACAATGACTGATAACACCTCTATATACAGTAGATAACACAGGATCCACCATTCACAATAGGTGATATCACAGCTCACCTCCTCCTCCTCCTGTACAATGACTGATAACACCTCTATATACAGTAGATAACACTGGATCCACCATTCACAATAGGTGATATCACAGCTCACCTCCTCCTCCTCCTGTACAATGACTGATAACACCTCTATATACAGTAGATAACACAGGATCCACCATTCACAATAGGTGATGTCACACAGAATATTTTTAAATGCTCCTGTTTTGGAGTTTTTCTTTTCCTGAACTTGTGTTAGAAAACTTTATTTTCCTAAAGTGTTTTTCTTTGCAGCCTTATGATTTATATTTGAGCAGATCTGATCAGGATCTAATAGAATAGAATAGAATATAAGGAGCCATTTAAGCCATTCCCAATATTAGAGGGAGCTGAAGAGACAGCTGTACTGTACATAGAGCTTCTGGCTTCTCCCTCCTTTCTATTACTCCTCCTGTTTCCTTTCCTACTGAGCCTCATTTACTCTGCAGTCCAGGAGAAGTGCTCCTTGCAGCAACCAAGATGGAAAACAAGGTATTCCTGATGTTTGTCTTTTACAGCACCTCCTCATCATGAAAATGTACCTCCTGGCGATCATCACAGGGCAGATCCGGCTGCGGAAAAAAGTAAGTCTCAATATCCTCTTACTTTTGAAAACTCAGCAAATTTGGGGCAAGAAGGTTGAAAAAAGTGAAACTTTCCCCTCCAGCCTGTATGATGCTTGTTAAACCCTGGGGGCTCACCTTGAATAGCAGGAGTGCGTGTTTCGGATGAGCAGATGTGATGTAACAGAGACCGTATTGGGGCAAATGAATAAACGTCTTCAGTTTCTACCGGCAAGTAAATGGTTAATGGATTTGGTATCAGCGACAGGCAAGTGTTAACACCAAAGTGTAAAAGGGAAAGATGGTGGGGGGATTTGGGAAGAAGCTTGGAGCTTAAGAGTTAACTCCTTAGTGGCCACGTGCATTTAAAGGGGTCGTCAAGGATTCCAAAAATAGGGTAGTCTATTTTTAAGAAAGCGCCAGTCTTGTCTATGGACGGTATTGCAGCTTCTACACATTTAAGGGGGTTGTTTACTATTTCAGTATTGATTGCCTATTCTTAGGAGAGGTGATCAATAAGATATCAGTTGGGGACCGACACCCTCGATACACAAAGTAGCTCCAAGGACAACCCAGATGTAAACAGTGCATGGAGCAGAACAGCATGGCTCCATGTAGCCGCCATTCCTGGGTGCTGCAGATCAGCTCCTATTCACTTCATTAGAAGCCGAGCTGCGGTACCTGGGAATGGCTACTACACTGCAGGGAGCTGTGATGATCCAGTTCTGTACATCCAGGTAATTGGTGGGGGTGTGGACCCCACCGATCAGATATTGATGACTTTAAGTAGTGGACAAGAATGGGACCGAGCTGTAATATCAGACTTGGCCTATAAACAAGAATGGACTTGTCTGAGAGAAGAATGCCCAACAATAAGCTAATCACATCCTACCCCGGGGTCCTTTCACAATCGCCAGTAATTTGCAGAGCAACTTGGCAACAAGTGCAAAATTCTCCTGCAGCGCTTCCGCAGGAGACATAAAGCATTACATGGTGCCTACTGAAAGCAATCTATAGAAAGGCCCAGTCCTGTGGAGAGCAACAGGACATTAAATAGGTCATCAAATACCAATGCCCAGACAACCCCTTTAAGGTTATGCCCACGTGGGCAAATCTGCCATGTTTTCTGTATCTGAAAAGTAAGGAGAGACTTGTTTTTTATGCAAATTTAGTTTTCAGAAGGTGTATATCTCGCAGCCGCCCTAATGTCATGTCACTGATGAATGATATCCCGTGAGATCGGATCACACTACAGGCAGCAGGACAGATACAACGGATACACCTGTTCAATGACCTCAGATAATCCCTTGAAAACTGGAATATCCAGACTGTAATGGGTTTTTGACTATTGTTTTTTGAGAAATACATGTCTCATCTAATTATCCCGTCAGTCCAATGACACTCGCTAGTGAAGACTGTAGGCCCCAGCGCTGCTATTGTCCATGTGCCAGAGAAGATGAATATCCAGATGGGTTCATAGGATGTCAACTCTTTCAGTGCGTTGTACATCCCCCTCAATGGCTCTTTGATGTGCGGAGGTGGTAGCATTAATATCTAATCCCTGCCTTCCACGCCCAGGGTACGCGGAGGGAAAGGTCAGGTTACATGATCACCTGCTGAAGACGTGCTCTGGAGGCATGTAGTACTGAGAGTCAGGGAATAGCGCTACGTGGATGGAGAATTGGGTCAGCCTCCGGTAAGACGAAACCTCCCACATGCCACCAGGCCTATGTATGCACTATAGGAACAGACTGGACTGGGGCAGGGTAATATGGCGGGGCAAGGAGAAACATGCCACATGGAAAAGCAGTCTGCTTAGTAACTTGGGCCAGGCTGGTTTCTAGGGACAATGTCCATCCCTAACAAACAGGATTTAGAGGGGTTAGTAAATGGTTAAAGTTGCAACGTCCTTGTGAAAACAAGCAACTTTGCAATTGACTACTTATTAAAAATCCCATCCATTTTCAAGAACAGATGGATTGATAATTCTATTATTTACAGATTATTGCCTAGGCAACCGGTCGCCTCTGCAGTCTCAGAGGTGGACAGTTTTCTGGGCAAGGAGTGTGCGCTCTCAGGCCGCTTACATGCACTGCTTCGAGGCTGGCTACAATGACCCCGATGCTGCAGAAGCAAAGCTGGAGAGCACACCGTACAGACCAGCGGCACTACCATGCCTCCGGCCGAACTATCAATCTTCAGGAGCAAACATGAAGGCGTTCTTGAAGAAACACTCCTTTAACTGTTCAGCTGAAAAATTAAGTGTCAGTGGCACAAACGTAAGTGGGATGGCATAAGACTATCAAAGCAAGAATGTGTGTGTATATATATACAGTGTTGGACTGGGGTGCCAAGGGCCCACCAGTAAAATGACTTTGGAGGGCCCACTTTTCACCTGCATACGAATATTACATTACCCTCCTTCACAAATTTACTGCTATCTCTATATAATAATAAACTGGGTAGCAGGGCCAGCTCCAGGTTTTTATGGGCCCCGGGCGAAAGAGTCTCAGTGGGCCCCTTTAACACAGACTACGATTCATGATGCACAGATACTGCAGAGAAATATGGGTATAGTACAATGCCAAACACTTCACTTCTTCCATTACATGAGTGATATCTATTGTAAATTGTACAATAGCTCAAAAACCGCCAAATCCTCACAGTGCACAGTACAGACTGGACAGTACAGTCCTCCATACAATATTATGGGCACCACATAGTCCTCCATACAGTATTATGGGCCAAATATAATGCTCCATAAAGAATATTGGACCCCATATAATGCTCCATACAAAATATGGAGCTCTCCTCTGCACTGTGCTGCATTCTGCACTGTTACGGCTCAGGAAAGGGTGCTGTGGAAAGACTCCCATTATCATCATCATTGCTTCCCCATTATCATCATCATTGCCTCCCCATCATCATCATTGCCTCCCCATTATCATCATCATTGCCTCCCCATTATCATCATTGCCTCCCCATCATCATCATTGCCTCCCCATTATCATCATTGCCTCCCATCATCATCATTGCCGCCCCATTATCATCATCATTGTCTCCCCATCATCATCATCATTGCCTCCCCATCATCATCATCATTGCCTCCCCATCATTATCATCATTGCCTCCCCATTATCATCATCATTGTCTCCCCATCGTCATCATTGCCTCCCCATCATTATCATTGCCTCCCTCATCATCATCTGCCTCCCATCATCATCATTGCCTCCCCATCATCATTGCCTCCCCATTATCATCATTGCCTCCCCATCATCATCATTGCCTCCCCATCATCATCATTGCCTCCTTATCATCATCATTGCCTCCCCATCATCATCATCGCCTCCCCATTATCATCATCATTGCCTCCCCATTATCATCATTGACTCCCCATCGTCATCATTGCCTCCCCATCATCATCATTGTCTCCCCATCATCATGATCATTGCCTCCCCAACATCATCATTGCCTCCCCATTATCATCATTGGCTCCCCATCATCATCATTGGCTCCCCATCATCATCATTGCCTCCCCATTATCATCATTGTCTCCCCATCATCATTATTGCCTCCCCATCATCATTGCCTCCCCATCATCATCATTGCCTCCCCATTATCATCATCACCTCCCCATTATTATCATCATTGCCTCCCCATCATCATCGCCTCCCCATCATCATCATTGCCTCCTCACCACCATCACTGCCTCCCTCCACCACCATCACACATACAGCACCACACACAGACAGCACCGCAGCACTCTCTCACATACACACACACAAAGCACCGCACTACATACACACACGCAGGCAGACACACACACACACTGACACACACACACACACCACATCTCACCTGTCCGGCGTCCGCACCGCAGGCAGTCCCGCAGCATCACTGGCACCCGCACTTACTCTCTGCCACAGCAGGCCGCTGAATGATGACGTCATCCAGCGGCGCTGCTGTGAGAGGAAGCGCGGGTGCCCTGCAGGCGCTCCCTGGAGCCCGGAGCTGCGGAGGCACGGGGAGAGGTAAGTATTGTGCCGGCTGCCGGGGCCCTGAGCAGGCGGGGGGGGGCCAAGTGGCGGCGCTGGCACCGCTCTCATCCCCTAACGGGCGCCGGGGTTCTCAACGGCGAGTGGGTCCCCCCGCCTGCTCAGGGCCCCGGTACTTGCCCGGGTACGCCGGGTGCTGACGCCGACCCTGGTTAATGAATGATGAGATGCTGTTTTCTGTACGGAGTAACTCATGTGAATCATGCCAAGTACTGCCCATACACAGGGGCCCGCTAGGGAATTCCCCTGTTGCCCTATGGGCCAGTCCGAGCCTATGTATATATATATATATACAGTACAGACCAAAAGTTTGGACACACCTTCTCATTCAACGATTTTTTCTGTATTTTCATGACTATGAAAATTGTAGAATCACACTGAAGGCATCAAAACTATGAATTAACACATGTGGAATTATACATTCACTTTACAAAAAAGTGTGTAACAACTGAAAATATGTCTTATATTCTAGGTTCTTCAAAGTAGCCACCTTTTGCTTTGATTACTGCTTTGCACGCAGAAAAGGTGAACGGATGGACTCTACATGCCTGGTTCCCACCGTGAAGCATGGAGGAGGTGGTGTGATGGTGTGGGGGTGCTTTGCTGGTGACACTGTTGGGGATTTATTCAAAATTGAAGCGGTGAGCGGTCCAGCTCACCCCAAACCATCTCGATTGTGTTCAGGTCTGGTGACTGTGGAGGCCAGGTCATCTGGCGTAGCACCCCATCACTCTCCTTCTTGGTCAAATAGCCCTTACACAGCCTGGAGGTGTGTTTGGGGTCATTGTCCTGTTGAAAAATAAATGATGGTCCAACTAAACGCAAACCGGATGGAATAGCATGCCGCTGCAAGATGCTGTAGTAGCCATGCTGGTTCACTATGCCTTCAATGTTGAATAAATCCCCAACAGTGTCACCAGCAAAGCACCCCCACACCATCACACCCCTCCTCCATGCTTCACGGTGGGAACCAGGCATGTAGAGTCCATCCGTTCACCTTTTCTGCGTGCAAAGCAGTAATCAAAGCAAAAGGTGGCTACTTTGAAGAACCTAGAATATAAGACATATTTTCAGTTGTTTCACACTTTTTTGTAAAGTGTAATGTATAATTCCACATGTGTTAATTCATAGTTTTGATGCCTTCAGTGTGATTCTACAATTTTCATAGTCATGAAAATACAGAAAAATCTTTGAATGAGAAGGTGTGTCCAAACTTTTGGTCTGTACTGTATATATATGTGTGTATATATATATATATATATATATATATATATATACTGTATAGTGCAGACTTTATGGCCGTGATATACAAAAGATAGCTGTCAGGATCCCTTCTGTTGCCTCCATGCAGGGGAATGCTTCCTTGGTGCTGCTATGATCTCTGAGAGCCTCTGCCAGATTCCTCTGTCAGTGGCTTATTTCCCCGCCAAAGGGATCGGCCATTGAAATTATAGCAGACAGATTCTTCTCTCCTCTAACATCCTTCCCAGGTTGGCAAATTAGGCAAGTCTCAAGTGCAGGCCAAGTATGCGGTTATGAGACTTAACCAGCGTTGTGGCTATTTCATTGCTCTCCACTACATGGTAAAGCCATGGTCAACCAGCTGTGCAGGGAACTGCAAGCGGCCATATGCACTTGGATAGAGCTGTGTTGCGGTTCCCCTGCTCAGGGGGTTGTCAGTGTATCATAATGTGAAGGGCTCTTCCATCATGCGCCAGGACGAACAGATAATTAACATTATGAGTGTTCTAGGTCAATCTTTCTCCCATGTTGCTACTGGTACTATGGAAAAACTCATAATATTCCTAGCTTCCACCATTCTGTTTATCAATCCAAACTGCTGTGGTGATCTCACACTACTTCTAGTCTACCAGTAGGGGGCGCTGACTGCATATGGACTTTTACAACTGTATTGAAATCACTGATTGTATGCAGTGAACTCCCTCTAGTGGTGGCTTTCAGAAGCCACTATTTAAAGTGTCCCTACAAGGAGATGATGTAGTTCAGTTACCCTCCATCCACCAGGGGCACTGTAGCATTTTCATGCTCTATACCTATAGCAGTTATGCCACTAAATAGAAAAGTTTGACCTTAAAATTTCTAGTTTGTTGGAATCACAAGTTGTTCAATGCTACATCTATAAAGTGCATGATAAAACAGGCCGTGTAATGTTATCCGGGGAGAGCGCTGATTATGAATTCTGTGTGGCTGCAATGATGTGAGAGAAAACAGATGTGCAGGGAGGACTGGATTTTCTTCTACCCACGACACTTATAAAAATAAAAAAACGCCTACAAGCAATCTCCGGGGCTGCACCATCTTAGAACCTAAATAATACTGTGTTTTTATATATTGTGTAACATTGGGCAGGTCACACAGGAAAGCGCTGAGTGGGAGACTGGCGAGAGGGCATGAAGAGAGCTTATGTTACAGAAATGCCATGTATGACATTGTACTGGGAACCGAAATTAAAGTGCAACTTCAGCTACCATAGATATGGCCAGAGAAGGTACAGCAGACATCCAAAAGATAATGACAAAAATGCTTTTTTACAAATAAGTTTGGCTAAATACCATTTTTAAGCTTTTAATTCGCTCCCATCATGCCTCAGGACGGAACACAGATGTGATAGTGTCTCCATCCTGGGAGGGGCTGACTTCTGTACTCATTGTCTCCCTCTGTTGGCTAATATATGAACTGTCAAAACAAGTGGCAAATTCACTGAGAATGCTGATTTCTCCATGAAAAGCGACCGCTATTTTTCAAGACTGCATGAAGACAAAGTAGCTCATGAGTTTGCGGAAACGCTAAAGCTGGCCATGCACATTGGATGGCTGTCAGCCGGACAATTTGGCTATTTCTCCTGACTTCCCCCATACATAGGAACATTTGTCTGAGCATTCCTGTGTTTACTTCTGGCAGCGGCATACCTTCCTGATGAATAAAAGGATCAATCATTGAAATTCCAATTCTCTCTCCAGAAATCGTCTGTCGAAGAGAGTCGTGAGACCCCCATACATTCATTAGACATTCATTAGACATTCGGACGACTTTATCTCACTATTCAAGACTGGACCATTCGTGGGGTCTTAAAGCCTTGTTCTTAGGATTGCTTGGGATCTGACTGCCTGTTATCACCTACCCTATGGCACAATTTTGAGAAAATCCCTTTAAATATAGATACAAGATGTCTAGATATGTAATGTCTCATCTATCTAGTCTCTACACTGCTATAATAAGGCTGCTTGCCACTCCGACTAATAAAACTTAGAGCGTTGCTTCCCCTAAAGCGCTGCCCCGTCTACATGACTAACTGCAAATTACAGACATAATTAGGCTCAATAATTGATGGTGACAAATGGTGCACGGTACATGTCCAAGCTGAGTTACTATTTAACAACAAGTAAATCTTTGCACGAGTCTCTCTTGCAAGAAACAAGTCTAAGCATTTTTTTCCCCCAGATTTTAGATCCTATTGAACAGACCGTATAGATTTAAAGGGTGTGCACACTTTTGAAACTTGCTGTTCCAGGGCATCTAAAAAAAATCATGGCAAATAGTCTGAACTGTAAAAATCCTACTGTTTTGTGTACAGTATACAGCTCTTATGCAGACCCCTGTGCCTCCATGATCACAGACTACAAGGACTGAAGTCTGATGCTGCAGTCAGGACAATCTGCAAATTTTCTTTAATAGATGCTTTGGATAAAAAAAAAAAAATGGATCCACAAGATGAGTGATAATTGCCAGATTGGTGTGTTTACGTTGAGACCCCCCCTTCATTTGCCAGAATGGGGGTCCTAAGAGCCCTCAATAAAGAAGTGAAAGCACGTTTGCTCAACCATTACCCCATTACAAAGTCAATGAAACTGTCTTAGGTAGACAAGCTCAGTACTAGACTTTCTACGTCAGTCCTTTATATTAGGGGTCTCAAACTGCGTTCCTCGAGGGCCGCAAACCGTACGTGTTTTCAAGATTTCCTGAGCATTGCACTAGGTGCTGGAATCATTATCTGTGCAGGTGATTAAATTATCACCTGTGCAATACAAGGAAATCCTGAAAACATGACCTGTTTGCGGCCCTTGAGGAATGCAGTTTGAGACCTCTGCTTTACATCAATCAATGGAGCCTCAGCATGCATGTGCTACTATGGATCTATTCCAACGGGTCACCGGACCCCCGTTCTGGCAAGTAGTGGTTGTTCCAGAGGTCACAGTTATCATCTATTCTGAGAAAGTGAGATTTTAATATAAAATTCCCCTATAATGGGTTGCATACATTTGCATAATGCAGAGCTGATATACCAGATGTTGCCTGAGACAAGGAGTGGCGCTGTTTCTGACAAGTGAGAGTGGGGACAAGCCTTATTTTTATAATCCGAGGCCACTTGGGACCTGATATAACTAACACTGTTATATTTTGATGCCCTTCTATAACAGGCTTTTGCCAACCCTGAAGATGCCATGAGACATGGCGGTGTTGAGTTTTATCGTGAAGACCATGATGTCGAACGTTATAGAAGGTACGTGTCCTATTTAATAAGGGGGTATTTTCTCATTGATTCCTCGTGATTTTTACTATTTCTGCTGTCGGTGAATAGAAACGCCAGCACCTGGCATATTAGGAAAAGTGGCGGGGCTCACTGCGAAGCGTTGGAATAATAAAAGAGAGCACGCGTCACGTGGACTCCAAAATGGTAATGGTAGAAATTACCATCTCGTCCTGCAAAAAAAAAAACAAGCTCTGAAAAATAAGTTCTAGCTCTTGGAAGGTGAGAAGGCAAAGTCAAGAGCAGAGAAGGGCCCACTGGGTCACCAAAGGGCCCTCACAAACATGGATCCAGCCCTGAAAAACACATGTGTACCATCCATGACACCCATGTGTGCATAGTCCAAGACCTACATGCCAGGGTACATCAGTATGCCCACTGTCCCCTAGTAATACTGGACTAACACGGGCATCTTCGGAGGGATATATGCCCCACTGGTATGGCAGCTTTATGCCTCATAAACAACAGAAACTAGACCTTGTTACCGCTAGCAGCCAATCCGAGCTTAGCTTTCATTTCTTAAACTGCTCTGGAAAAATAAAAGCTGCTCTGTGATTGGTTGCTTCATGCAACAAGGCCTGCTCATCATACTAAAATGAGGCCCCATGCTTTGTCTAATTGTCTTTTTCAGTTTCTCGTTACAAAATATTATAATTTAGTTATTATCTCCGCCTTCTCCATATACATTGAATATTGTATATAGTTCATGAATAAAATAAAACTATAAGGCCTCCATTTAGACATCTGATTTTTCTTGCTCATGAAGAAAACATCAGTTTTTGGGCTCATACTCACTGGCGAGAAATATGGACGAGTGCAAACCGATATGCAATGTCTAATTGACAACTCTCCATTATTAACCCGGATTATGTCACCTTTCAATAGCAAGGTAACATTAACCCCTTATTAACCCATTAGCCACTGCTAAAGGCAATGGGAATAGAGGGGCTAAGTGCCAGAAAAGGTGCATCTAATAATAGATGTGCCTTTTCTGGGGTGGCTGGGGGCAGATGTTGGTAGCCAGGGGGGACCAAAAACAATGGACCCTCTCAAATATCTTTCCTTAGTCACTGGCTTTCCCTCTCTGGCGGAGAAAATACTGCGGGAGCCCACGCATTTTTTTACAACGAATTTACACGTTAAATTAACACATGTCCAAAATTTTGCACACATACGCTTATCTAATTATTAGTCAAAACCATATATTAAACTAAATGAAATAGTTTACTGTATGTAAACCATGTGTCATTTCATGTCGGGTTCTGTAATGATTTTACAGATGCCGGCAATTGAACTATCGGCTATTTTGCTTTGTAGAAGTATATGAACTATAAATATATATAAATATATATATTGAGGATTATTTGATTTTTAAACTGATGTGTAAAGGTTTTTTTTTTACAATGCTATTTTAACATGAGTTTTTACATGGAAAGAACTGCTCTATGTAAAACCTCATGTTAAAATCGCATTGCATACGGATGTAAAACGGTTGGTGCGATTAATAAATGCATACAAATCGCATGACAATCGCATGACAATTGCATAGATTCGGACCGTTTTTTCCATCCAGAAAACGGACCTTTTTTTTCGAAAATGGGTATGAGCCCTTTATCAGTGTGTGGTTGGTGTCAGTTTTTACCGTCAGTGATTTCAATAGACAGAACACGGATCACACACGATGGCATTTGTGTGCTGTCATTTTCACCGACCCATAGACTGGAATGGGGGATTTTGATCCACGCCAAAAACAAAGTTATTATTATGTGGGCCACTATGTCTGGGGAAGAAAAACACTGAACATGTTTTATCCGTGAAAAATGGACAGCTGAATGAGTCCTAAAGCGGGAAAAATCAATTTTAATGACTGCATTTGTGGAGGGTTAAGAAACGTCGCCGGTTTCTTTGAGCAGAGCTCCACCCTGTCCTTTTGTTAAGTCCAAGACGTCAACACCTTAAGTTGCAATATTTTTGCGCAACTCTGCAGTTGCGCAAAAATATTGCGACCTTTGACATTTACACAACAGTCCTGACCACCTATGTTAATGTGGGTGGGATGGAGCATGGTCCTATCAAATTATACAGGTGGGATGGAGCGTGGTCCCGCCTGTGAAATTATACGGGTGGGATGGAGCGTGGTCCCGCCTGTCAAATTATATGGGTGGGATGGAGCGTGGTCCCACTTGTGAAATTATACGGGTGGGATGGAGCGTGGTCCCGCCTGTGAAATTATACGGGTGGGACGGAGTGTGGTCCCGCCTGTGAAATTATACGGGTGGGATGGAGCGTTGTCCCGCCTGTCAAATTATATGGGTGGAATGGAGCGTGGTCCCACCTGTCAAATTATATGGGTGGATGGAGCGTGGTCCGCCTGTCAAATTATATGGGTGGATGTAGCGTGGTCCCGCCTGTCAAATTATACGGGTGGGATGGAGCGTGGTCCCGCCTGTCAAATTATACTGGTGGGATGGAGCGTGATCCCGCCTGTCAAATTGTACGGGTGGGATGGAGCGTGGTCCCGCCTGTGAAATTATACTGGTAGGACGGAGCATGGTCCCACCTATGAAATTATACGGATGGGATGGAGCGTGATCCCGCCTGTCAAATTATATGGGTGGGATAGAGCGTGGTCCCGCCTGAAATTTTTTTTAGGTGGGATGGAGCGTGGTCCTGCCTGTCAAATTATATGGGTGGGATGGAGCGTGGTCCCGCCTGTCAAATTATTCGGGTGGGATGGAGCGTGCTTCCGCCTGTCAAATTATATGGGTGTGATGGAGCGTGGTCCCGCCTGTCAAATTATTCGGGTGGGATGGAGCGTGGTCCCGCCTGTGAAATTATATGGGTGGGATGGATCGTGGTCTCGCCTGTCATATTATACGGGTGGGATGGAGCGTGGGTCCCGCCTGTGAAATTTTATAGGTGGGATGGAGCGTGGTCTTGCCTGTCAAATTAATCATCAGTTACACCACAAATGTACACTTGTCCCTGCCTGACATACATTTTTGGTGGTGACGCAAGCTAGGTACCAGATGCATCTGATTAATTAAGCAACATCACTTAATGAATCAGGTCAGTGCGCTTCACCCTAGCGCTACGCCAGTCTTAATGAACTGCCCCTATACAGTTCATAATCCTGTTAATCACATCACAGAAAGAGAGCGTCCATACTTTTCAACGCCTGGTCAAAATACCAATATTGTGCAGGATGTCGCCATAATTATGTTGACTTACTGATCATACACTGTTGTCAAGCAGAGCTGCAGTCTAAAGCATGGGGAAGGATAAAACAGCAGACTGACCACCAAAGAGATAGATGAGAACACTTCTATGGAGCAAATGAGTATATCAAGATCATTCTAATGATCTCTCACTGACTATGTACTCCAAAGGCAGGATTGTTTAAGGAGTTGTCCAGGACTTTGTAATATTGATGACCTATCCTAAGGACAGGACATCGACATATATCTGTGGGGGTCCGGCACTCTGCGCCCTCACCGATCTGATATTGATGAGCTGAGAGTAGGGAGCTGCAAACATCTGATCAGTGGGGTACGATTATAGTGGGTGGGATGTGCTGCCAGCAACATTCAGCAGTCTGTATGGGGATAGAACTATCATATTCCCGTTGCATCAGTCTGTATAAAAATGTGATGACTGCCATCTTGGATTACCTCTTTAAAAAACGTTGGTCTTCTCATTTTGGGTCCTCCTAGACTCCAAGTTCCTTCACTCACTCATGCTTGTAATAGTTGGGGGCCCTGTTGAATATCTTGCATTGGGACCCACAATTTTCAAGTTAAGCCTCTTTACATAAGTCTACTATATGGATTTATATGAGCAGAGATCTGTCAATAACCTAAGCTGATCGATGATCTAACCAGTTGGTTTGAATCCCTTTTACACGGACTGATGCAATTGTGAAAATGATGGTTCCTTCCCCATACAGTTTGAATATTATCAGCAGCACGTCTCCTGCGGACAGCTAAGATTTGTAGGCTTTTGTAAATGATCTGATCTGCCATCAAACAGGTACCACCAATTTTATCTCTATTGATCTTTACTTTCTGGGTCCTTGACTACAATGCCGATACTGCAGTGGTGACTGACACATTGGCAGCATGGGTCATGGGTCTGTGTAAAGCAGGAGACTTATGGTTGTAGTCCAGTAACTAGTAGGCTAGTTTTTTTTAGTTATCACGTACCTGGCTTTCTATCCTAGGTTGTTTTTTTTTTAGATGTCATTTACATTATGATTTCAATGCTCCATTTCTTTTCATCCTTTGACCTCTCCCAATCACAGTGTGGCCTCCCTCAGAAATAAAGGATCTTAGTACTTCATTATGTGCAGAAACCTGATATCCACCATGTCTGGGAAGAATTAGTTTTTGGCCGGCATGAAATGTTATTACGCAAAGCCAGCAGTCACAGCATGAAGCAATCCAAAGTGAAATGTTATTTTTTCACAAGCTTTAATCTATTCTCACATGTCACTTGTTTGGTTATGTATCTCGCTGATGCTAGCACTGACTAATGTCACTGACTAGCACCATAGTTGTATGGTGGCAGAACCATCTCATCAGGGCAAAAACAGGGGCCTTTTAGACATATCGATGTCATAAGGTGAATGACATCTTGATCTGACTCTCCCCTGATGTCTACCATTGGGCGTATGACTGTTACATTTTTATTTTTCCAGTCCTTTATTTCTCTGAAAGAGAAGTGGCTCCAGATGGTTATAGAGGCTGATTATCTCTGTATTACTGCTGAATAATGGATTCACTGATATGGCAAAAAAAAACAGGGTTCAAGGGTGGCAGTAGTGTTAACCGGTACGCGGATGCAACAGTGCAGATAATGAGGAGACAGTGGTACTTAAACCAACAGCTATTTATTTGATTAACACAATCAGAGGGCGTCCTCGGCGTAATATCAGGAAATAACACAAATGGTGAAAAATGAAAAAAGTTATGTTACAAGAAGAATACAGTGCAGATGAACAGGGCAGTGACACAATGCTATTCACTCGCTATCATCATTAAATAACTATTAGTGTCAGTGAGGTCTTAGTCCTGATACGTTACCCTAAAGGACATCACTCTCACTAGCGGGCCCGTCACCGTTGCCACTCTCTAGGCAAGACAAAACGTTACACAGGCCCTAATGGGGGTCGATGATACTACCCGATAAGCCATAAGTCCCAGATTGATGAGATACTCGATGCACTCGTCACACTGGCCGCCTTCGTTTCCTGAATCACGGCCCCAAGTCCCCACTTTGTACTGTATGTCTACACTGGTAGCGCCGTATCGCATGAACGTCCCTGTGCTGCGGCCTAGTTGTTACTCTCTCTGCCCTGGATCTGGTCTCTCGGCTCCTTTACTTGGATCTGGTCTCTCGGCTCCTTTACTCGGATCTAGTCTCTCGTAATGGCTGCTTTAAGCCATCTCGCTGTACCACATGTCCATTCTGCTACAGGTTCGGGAGACAATTCGTCCCCTTCACTGCCCTCCTGTGCCCTTAATTACTAACTGCGCCAGAGCTATCACCTGACCTAATGTCTCCTCCAACCTCTTCCCCGAGGGAACATGCACTTCCCTCTTGAGGTCCTACTAATGCAGTTATTTCTGTGTTCACTTTCTCTATTGTCTTTGACCAGCAGATGGCGGTGTTCATTTGCAACTACTTTGTTGTGCATTAACTGTGTGCTCTTCTCCCTTGTCTATCTCCTTACAGTAGCACCTGGGGCCTAGAGATGTTCAAAATGTTCCTTTGACCCAAATTAGAATACCTGTTATAGTTAGAGGCCTTGCTGTAGATTTTGCATTGCTATATGGTAGCATATTCACTTGAATAGGGTTAGAGTGCCTGTTGACAAAAGTTGTGCTGTTTCGTGAGAAAAAAAGCTGAGTCTTTCTTCTAATCTCACTGTTACCTTCTCTAAAGCGTCTTTACTTGTAGAACCCAATTCTTCCAACACAGGGCAATATGTCTAGAAATGGGTGTCTAAAGTGCTATAGCAAAAGCATATATTCACTATTGGGACATGCTGAATTCCAGCTCAGTCTTGTAATAGGAGCCACCGGAGCCGTTCATGACAATTCTTCCCTCCTAAATCTTCCCCTATTTAGTGATAGTGAGTGATATCATTGATAAGTGGAAGGAAGCACCGCAACTCGGCCACAAAGTTGACACCCCGTAATGCTACAGAGCGGGGGCTGGGCGCTTTATGGCCGAGCAGTTGCATGCAGCCTTACATCACCAAGCACAAAGGAATAGCCGAAGCAAAGCCTCCCCCCTCCTCCAGGAGGCGTGGGCGGAGGCCAACATGACGGGGGGGTTGGAAGGGTTAGTTGGGGGGAGGAGTATTTAGATTAAGGGGTCTATATAGGGAGGTGGTTAAAGGCCTCAGGTCAGCTTTCCCGCCTTTAGAAAAAACAGTTACCATGTCCGATGTGGAGAGAGCTCTGGAGCTGCTGAGGGAGACGGCTTTATCGCAGCCTCCAGGGTGGTTAGAGGCCCAGGTCGCAGGTATTGCTCCTGGTACCTCCAGGCAGTTAGCCCCATCTCCGGTTAGGGAGCGGCGGTCGAGAAGGGTGAGGCCCCCTGAGCGGCTGTCCCCAGATGTAGCTCCCAGGGCCTCGCGTCGGCGTAGGAGCCCCTCTAGGGACCCTGCAGGCCGGGCGACCACAATGTTTCCGGGCTAGCAGGCCCCGGCCTGGGAGGAATCCGGTTTGCTCGGGGGGCCCTGCGGCGGTGTCTAGGCCTCCGCCTCGCGCTAGCGGAGGGGCGGAGCCAGCACGCGCTAGACAGCAGAGACGTACGGGATCTGCGGGGGGCCGCGGCAGCGGTACCGCCGCTGCGCGGCCTGCCTCTCCCTGCGGTACAGAGGCGATCGCTGGTGGTGCAGCGGCCTGCGTTCAGGCAGGGCCTGTGACTTCATCCCCCACTGACAGTGGGGTAGCAGGTATGTCGGCAGGCTGCGGTAGCGGGAGGCCTGCGGTGCGGCCTGGCTCACCACGCAGGTCACGATTAATTAATGACAGGGCAGCGGCCTGCTCGGCGGCAGGGCCGGTACAGTCTTCCCTCACAGGCAGTGAAGCACCAGGTTTTTCGGGGGTCGCCTGAGTGGGTGGCCTGCTCTCACCGCCGGTTAGCACGATGACTAGCCCATTAATTTGCGCGACAGCGGCCTGCGGCGCAGCAGGGCCGGGACCATTGACCCCGCTACAAGGTGGCGGGAGAAGTCATCCTGGTATTATTGAGGGATCACGGGGGGCCATCGCTGTGCAGGCCCTTGGTGCGACGGGTGCTAGGGACGTGGCGACCCAGGTAGTGGAGGCATTTGGGACTCAGCGGGCGGGATCCTCTCTGGAGTTTGGGCCTTCTACGCCAGTCGTTTTAGAGGGGAGTCCTAGTCATCAGCAACAGGCCACGGGAGTCGCCGTCGTTGGCCAGGACGGAGTGGAGGCATCCGAGGATCCAGGTTTTGCGGCTGGAGGGCTCACAGCACCCTCGCAGCCCGGTGAGTACACTTCTTTGTCTGGCGTTTGTCACCCAATTTTGTCTTCTACACAGTGTTGGGGGGGTCAGGTGGGCGATTATCAGGGCAGTGGGGGTTCTGCGTTGAGTGGGGAAGTGACTTGGGGCGTTAGGGACATGTTGGTGGGCGGCGGGACTTGTTGTCACGTTTGGAGCGGGGTTTGGGTGGTTCATCTCCGTTGCCTGTATGGGTTGGGTCGCAGGCTGGTGGGCATACCGGGCCGAGTGGGTCAGAGTTGGCGGGACCTGTGGGCGAGCCGGTGTCGGTATCAGTGCAAACTGAGAAGGAGAAGGTGTGTCGCGTGCATTTAGATGATAGGGCACACGGGGAGGTATACGTATGTTTTGAAGGCCCATTGGGGGCGCATTTGAAGAAGGAAGTTAGAAAACACATTTGGAAGGACGAATATGTGGAGATTTTCTCGTTGTTGCCACTTGGGAAATTTAACTTGGACAAGAGCAAAAAAGAGGACAGTAAAAAAGAGGAGGAGGAAAAACGCAGGTGGCGCCTGATTCCCCAAACGTTTGTTAATTGGCAACAAGCTTTCGCCATTTTGGCAAGTGTCATTGGGGAAAAGGCTCCGGATAATTGTTCGGCCCTATTTTGCTATTTGGATGCCATAGGTGAAGCTTACAGGGTGTATGGCGGGCAAGTTTGGCTTAGGTATGATGAACAATTCCGGCAGAGGAAGGCAGTTCGTCCTGCTATTCGTTGGGATCAAAAAGATATTGGTCTGTGGATGCTGGTCATAGCGCAAAACAAATTTAGCCATTCCTTTCATGGGGGGCTGGGAGCACCAGCCAGAGTAATAACACCTCTGGCACAGCCGGTGGCAACGGGCAAGGACAGGCAGGAGGGCATAAGTCGGGGGTATGCTGGCAATTTAATGACGGCCAGTGCAAGTTTGGGGCGAGTTGTAAATTCAAACATCTCTGCTCCACCTGCAATGGCGCCTCTCACGGAGCATCCAAGTGTTTTAGGAAAGGAAAATTTGGAATCGGTAATTCACAAGGGGGAGACTCCGGTGAAACTGGAAAGGATGGTCCCTTATCTAAATAGATATGGGGACTGGGAAAAAGCGGCATTGTTGTACTCGGGTTTTAAGGACGGTTTTGTCATTCCCCATCCACCATTTGATATTCCGCGAGTTCTGAGAATCCTGCAGTCGGCGTTGTTACATCCCAGAGTTGTTTCGGATAAGCTGGCAAAGGAAGTCTCGTTGGGTAGAATGGCTGGCCCGTTTATGTCCCCCCCCTTTTCAGATTTGGTTGTCTCCCCTTTGGGAGTCGTTCCAAAAAGGAGCCGAATAAGTTTTGACTTATCCAACACTTGTCATACCCGCGGGGCAGGTCAGTGAATGATGGCATTGATCCTGAGATTTGTTCTGTTGTTTACTCCTCGTTTGATGAGGCGGCGCGGTGGGTGAGAAAGTGCGGTCGAGGGGCCCTTTTGGCCAAGACAGACATTGAGTCTGCGTTTCGCTTGTTGCCGGTTCACCCTGATAGCATAAAGCTACTGGGTTGCTATTGGGATGGTGTGTTTTTTGCTGACAGGTGCTTACCCATGGGTGTTCCTTATCTTGTGCGTATTTTAAGCTTTTAGTTCTTTTCTTGAATGGGTGGTACGTGACGTTTCGGGTTTTGATTCGGTTATTCATTATTTGGATGACTTCTTGTGTGTTGGGCCAGCGGATTCATGGCGGTGTTCTAGGATTTTAAAAGCAGTTCAGTGGGTGGCTGAGCGGTTTGGAGTCCCGTTGGCGCCTGACAAGACGGAGGGTCCAAGTACGTGTCTGTGTCTTCTAGGGATCGTTATTGACACCGTTGAATGGGAGTTCAGGCTTCCTGAGGACAAGCTATCGGCTTTGAGAGCGGAGGTGGTCAGAGCGCGTCGATTGAAAAAACTGTCATTGCGTGATATTCAGTCGTTGTTGGGGAAGCTGAACTTTGCTTGTCGGGTGATGCCGATGGGGCGAGTTTTTTCACGTAGGCTGGCAAGCGCTACTTCAGGTGTTCGAGCCCCTCATCATTTTATCAGGTTCTCCGTGGAGTTTAAGGCGGACCTGTCAGTTTGGGAATCTTTTTTGGAGGGGTACAATGGCCGCTCCTTGGTAATGGCTGAGGTTGTTGACAATGATGCTTTGGACTTGTTTACTGATGCGGCTGGCGGGATTGGTTTTGGGGCATTTTCAAGGGACAGTGGTGCGCATCTCATTGGCCAAGAGAATGGGTGGAGGTGGGCTTGGTACGCAACATAACATTGTTGGAGATCTTCCGATCCTCGTGGCTGTACATTTGTGGGGGCGTGATTTTCGTAA
Organism: Oophaga sylvatica; assembly: GCA_033576555.1. Lineage (NCBI taxonomy): Eukaryota > Metazoa > Chordata > Amphibia > Anura > Dendrobatidae > Oophaga > Oophaga sylvatica. The sequence goes on from JARQOD010000008.1 coordinate 130,912,843, forward strand.
TCAACAGGTGCGCTTTAATTGCGATAATATGGGAGTGGTATGCGCGATTAATGGTCTCACCGCATCATCCCCCCCTGTGGTTCGGGTGTTGCAGGAATTGGTGTTGGTATGTTTGTCCTTGAATGCTCATGTTACAGCGACTCATGTTCCTGGTGTGAAGAACGAAATTGCTGATTCTCTTTCTCGTTTACAGTGGGATCGTTTCCGGTCGTTGGCGCCAGAAGCAGAGGTAGTGGGTCTAACGTGTCCGGAGGAGCTATGGAAGGTGGCTTTCGGGCCGCAGGGTCGTTGATCAGGTCTTCGCTAGCCCCCAAAACTTGGGAGGCGTATCAGGCGGTTTGGCGGATGTGGGAAGGGGTTTTCGCAGCTGGTTCAAGCATTGGCATCGGACACGATTGGGAGCGAATTTTGTTGTCATGGTTGGGACAGGGTGCGACGGAGGGTTGGTCTTGCGCGAAGGTATCGCGGGTTTTGGCAGCTTTATCTTTCGGTTTTCGTTTACGCGGAATTCAGGATTTTACAAAAACGTTTTTGGTTAGGCAGGCAGCAAAAGGATTTCTTTGTGTAAAAAGTCAGGGTTATACCAGGCGACCGATTTCATTTAGTTTGTTAGAACAGTTGGGCCTCGCGTTAGAGTCAACGTGTTCCTCGAATTTTGAAGTGGCGTTGTTTCGCTTAGCTTTTTCATTTGCATTTTTTGGGGCTTTGCGGGTGGGTGAGCTGGTTTCGCCGAGCAAACATGTTGTAGGCGGGTTATCGGCGAGGTATGTCGTGTTGACTTCGCGGGGTGTTGAGTTTTGGCTGCGGAGGTCTAAGACAGATCAGGCTGGTAAGGGTCGACGGGTGGTTTTGTGTTGTGTGCAGGGCTCTTTAATGTGCCCGGTTCAATGTTTTCAGCGTGTTCGGGAGTTTCGGCCTAGCCTGGATGGTTCGTTGTTGTGTCATGAGGATGGGGTAGTTTGTCTCGGTATCAGTTTAGTGCCATTTTTTAAGAAGTCTATTCGGATATTGGGCTTGGATGATTCTCGTTTTGCTCCTCATTCTTTTCGAATCGGGGCAGCGACGGAGGCAGCGGCAGGGGGTTTGAGTCCGACGTCCATTCAACGTATTGGCGGTTGGAAGTCAGGTTGGTATCGGAGTTACATCAGGCCTTAGTTTTGTCAAGTGGCTGGAAGGAGGTGACTGGGGGAGTAGTGTTATGTCTTTGGGGACTCCGGTGTTTTGTATTTTAGCCTTGTTTTCTCTTTTCAGGTATCGGGCCTTTGCTTGTGTGGATTTTTGGCCATTCCTTCGTTTACTGGGGAGCGTTGCGAGCTGACGTCAGGAACGAAGGTCGACAACTGGGTTTTCCCAGGAGCATGGCTGTGGTGCGGTGGATTGGTTTTAGAGGAATGGAATGGAGAAGGGTTCTCCAGGAAATACATGGTTGTGTTTTGATGGACCGTGCTCCTGACATTTTAGTTCTCCATGTTGGGGGCAATGATTTGGCTGTTCGACCTTCCCGGGAATTAGTAAAGGACATTAAGCAGGATTGTTTGCGTTTGTGGTTATTATATGCAGGAGTTACTATTGTTTGGTCTGAAATTGTTCCACGCAGGCGATGGCGTACGATGAGGTCCTTGGTAAAAGTCAACAAGGCCAGGATAAAAGTGAATGGAGCAGTTTCTTCATTTATTATTAGGAATGGGGGAGTGTCAGTGCGGCATTTTGATCTGGAGAAGGGCGAGGGCGATTTTTGGTTGGCGGACGGGGTCCACCTAAATGGGGTGGGTTCTGATATTTGGGCGCTCGGCCTTCAGGAGGGTATAGAAAAGGCCATGGCATTGCGGTTTGGGGGGGTCTCGGGCCATTGAGGTGTTCAAGGGCCCTCGTTGTGGCAGTTCGGGGTGGGGGTGAGTCCTTGAAGTCAGTTGGAAATTGGTTTTGGAGACTCTGGATAGGTGTAATGTATGTAGTACAGTTCATATAGCGTCTTGTGCTTGGGTGCGATGAAAATACATGAGACACAGGTTTGATATAGAAAGTCTTGTATTACTTCATACAAGTTGGCAAAAATAGTCACACAGTTTGCAGACACAGAAGCAGGAGACACAGCAGGCCAGAGTAATCTAAGCTCAGCAATCACTCTCCACAACAGGTTCAGGATCTTCTTCTCTGTTACCGTAAGTCCATGCAAACGTGGGTCTTTCAAAGAGCAGGGTTCAGAGTCCACAAGTGCTTCAGAGTTCCTCAGTAGGAATAGGTGGAGTACAAGGTCCAAGGCTTTAGGAGTCAGGTCACAGGTTCACTGCAGGCTAGATTCTGAAGCACTGATTGCTCAGCTGTGGCTGCTTAAGAAGCAAAAGGAGAGAATCAGGGTGGGAACATGCAAGCTGGAAACTCCATTTTGACTGAGGGCAAGATGGCTGCAGCAAGACAGAAAGTAAAATGGCTGACGAACAAACTGAGTTTCAGGAACATGTACACAGAACCTTACATAGGGTCTCCTCCGTCTGGAGTAACGTTGATGGTGATCTGGTGAGATGTGGACGGGGAGTTCCGACAGGAGTGGGCGGATCCCCGAGGAGCTGGGTGAGCAACATATCATGGTGTGTGTTGGTGCTCCTGAGCCAGTGGGGTAACGGCTGGGAGCAAGATGATGGGTGTTGTTCACAGCAATTTTGGGTTAATTCACCAAGATCTTGTGGCTTCAAGGACTCCTCCTCAACGTTCAAGTATTGTAAAGCTACCGTGTTTCCCCGAAAGTAAGACAGTGTCTTACTTTCTTTTTATCCCCAAAAACCCCACTATGTCTTACTTTCGGGGTATGTCTTATATTGAAAAAAAATTACCTGTATCTAACCCAGTGTGATACAGTACCACCTGCTGTATTTAATCCAGTGTGACACTGCTGATACCCACTGGGTTACATACAGCAGATGATACCCCAGTATGCCAGTGTATATGTTTTACTGATGTATGATTACTGTGTATACGTCGCCGCGTCTGCCATCTACCACCAGAAAAACTCACCTGAGTTTTTCTGCAGCCGCCTTCCGCCACGGGCTCTGGCTCCCTGCAGCCGCTGGTCCCGCCGTCCTCCGTCGCTCCGTTCGCCCGCAGTCCCGGGCTGAAGTTCTCGCGCGCTCTATTTAAATTTCTTCTTCGGTCCCGAAACGTCATCACGTTGGTCACTCACGTGACCGGAGGCTGCAGTGATAGACAGTTCTCTCCGGCCTCCGGTCACGTGAGTGACCAACGTGATGACGTTTCGGGACCGAAGAAGAAATTTAAATAGAGCGCGCGAGAACTTCAGCCCGGGACTGCGGGCGAACGGAGCGACGGAGGACGGCGGGACCAGCGGCTGCAGGGAGCCGGAGCCCGTGGCGGAAGGCGGCAGTGGTAGATGACAGACGCGGCGACGTATGGAGAGGGGGACGGTGCGGACGTGGGCAGGAAGCGGCACGCAGCTAGATGAGAGAGAGGCGGCAATACCCCCGTGTTTCCCCGAAAGTAAGACATATGTCTTACTTTCGGGGTACGGCTTATATTAGCCGACCCCTCTGAAACTCCCGATACGTCTTACAATCGGGGGTGTCTTACTATCAGGGAAACACGGTATGTCATCATTTGGTATTTTTGTTAATGTTTGTGTATTTAATAAAAGGCTGCTGTGGCCATTACAATTCCAAATAATTTGGTCTCTGTGTATTTGTGAGCGGCGTATTGGGGTGGGTATTTTACTGGTTTGGTGGTATAGATGATAGGTTAGGTTAGACTCCCAGCAGGTAAGCGACTTGACAATACCAACGTCAAGAAATGGCCGGAGCAAAGCCTCCCCCCCTCCTCCCAGGAGGCGTGGGCGGAGGCCAACATTACGGGGGGGTTGGAAGGGTTAGTTGGGGGGAGGAGTATTTAGATTAAGGGGTCTATATAGGGAGGTGGTTAAAGGCCTCAGGTCAGTTTCCCGCCTTTAGAAAAAACAGTCCCGCCCTCCCTCCCTGTATTTTGTGATAGTTAATTTCATAGGTTTTTCGGGTCATGGCGGTTCGGGGTGGTGGGGGAGTCCTTGAAGTCGGTTGGAAATTGGTTTTGGAGACTCTGGATAGGGTCTCCTCCGTCTGGAGTTACGTTGATGGTGATCTGGTGAGATGTGGACGGGGAGTTCCGGCAGGAGTGGGCGGATCCCCGAGGAGCTGGGTGAGCAACATATCATGGTGTGTGTTGGTGCTCCTGAGCCAGTGGGGTAACGGCTGGAAGCAAGATGATGGGTGTTGTTCACAGCAATTTTGGGTTAATTCACCAAGATCTTGTGGCTTCAAGGACTCCTCCTCAACGTTCAAGTATTGTAAAGCTATGTCATCATTTGGTATTTTTGTTAATGTTTGTGTATTTAATAAAAGGCTGCTGTGGCCATTACAATTCCAAATAATTTGGGCTCTGTGTATTTGTGAGCGGCGTATTGGGGTGGGTATTTTACTGGTTGGGTGGTATAGGTGATAGGTTAGGTTAGACTCCCCGCAGGTAAGCGACTTGACAATACCAACGTCATGCCGAGCGTCTGATGGAGTAGTGTAAAGCCTCCACCACTGGACTCTGGAGGAGATGTGTTCTGTAGAGTGATGGATCATACTTCTCTATCCAGCATCTGATGGACGAGTCTGGGTTTGGTGATTCCAGGAGAACGTAACCCCCTGACTACATTGTGCCCACTGTACAGATAATGCTATCGGGGTCGGCCTTGGTGCCTTAGTCCCAGTGAAGGGAAATCTTCATACTTCAGCCCAAGACATTGTAGATAATTGTAGCTTCCAGCTTTGTAGGATCTATTTGCGGAAGACCCTTTTCTGTTTTCCATGACTACACCCAGGCACAAGGGCCATGAAGACATGGAGGGGGAGTTTGATGTGGAAGAATATGAGTGGCCGCACAGAACCCGAACCTCAGCCTCATCCATGAACACCTTTGGGATGAACTACATAGATAGTGATGTTTGAAAGAAGGACCTAGTGTAAGGAAGTGGACTGACTCATACAACAGGAATATACTGCGAAGCATTTGTGAACGGATGCCACCATCTAGTAATCAGAGGCCATAGAGGTGGGACCCAAAAAGGACATGGAAACCAAAAAGAGGAGGACTGTTTGAATGGGCAGAAAGGAGAAGCTAGATGCACAGGGGGACATGTGATCCGCTGTGACGCAGCAAGAAAATACAAATGCCACAGGGTCCTGGGCAGGATCTCGGTCATCACCCGGACATGTCACATGTGGCGCAAGGCCTGTACTAGCTTACAGCCAAACCCTAGGGGAGTGTGGTTGGAAACCCATAGCTATCATCAGTAGTGGATGAGCCGAGGGGAGAAGAGCCTTACTGGAGCGTAAGGAATACTGATTGCCAAGGTTAAAGGGACTAAACCTCAATTGTGTGAGCAGAGGCCTGGTTAAAGGGACTGAAAGTCGATCGAGTGAGCGGAGAGGACGTGAACAGTCTCTTTGGAATTGAAGACAATGGGAACAGGTTTACGACAGGAGGAACTCTCTGCAGACTACAGTGTGGTACTTATGGCCTAGCAGGAGTGCGTAGTGTGGTCCCTGTTAGGGCAATGCCTAGGGCAACAGGCGCAGAATTGGGGACAAATGGTAACCACTAGGGCAAGAGAGACAGCAAGAACTGTGTTGCATTGGTTTTCATTGTCACCAATTTACGAATTGCCATCTTATTGAGATTGATATATGCCTTCCCACAGACACCGCCTAGAATTGTGTACAAGGCCTCCACAGAAGAGCGAGAGCTGTTATAGCTGCAGAGAGGCAAACTCCATATTAATGGCTATGATGAGGATGGGAGGTCAGAAAAGCTCCTGTAGGTGTAATGTGGAGGGGGCACATACTTTTGTTCATATAGTGTCATTCTGACTGTTGGTTCATAGATGAGAACAGATATTTTTGACATTCGAGGTGCCGCACTTTATATGGTTCTGCAATGCAGTATTTGGTATGGTGCTGGACTGCAGTAATGTCCCATAAGCATGCTTCCTGTAGCTTGGCACTTCTTGGCAGCAATGGTAGAATGTCTCAGGCTTGGCACCTTGTCCACACTGACTAAGTGCATAGACCTTTTGCATAGAGAGTATGATAAAATATTCCGCCTGCTTCTGTCCCGGCCGTATAAGGATGTATTAATTGGAGGATGGATGGCAGATGTTATGTTGTAGCCAGAGTCTCTCATCTACTAGTCGGCCTCCTCGACTCCAACCATCGCTGTCCCGGCCAAGTCTGACCACACTATTACTATTTCCTCTGTAATGAAACAAATTTCTGGCATAAACAGCCCGACTCTCTTCACACTTAAATAAAACAGAAGTCGTACGAAGCGCCGGCGTGAGTCACTTTCTTTTGCACAAGACATGGGGCATTCACTAAAGGGTACATTAGTAATAGGAGATATAAAGTTCAGCCTTGACCTAAACAGCTATGTATCAAAACGGTATGTAGACTTTTGCAATAGTTTCCATTCTCCAATGCATCTAAAATTAGAAGTGAAGCAAGTTAGTAATTCGTTTTGATTTTATAACCTTATATTTTATTCTGTATACAGCTCTCATGCAGATTTGTGCCTCCATGGTCACAGACTAGAAAAAAACCCTGTGAATTATGATCCGTACTGTAATCCCTTTGTCCACTATGCTTGCAAATTTACAGACCGTAAAAGAAGGGCTACCCATACATGAAGCAATTTTACTTATGATGACCCATATTTTTCAAAAATAATGTTAAAAGTGTCACCCGACAATAAGCTGTTTACTGCTAAAGCCCCTGGTGATATGCTTTTTTGTGTATAAATGCCGCTGTTCTCCTGAATCCGGCACTGTTTTTCTTTTGTTCCTACTCCTATCTGTTCCTGAGATATGACTCCATCTTCCTTGTATATAAAATCTGCTCTTTTTAACAAATGGGTGTTTTCCTGACCACATCTGTGGGTGTCACCTTGAGGACAATGGCCTGTGGGCTAACAAAACTACATTTTACATACAGTTATGGCCAAAAGTTTTGAGAATGACACAAATATTATATTTTCACATGATCTGCTGCCCTCTGGTTTTTATGTGTGTTTGACAGATGTTTTTTTATCACAGACAGAAATATAATAATTGCAAACATATGAGTAACAAAAGCTTATATTGACAGTTAGAATGAGTTAATGCAGCAAGTCAATATTTGCAGTGTTGACCCTTCTTCTTCAGGACCTCTGCAATTCTCCCTGGCATGCTCTCAATCAACTTCTGGACCAAATCCTGACTGACAGCAGTCCATTCTTGCACAATCAATGCTTTCATTTTGTCAGAATTTTTAGGTTTTTATTTGTCCACCCGTCTCTTGATGATTGACCACAAGTTCTCAATGGGATTAAGATCTGGGGAGTTTCCAGGCCATGGACCCAAAATCTCTGTTTTGTTCCCTGAGCCATTTAGTTATCACCTTTGCTTTATGGCAAGGTGCTCCATCATGCTGGAAAAGGCATTGTTGATCGCCAAACTGCTCTTGGAGGGTTGGGAGAAGTTGCTCTTGGAGGACATTCTGGTACCATTCTTTATTCATGGCTGTGTTTTTAGGCAAGACTGTGAGAGAGCCGATTCCCATGGCTGAAAAGCAACCCCACACATGAATGGTTTCAGGATGCTTAACAGTTGGCATGAGACAAGACTGGTGGTAGCGCTCACCTTGTCTTCTCCGAATGAAGCGTTTTCCTGATGTCCCAAACAATCGAAAAGGGGATTCATCAGAGAAAATAACTTTACCCCAGTCCTCAGCAGTCCACTGCCTGTACCTTTTGCAGAATATCAGTCTGTCCATGATGTTTTTTCTGGAGAGAAGTGGCTTCTTTGCTGCCCTCCTTGAGACCAGGCCTTGCTCCAAGAGTCTCCGCCTCACAGTGCGTGCAGATGCACTCACACCTGCCTGCTGCCATTCCTGAGCAAGCTCTGCACTGCTGGTAGCCCGATCCCGCAGCTGAAACACTTTTAAGAGATGGTCCTGGCGCTTGCTGGTCTTTCTTGGGCGCCCTGGAGCCTTTTTGGCAACAATGGAACCTCTCTCCTTGAAGTTCTTGATGATGCGATAGATTGTTGACTGAGGTGCAATCTTTCTAGCTGCGATACTCTTCCCTGTTAGGCCATTTTTGTGCATTGCAATGATGACTGCACGTGTTTCTTTAGAGATAACCATGGTTAACAGAAGAGAAACAATGATGCCAAGCACCAGCCTCCTTTTAAAGTGTCCAGTGGTGTCATTCTTACTTAATCATGACAGATTGATCTCCAGCCATATCCTCATCAACACCCACACCTGTGTTAATGGAAGCAATCACTGAAAAGAGGTTAATTGGTCCTTTTAAGGCAGGGCTGCAATGATGTTGAAATGTGTTTTGGGGGATAAAGTTCATTTTCTAGCCAAATATTGACTTTGCAAGTAATTGCTGTTAAGCTGATCACTCTTTATAACATTCTGGAGTATATGCAAATTGCCATTAGAAAAAGTTAAGCAGTAGACTTTGTAAAAAATTAATATTTGTGTCATTCTCAAAACTTTTGTCCATGACTGTACAGGAAAGAGAGGGATGCAGGAACAAAAGAAAAACAGCGCCGGATTCAGTAGAACAGTGGCATTTATACCAGAGGAAAAACTTCCATATATATGGAAAATTGACAGGTCTCCTTTAATCTTTAATTCCACAGTAGAAACCAAGTATTAAACGGTGCTTAATAAAATCAGTAGGCTCTGTGAAAAGCATGGACATGTTAGGGCCTCCTGAATGAGAGACTCTTTATGATTACTATCTGCCATGGCTAATGACTAACAGGTTTTAATCTTTGCCATGGGCCCTCTCATCTCGACCCCTGTTTAGGAGCTATTTTTTTCCTCTGGATCAACACTATCTAAAGATAGTTTATCCTATGTACCTCCCTATTTTATAAATCCTGCATGTTCTGTGATCCGGAAGCCGCAGCTATTTGAGAACAGATTTTAGGCTGACCCTGAGGTGTTTATGATGTTGGGGTTTTTTTTCCGATGTGGTAAGAAAATCTGCAAATTCCCTTTACGCAGCAGACTGATTTTGCAATAAAAACACGACTGGCATTTGTTGTGTTTGTCTTGTATGTTAAGTAGACTATAAAAAGTCAGCGTCCATTAGCTAGATGGGGATTTGTGCTCCAGGGAATGCTGAAGAGGGGGTCACACTGGGTTGACCCAGCTGAGCTTTACAAAACAAAATGTTCTTAGTATGCCTTCCCTACTGCCTGAAAGTTTTGTGTTGTATCCAACTGATTATAGTGCTGTTATGGGTTTTGTAGGCAATTATTTGTGTGGCAACCCTAGTATAGGTGGGCACGCACTTGAGTAATGCTTGACCACTCCCTTAAATTTGTATTATTACATTGGGGCCATTCAATAGAAGGGCCATCTAAGTGTGGCATGAACAGATAACATCCTCCAGGTTTGTACAGGGCTATAGTATTTGAGATATGGATGAATGTACAGAACACTGTAAGATTTGCAATCAGCTGATCGTCAGGTTCCTAAGATTAGATCATCAATATGGAAGTCCTGGACAACCCCTTTTAAAGAATTATTTTAATGAATAGTTTCACCAATGTCGGGGGGCTGCACTTGAAGTTCATGTTGTGTCTCATGCTGGGGCCATATTAAATGTGAAGAGATCTTAAAAAAAACAACTAAAACAACACATCAATCACATCCCACAAACCACAGAGGAAGAGGGGCCTTTGTTGTATGTCTGGCTCTTTGCACGATTTCCTGCTCTCTTTATTCCATGGCCTGCAATCCAATTTTCCATATCATTTATATTCCGCCGCTTGAAATGCCAGTAGATGCAGTGGAGGATTAGCTGCGTAGCGGTAGGCAGAATGGGATCAAATGCAATCAGACGGCGACACAGAAGTTAGGTTCAGACAGGGCTTCTCCTGTCCTTTATAGTTGGGGTACAAAATAAATGTAAAGTCTTTACTTCCAGGCACTAAAACCCAACTAAATCATGGCTCAGCAAAGCACTGACTAGACATCAGCTTCCCTGTCTACAGTCATGGCCAAAAGTTTTGAGAATGACACAAATATTATATTTTCACATGATCTGCTGCCCTCTGGTTTTTATGTGTGTTTGACAGATGTTTTTATCACAGACAGAAATATAATTGCAAACATATGAGTAACAAAAGCTTATATTGACAGTTAGAATGAGTTAATGCAGCAAGTCAATATTTGCAGTGTTGACCCTTCTTCTTCAGGACCTCTGCAATTCTCCCTGGCATGCTCTCAATCAACTTCTGGACCAAATCCTGACTGATAGCAGTCCATTCTTGCACAATCAATGCTTTCATTTTGTCAGAATTTTTAGGTTTTTGTTTGTCCACCCGTCTCTTGATGATTGACCACAAGTTCTCAATGGATTAAGATCTGGGGAGTTTCCAGGCCATGGACCCAAAATCTCTATGTTTTGTTCCTTGAGCCATTTAGTTATCACCTTTGCTTTATGGCAAGGTGCTCCATCATGCTGGAAAAGGCATTGTTGATCGCCAAACTGCTCTTGGAGGGTTGGGAGAAGTTGCTCTTGGAGGACATTCTGGTAACATTCTTTATTCATGGCTGTGTTTTTAGGCAAGACTGTGAGAGAGCCGATTCCCTTGGCTGAGAAGCAACCCCACACATGAATGGTTTCAGGATGCTTAACAGTTGGCATGAGACAAGACTGGTGGTAGCGCTCACCTTGTCTTCTCCGAATGAGGCGTTTTCCTGATGTCCCAAACAATCGAAAAGGGGATTCATCAGAGAAAATAACTTTACCCCAGTCCTCAGCAGTCCACTGCCTGTACCTTTTGCAGAATATCAGTCTGTCCATGATGTTTTTTCTGGCGAGAAGTGGCTTCTTTGCTGCCCTCCTTGAGACCAGGCCTTGCTCCAAGAGTCTCCGCCTCACAGTGCGTGCAGATGCACTCACACCTGCCTGCTGCCATTCCTGAGCAAGCTCTGCACTGCTGGTAGCCAGATCCCGCAGCTGAAACACTTTTAACCCCTTTATTCCATCAGACGTACTATTCCGTCCATGTGACCCTGGACCTAATTCCCATGGACGGAATAGTAGGTCATGGGCGATCAGCTGCGCTCCCGGGGGAGCGCAGCTAATCGCCGCCGGGTGTCAGCTGTTTATCACGGCTGACACCCAGCACTATGTAAACATAGATTCAGTGTGAACAGGTGCTAAACCTAGAGTCACCAACTCATATACATACAAGAGAAAAAGGTAGCACACTGTAGCGCTATAGCTTGCAAACACGAAATATGAAAAATATGAAAAATGAATTGCATCATTACCTTAGAAATATGAAAAATTGAGAAGTCTTAGCGCATAAGATGGCCAAATTATGTGAGCCTGATAGCCACGTCAAGGCTCTTCTCGTATATCAGGTCCTAACTAATGCCTATCCTCGCTTAGAAAAGTCTGTCTGCATGGGAACGTATGAATCCTCTCTTCAGACTAAAATCTACATCTCCGTGGAGGGGTGATGAACCTGTTGTAATTAAAAAGCCTGTGACCACCAGGTGGAGTGCTCAGGTAGAAGGTAAATGAATACATATCAAAAAACTGACCGGCACATCCAAACATAGATTCAGTGTGAACAGGTGCTAAACCTAGAGTCACCAACTCATATACATACAAGAGAAAAAGGTAGCACACTGTAGCGCTATAGCTTGCAAACACGAAATATGAAAAATATGAAAAATGAATTGCATCATTACCTTAGAAATATGAAAAATTGAGAAGTCTTAGCGCATAAGATGGCCAAATTATGTGAGCCTGATAGCCACGTCAAGGCTCTTCTCGTATATCAGGTCCTAACTAATGCCTATCCTCGCTTAGAAAAGTCTGTCTGCATGGGAACGTATGAATCCTCTCTTCAGACTAAAATCTACATCTCCGTGGAGGGGTGATGAACCTGTTGTAATTAAAAAGCCTGTGACCACCAGGTGGAGTGCTCAGGTAGAAGGTAAATGAATACATATCAAAAAACTGACCGGCACATCCAAACATAGATTCAGTGTGAACAGGTGCTAAACCTAGAGTCACCAACTCATATACATACAAGAGAAAAAGGTAGCACACTGTAGCGCTATAGCTTGCAAACACGAAATATGAAAAATATGAAAAATGAATTGCATCATTACCTTAGAAATATGAAAAATTGAGAAGTCTTAGCGCATAAGATGGCCAAATTATGTGAGCCTGATAGCCACGTCAAGGCTCTTCTCGTATATCAGGTCCTAACTAATGCCTATCCTCGCTTAGAAAAGTCTGTCTGCATGGGAACGTATGAATCCTCTCTTCAGACTAAAATCTACATCTCCGTGGAGGGGTGATGAACCTGTTGTAATTAAAAAGCCTGTGACCACCAGGTGGAGTGCTCAGGTAGAAGGTAAAAATGAATACATATCAAAAAACTGACCGGCACATCCAAACATAGATTCAGTGTGAACAGGTGCTAAACCTAGAGTCACCAACTCATATACATACAAGAGAAAAAGGTAGCACACTGTAGCGCTATAGCTTGCAAACACGAAATATGAAAAATATGAAAAATGAATTGCATCATTACCTTAGAAATATGAAAAATTGAGAAGTCTTAGCGCATAAGATGGCCAAATTATGTGAGCCTGATAGCCACGTCAAGGCTCTTCTCGTATATCAGGTCCTAACTAATGCCTATCCTCGCTTAGAAAAGTCTGTCTGCATGGGAACGTATGAATCCTCTCTTCAGACTAAAATCTACATCTCCGTGGAGGGTGATGAACCTGTTGTAATTAAAAAGCCTGTGACCACCAGGTGGAGTGCTCAGGTAGAAGGTAAATGAATACATATCAAAAAACTGACCGGCACATCCAAACATAGATTCAGTGTGAACAGGTGCTAAACCTAGAGTCACCAACTCATATACATACAAGAGAAAAAGGTAGCACACTGTAGCGCTATAGCTTGCAAACACGAAATATGAAAAATATGAAAAATGAATTGCATCATTACCTTAGAAATATGAAAAATTGAGAAGTCTTAGCGCATAAGATGGCCAAATTATGTGAGCCTGATAGCCACGTCAAGGCTCTTCTCGTATATCAGGTCCTAACTAATGCCTATCCTCGCTTAGAAAAGTCTGTCTGCATGGGAACGTATGAATCCTCTCTTCAGACTAAAATCTACATCTCCGTGGAGGGGTGATGAACCTGTTGTAATTAAAAAGCCTGTGACCACCAGGTGGAGTGCTCAGGTAGAAGGTAAAAATGAATACATATCAAAAAACTGACCGGCACATCCAAACATAGATTCAGTGTGAACAGGTGCTAAACCTAGAGTCACCAACTCATATACATACAAGAGAAAAAGGTAGCACACTGTAGCGTTATAGCTTGCAAACACGAAATATGAAAAATATGAAAAATTAATTGCATCATTACCTTAGAAATATGAAAAATTGAGAAGTCTTAGCGCATAAGATGGCCAAATTATGTGAGCCTGATAGCCACGTCAAGGCTCTTCTCGTATATCAGGTCCTAACTAATGCCTATCCTCGCTTAGAAAAGTCTGTCTGCATGGGAACGTATGAATCCTCTCTTCAGACTAAAATCTACATCTCCGTGGAGGGTGATGAACCTGTTGTAATTAAAAAGCCTGTGACCACCAGGTGGAGTGCTCAGGTAGAAGGTAAATGAATACATATCAAAAAACTGACCGGCACATCCAAACATAGATTCAGTGTGAACAGGTGCTAAACCTAGAGTCACCAACTCATATACATACAAGAGAAAAAGGTAGCACACTGTAGCGCTATAGCTTGCAAACACGAAATATGAAAAATATGAAAAATGAATTGCATCATTACCTTAGAAATATGAAAAATTGAGAAGTCTTAGCGCATAAGATGGCCAAATTATGTGAGCCTGATAGCCACGTCAAGGCTCTTCTCGTATATCAGGTCCTAACTAATGCCTATCCTCGCTTAGAAAAGTCTGTCTGCATGGAACGTATGAATCCTCTCTCAGACTAAAATCTACATCTCCGTGGAGGGGTGATGAACCTGTTGTAATTAAAAAGCCTGTGACCACCAGGTGGAGTGCTCAGGTAGAAGGTAAATGAATACATATCAAAAAACTGACCGGCACATCCAAACATAGATTCAGTGTGAACAGGTGCTAAACCTAGAGTCACCAACTCATATACATACAAGAGAAAAAGGTAGCACACTGTAGCGCTATAGCTTGCAAACACGAAATATGAAAAATATGAAAAATGAATTGCATCATTACCTTAGAAATATGAAAAATTGAGAAGTCTTAGCGCATAACATGGCCAAATTAGTGAGCCTGATAGCCACGTCAAGGCTCTTCTCGTATATCAGGTCCTAACTAATGCCTATCCTCGCTTAGAAAAGTCTGTCTGCATGGGAACGTATGAATCCTCTCTTCAGACTAAAATCTACATCTCCGTGGAGGGGTGATGAACCTGTTGTAATTAAAAAGCCTGTGACCACCAGGTGAGTGCTCAGGTAGAAGGTAAATGAATACATATCAAAAAACTGACCGGCACATCCAAACATAGATTCAGTGTGAACAGGTGCTAAACCTAGAGTCACCAACTCATATACATACAAGAGAAAAAGGTAGCACACTGTAGCGCTATAGCTTGCAAACACGAAATATGAAAAATATGAAAAATTAATTGCATCATTACCTTAGAAATATGAAAAATTGAGAAGTCTTAGCGCATAAGATGGCCAAATGGCCTGGTGGTCACAGGCTTTTTAATTACAACAGGTTCATCACCCCTCCACGGAGATGTAGATTTTAGTCTGAAGAGAGGATTCATACGTTCCCATGCAGACAGACTTTTCTAAGCGAGGATAGGCATTAGTTAGGACCTGATATACGAGAAGAGCCTTGACGTGGCTATCAGGCTCACATAATTTGGCCATCTTATGCGCTAAGACTTCTCAATTTTTCATATTTCTAAGGTAATGATGCAATTCATTTTTCATATTTTTCATATTTCGTGTTTGCAAGCTATAGCGCTACAGTGTGCTACCTTTTTCTCTTGTACCCAGCACTATGTGTCAGGAGCGGTCACGGACCGCTCCCGGCACATTAACCCGTGGCACACCACGATCAAACATGATCGCGGTGTACCGGGGGCACAGGGGAGGATCGCGCAGGGAGGGGGCTCCCTGCGCGCTCCCTGAGACCCTCAGAGCAGCGCGATGTGTCACGCTGTTCCGAGGGTCCATCCTCCCTCCAGGTCCCCGGATCCAAGATGGCGCCGGGGTCCTGCAGGGAGGCGGCTTCCTCAGTGCCTGCTGAGAGCAGGCACTGAGAAGCCTGCAGCGATGCCAGAGCGATCGCTGGTGTGACAGAGTGCTGTGCACACTGTCACACCAGCGATCTGCTAAAATACTGTGATGTCCCACCCTGGGACAAAGTAAAAAAGTAAAAAAAATAAAAATAAAAAGTGGTAAAAAAAATCATAAAAAAAAAAAAATATTCCCCAATAAATTCATTTCTTCCTGTAAATAAAAAAAACAAAACAATAAAAGTACACATATTTGGTATCGCCGCGTCTGTAACGACCCCCCCTATAAAACTGTCCCACTAGTTAACCCCTTTAGTGAACCCCTTAAAAAAAAAAACTAAGCAAAAAATCACTGCTTTATCATCATACCGCCGAACAAAAAGTGGAATAACACGCGATCAAAAAGACCGATATAAATAAACATGGTACCGCTGAAAACGTCATCTTGTCCCGCAAAAAACGAGCTGTAATACAGCATCATCAGCGAAAAAATAAAAAAGTTATAGCTCGCAGAATAAAGCGATGCAAAAATAATAATTTTTTATATAAAATTGTTTTTATTCTATAGAAGCGCCAAAACATAAAAAAATGATATAAATGAGGTATCACCGTAATCGTACTGACCCGAAGAATAAAACTGCTTTATCAATTTTACCACACGCGGAACGGTATAAACGCCTCCCCCAAAAGAAATTCATGAATTGCTGATTTTTGTTCATTCTACCCTCCCAAAAATCGAAATAAAAAGCGATCAAAAAATGTCACGTGGTCATAAATGGTACCAATAAAAACGTCACCTCGTCCCGCAAAAAATAAGACCTCACATGACTCTGTGGGCCAAAATATGCAAAAATTATAGCTCTCAAAATGTGGTGATGCAAAAAACTACTTTTTGCAATAAAAATCGTCTCTTAGCGTGACAGCTGCCAATCATAAAAACCCGCTATAAATAGTAAATCAAACCCCCTTTTATCACCCCCTTAGTTAGGGAAAAATAATAAAAATAAAAAAATGTATTTATTTCCATTTTCCCATTAGGGTTAGGGTTAGGGTTGTGGCTAAAGTTAGGGTTAGGGTTGGCGATAAGGTTCGGATTAGGGTTAGGGTTGGGATTAGGGGTGTGTTAGGGTTAGGTTTGTGGTTAGGGTTGGGACTAGGGTTAGGGGTGTGTTGGGGTTAGGGTTGGAGTTAGAATTGGGGGGTTTCCACTGTTTAGGCACATCAGGGGCTCTCCAAATGTGACATGGCGTCTGATCTCAATTCCAGCCAATTCTGCGTTGAAAAAGTCAAACGGTGCTCCTTCACTTCTGAGCTCTGCCATGCGCCCAAACAGTAGTTTACCCCCGCATATGGGGTATCAGCGTACTTTGGACCACAAGAGTTATTGTGCAATTTGTCCTATTTCTTCTGTTACCCTTGGGAAAATAAAAAACTGGGGGCGACAAAATCATTTTTGTAAAAAAAAAATGATTTTTTTTGTTTTTACGGCTGTATGTTATAAATTTTCTGTGAAGCACTTGGGGCTTCATAGCGCTCACCACACTTCTAGATAAGTTCCTTGTGGGGTCTATTTTCCAAAATGGGGTCACTTGAGGGGGGTTTCCACTGTTTAGGCGCATCAGGGGCTCTCCAAATGCGACATGACGCCCCAGACCATTCCATCAAAGTTTGCAATCCAAAACGTCACTACTTCCCTTCCGAGCCCAGACGTGCACCCATACAGTCGTTTTCTCACACATGTTGGGTATCAGCGTACTCAGGACAAATTGTACAACAACTTTTGTGGTCCAATTTCTCCTGTTACCCTTGTGAAAATAAAATATTGGGGGCGAAAAAATCATTTTTGTAAAAAAAAAAGGATTTTTTATTTTTACAGCTGTACGTTATAAACTTCTGTGAAGCACTTCGGGGTTCAAAGTGCTCAAGACACTTCTAGGTAAGTTCCTTGTGAGGTCTATTTTCCAAAATGGGGTCACTTGTGGGGGTTTCCACTGTTTAGGCGCATCAGGGCTCTCCAAATGCGACATGACGCCCCTAGACCATTCCATCAGAGTCTGCAATCCAAAACGTCACTACTTCCCTTCCGAGCCCCGACGTGCGCCCATACAGTAGTTTACTCCCACATATTGGGTATCAGCGTACTCAGGACAAATTGGACAACAACTTTTGGGGTCCAATTTCTCCTGTTACCCTTGTGAAAATAAAATATTGGGGGCGAAAAAATCATTTTTGTAAAAAAAAAAAAAAAGATTTTTTATTTACGGCTGTACGTTATAAACTTCTGTGAAGCACTTTGGGTTCAAAGTGCTCACCACACATCTAGATAAGTTCCTTGAGGGTCTAGTTTCCAAAATGGTGTCATTTGTGGGGGGTTTCCACTGTTTAGGCAGATCAGGAGCTCTCCAAACATGACATGGCTTCCAGCCAATTCTGCGTTGAAAAAGTCAAACGGCGCTCATTCCCTTCCAAACTTTGCCATGCACCCAAACAGTGGTTTACCCCTACATATGGGGTATCAGCGTACTCAGGACAAATTGCACAATAGCTTTTGGAGTCTTGTTACCCTTGGGAAAATAAAAATTGGGGTGAAAAGATCAATTTTGTGGAAAAATATGATTTTTTTAATTTTACGGCTCTACGTTATAAACTTGTGTGAAGCACTTGGGGTTCAAATTGCTCACCAAAGATCTAGATAAGTTCCTTAGGGGTCTAGTTTCCCAAATGGGGTCACTTGGGGGGTTTCCACTGTTTAGGCACATCAGGGACTCTCCAAATGCAACATGGCGTCCAATCTCAATTCCAGCCAATTTTGGTTGGAAAAAGTCAAATGGTGCTCCTTCCATTCCGAGCTCTGCCATGCGCCCAAACAGTGGTTTCCCCCCACATATGGGGTATCAGCGTACTCAGGACAAATTGGACAACAACTTTTGAGGTCCAATTTCTCCTGTTACCTATGGGAAAATAAAAAATTAGTGACTAAGAGATAATTTTTGTGGGAAAAAAATAGGATTTTTTATTTTCATGCCCGGGCATTATAAACTTGTGTGAAGCACTTTGGGGTTCAAAGTGCTCACCAAAGTTCTAGATAAGTTCCTTAGGGGGTCTAGCTTCCAAAATGGGGTCACTTGTGGGGGTTTCCACTGTTTAGGCTCATCTGGGGCACTACAAACGGAACATGACCCCCATCAATGTTTACATTCCAAAACGTTACTGCTTCCTTTCCAAGCCCTGCCGTGCGCCCAAACAGTTTCCCCCCCCCCACATATGGGGTATCAGCGTACTCAGGACAAATTGGACAACAACTTTTGGGTCCAATTTCCTTGGAAAAAATCAAAAATTTGGGACTAAAAAATCATTTTTGTGGAAAATTGTTTTTTTTTTTTTTTTCACAGCCAGGCATTATAAACTTTTGTGAAACACTTTGGGGTTCAAAAGGGCTCACAACAGATCTAGATAAGTTCCTTAGGGGTCTAGTTTCCAAAATGGTGTCACTTGTGGGGGGTTTCCACTGTTTAGGTGCATCAGGGGCTTTCCTAACACGACATGGCGTCCAATGTCAACTCCAGCCAATTTTAGTTTGAAAAAGTCAAACGGCGCTCCTTCACTTACGAGCTCTGCCGTGTGCCCAAACAGTGGTTTTCCCCCACATATAGGGTATTGGCGTACTCAGGAGAAATTGCACAACAACTTTATCTGCCCATTTTCTCCTTTTACCCTTGTGAAAATAAAAAAAAGTTTGTAAAAGATCATTTTTGTGGCTAAAAAGTTAAATATTCATTTTTTCCTTCCACGTTGCTTCAGCTCCTGTGAAGCACCTGAAGGGTTAATAAACTTCTTGAATGTGGTTTTGAGTACCCTGAGGGTGCAGTTTTTAGAATGGTGTCACTTTTGGGCATTTTCTGCTATATAGACCCGTCAAAGTGACTTCAAATGTGAGGTGGTCCCTAAAAAAATGGCTTTGTAAATTTTGTTGTAAAAATGAGAAATCGCTGGTCAACTTTTAACCCTTATAATTTCCTAACAAAAAAAAATTTTGGTTTCAAAATTGTGCTGATGTAAAGTAGACATGTGGAAAATGTTATTTCTTAACTATTTTGTGTGACATATTTCTCTGTTTTAAGGAAAAAAAAATTCAAAGTTTGAAAATTGCAAAATTTTCAAAATTTTCGCCATATTTGTGTTTTTTTCAAAAATAAACGCAAGTTATATGGAAGAAATTTTACCACTAACGTGAAGTACAATATGTCTCGAGAAAACAGTCTCAGAATCGCGAAGATCCGTTGAAGCGTTCCAGAGTTATAACCTCATAAAAAGACAGTGGTCAGAATTGTAAAAATTGGCACGGTCATTAACGTGCAAACCACCCTTGGGGTGAAGGGGTTAAGAGACGGTCCTGGCGCTTGCTGGTCTTTTTTGGGCACCCTGGAGCCTTTTTGGCAACAATGGAACCTCTCTCCTTGAAGTTCTTGATGATGCAATAGATTGTTGACTGAGGTGCAATCTTTCTAGCTGCGATACTCTTCCCTGTTAGGCCATTTTTGTGCATTGCAATGATGACTGCACGTGTTTCTTTAGAGATAACCATGGTTAACAGAAGAGAAACAATGATGCCAAGCACCAGCCTCCTTTTAAAGTGTCCAGTGGTGTCATTCTTACTTAATCATGACAGATTGATCTCCAGCCATGTCCTCATCAACACCCACACCTGTGTTAATGGAGCAATCACTGAAAAGAGGTTAGCTGGTCCTTTTAAGGTAGGGCTGCAATGATGTTGAAATGTGTTTTGGGGATAAAGTTCATTTTCTAGCCAAATATTGACTTTGCAAGTAATTGCTGTTAAGCTGATCACTCTTTATAACATTCTGGAGTATATGCAAATTGCCATTAGAAAAAGTGAAGCAGTAGACTTTGTAAAAATTAATATTTGTGTCATTCTCAAAACTTTTGGCCATGACTGTACACAAGTAGCCTAATACCAACCACCAGGGAAAAAAAATCACACCTGGAGGCTCAGCCATCAATGACCATCTCCTGAAATAACGCCCTCAGTCCCTTCTGTATTCCTGCAAGTAAAGTACACGTGTAAGGGTGTGACCGGGACGAAGATGTGTGTTGTGACATGGGATTCTATTGTATTTATTGAGTGGGGTAATATATGAAAATACATAGAACCTTATAAGT
Source organism: Oophaga sylvatica (assembly GCA_033576555.1). Lineage (NCBI taxonomy): Eukaryota > Metazoa > Chordata > Amphibia > Anura > Dendrobatidae > Oophaga > Oophaga sylvatica. The sequence continues at coordinate 130,933,411 of JARQOD010000008.1, forward strand.
ACTAATTGATGTGGTTATTGTAATGTAATATAAACAATATTAACAATGCATAATAAATAGTGAAAGTATAGGGTTAGATCTAGGAAATAAGGTTTAGTATAGGGCTTAGAGGTTTAATTAGAAAAGGGAAATATGTAATGGTGGGCATATTAGTAATTGGAAATAGTTTGTAAAGGTTAAGATACAGTTAAATGTTTTGGACCAGCCCAGCATGGGAGAGGAAGCATTTCCTGATTAGATTAGATAGCGTGAGAGAGAAAGTTTAAGGCCTGAGGGCTGGAGGCACCAGAAGTACGTATTGTTCTGGCAGTATGAGAATGTCAGCAACTTTCTTTGGACATTAATGTAACGTCCATGGCCTGCTGCTCGAACTAGGCACTAGCCTTATTCCCCTCCAACAAGTGGAAGCTGGACGGGGAAATGTGTGAGGAAGACGGGGTGAGTCTTGAGAATACTGCGGGGCTGAAGGAGCAAGTAAACAAAAGGATAGTTCAAGCTGAACCAACGAAAAACATTGAAATGTACTGTCCTTTGTCATCAATTGAATTTGGACTGTTTAGTAAAGTTGAACTGGTTGATAAGAAGCGGGTGTCCCCTGATTTATGTGCGGCTGTTCCGGAAGCCTAGAGACAGCGGAAGCCTCTGGCCGAACCGTGAGTGTTCTGCACCCATTGTGCATACAGACCGGGACACGTTTTATTTGTAAGGAGCAGCCCCTTGACCATGACTACCGCCCACCTTACACATGCACTGCTCTCTGTTGTTGGGGGGTGGCAGACGCATCAGGGCCTCTTTTTCCACCAGCAAAAGAAAAAAAAAAAGTATAAAAAATCTACCATCCTCCACCAAACCGCCTGTGATAAAGCACTGGTATCTGAGCGGTATTATTAGGGTATGTATGACTATTATTTAGACATTATATAGCTTGGTTATAGTTCAGATTACTCTGTTTTTTTCCATCTATATTTTGCAGCTGTCGTGGCCCCCTGACTACACAAGGCTTTGGTTACTGTATATACTCCATACCACCATTCTGATTTTTTCCTCTATGCCCTTTGGATTCCTCAGGGAAGACTTTCCCTGCATGGGAATGTCAGCAGACGTGGCTGTCCAGGAAGCCATGATTAGGACGGACAGTAATCCCTGTTTCAACTTTTGTTTTTTTCCCATAGTAAATGTAATATTTAGGGCGCTTTTACGATGTTTAGCTAATGACTTGGCAGCAAGATGTGAAGTCGTCTTTGAGGAAAGTACAAAGTTTCTTCAGTCTTGGTAAAACCGCAAAGTTGTGTTAGTCAGATGAAAATCTGGAAGAAAGAGGTAAGACATAGATACACTGTATACTGTGTGTTACATAGGACTCAGAGTATATAATATGGACTTTGACTAGTATTTGGAAGCCTGTTGGATCCCCTCCACAATTTTCATACAGCTGCCAGCACATTTGAGATATTAGAGTCTGTTCACACATGCACATGGCGTTTTATTTTTTTCTGTAGAAAAAGAATTTTGGTAGGAAAAACACTGCGTGCAAAACGTGTTTTACTTGTGCTATTCACATATTCACTTGAATGGGTCAAAAGTGCTGCAAAAAAAGCATGGTGTGTGGGGACCTTTTGTGGATGCAAGGGTGATGACTCTTCTGAAGGAATCTGCCTGAAAAAGATGTGTGCGCACACCCGAACAGTAAGGCCGGAGTCACACACAACCACAAAAAATCGGTCCGTTTTAGACGGTCGACAATCGGATCAAAATAAAAACATCACACATCCTTCTGGCATCCGATTTTCCTTCAAAGATGCGATTTAATCGCATGTGTGTGTACCTTGTAACATCCGATTTTCATCCGACTTGCGAGATTTTCTCGCAGGCTTGCAAAACTGACATATAATGGATCCAAAAGAATAGTATTTAAATGCCAAAAGAAAGAATAGATATATACACATAGAGCACATATATATATATATATGTCATTGTGACATATATATATACATATATTTATAATTCTTACACTTCTACATACTGTTATAGCCGCTAATTCAATTGCCGGCTTCAGTGAAATCACAGAAGCCGACATGAAATGATACATTGTTTCCACACATTTAACCATGTAATTTCATGTATTTTTATATATGTTTGAAACATACAATTACATGAGTATATGTGTGCTAAATTTCAGACATGTAGGGGTTAATTAAAGGTGTAAATTCGTTGAAAAAAAATGCGTGGGCTCCCGCTGTATTTTCTCCACCAGACAGACAAAGCAAGCGAGTGGGGGCAGATAATAATAGCCTAGGGAGGGTACATTTTTTTTGTGCCCCCCCTGGCTACTAACATCTGCCCCCAGACACCCCAGAAAGGGCAAATCTATAATTAGATTCGCCCTTTCTGGCACTTTGCCCGTCTATTCCCATTGCCCTGTAGCGGTGGCGAATGGGTTAATAATCTGGCGTTATTGTCACCTTAGTATTGAAAGGTGACCTTAAGGCAGGTTAATAATTGATAGCTGTCAATTAGACAACTATCAATTATTAATCCTATTGTATGAAAGAAAAATCAAACACACACAGTTTAATAAAAAATAAGTTTAATAAATAATCAACAGTTTTTGACCATATTTTATTTTCCTGCTAAAACCATTTCCTGTAATAAAAATAAAATAAAAAAGCAAAATTATACTTACCAATCCGATGTACAGTCAGGTCCCACGGTGTAATCCATCAGAAAGGGTTAACAGGTTACAGGTCGCAGAGAGCTAATAATGCTGTCTCAGACCTGTATTCCCCTGAATGAATAAGTTCCTCTCCCAGCGAAAGTAGAGGAATAGATTCATGAATGGAGCTTAATTGATTTATTGCCAATTTAACTGTAGTGACCTGACCTAAAGGGAAAGTGGACACAATCAATTAAGCTTCATTCATGAAACACATCCTCTCCTGTCGCCAGGAGAGGAACTTATTCATTCATGAGCTTTGAGCTGAGCATGCAGGATTACTTGCACAGCTTGGCTCAAAGCTAGTTAACCCTTTGTGAAGGATTACAGCGTGGGACGTGACAGATCAGCGGAATAGGTAAGAATAATGTTGTTTTATTTCTTTTTATTTATTTTAGGAGATCAATGGCTTCACACGGATTAAGTGTAAAATAAAATATGGTCAAAAAAAGGTGTTTTTATTTCATTAAAATAATTTTTAATTAATGTGTCTGTGTTTTTTTAATTTACTACAATAGGATTAATAATTGATAGTTGTCTAATTGACAGCTCTCAATTATTAACCTGCCTTAAGGTGACCTTTCAATACTAAGGTGACAGTAAGGTGAGATTAACCCATTCGCCACCGCTACAGGGCAATGGGAATAGACGAGCAAAGTGCCAGAAAGGGCGAATCTAATTATAGATTTGCCCTTTCTGGGGTGTCTGGGGGCAGATGTTAGTAGCCAGGGGGGCACAAAAAAAATGTACCCTCCCTAGGCTATTATTATCTGCCCCCACTCGCTTGCTTTGTCTGTCTGGTGGAGAAAATACAGCGGGAGCCCACGCATTTTTTTTCAACGAATTTACACCTTTAATTAACCCCTACATGTCTGAAATTTAGCACACATATACTCATGTAATTGTATGTTTCAAACATATATAAAAAAACATGAAATTACATGGTTAAATGTGTGTAAACAATGTATCATTGCATGTCGGCTTCTGTGATTTCACTGAAGCCGGCAATTGAATTAGCGGCTATTACAGTATGTAGAAGTGTAACAACTATAAATATATGTATATATATATATGTCACAATGACATATATATATATATAAATATATATATATATGTATTCTATGTGTGTATATCTATTATTTCTATTCTTTATTAAAGCTGTCAGTGTGATTTTATAGTATAGCCGGGGATGAATTGCCGGCTTTTCTAAAGGACACTGATGCGATTTAATCGCAAGTCACACAGTGTGGTCCGTTTGTAATCCGATTTTTCGTCGCTCCCATAGACTTGCATTGGCGATTGTCGACCGACAATCGGTGACAATCGCAGCATGCTGCGATTGTACACGGACGTTTAAAACGGACCACAAAAAAATCTGATACTGGGAGCTGCTCCATAGATTAACATAGGTCCGACTGCAATGCGATAATTCATCGCATTGCAGTCGTCCGATTTTGTCGCCAGTGTGACTCCGGCCTAAGGCTGCAATCTTCCTTTAAAGCATTTGTTATGGTAGCTATTCATAAAATCCATAAAATGTTCTAGTTACAGGTTGCTTGTGGCGCTGCTGAAGCTGACTTTTAAGCTTTGATGTGTAGACTGGGCTACAACCAGCACAGTAACTTCATAATAAATAAATAAATAAAATAAATACAAATATATATGTATGTGTGTTTATTATTTATATACAGTTGTGCTCAAAAGTTTACATACCCCGGCAGAATTTTTGCTTTCTTTGTCCTTTTTTCAGAGAATATGAATGATAAAACCCAAACTTTTTCTCCACTCATGGTTAGTGGTTGGGAGAAGCCATTTATTGTCAGACTACTGTGTTTTTCTTTTTAAATCATAATGACAACCGAAAATATCCAAATGACCCTGATCAAAAGTTTATATACCCCATTTCTTAACGCCTTAACCTCCAAGGGTGGTTTGCACGTTAATGACCGGGCCAATTTTTACAATTCTGACCACTGTCTCTTTATGAGGTTATAACTCTGGAACGCTATAATGGATCTTGGTGATTCTGAGATTGTTTTTTGTGACATATTGTACTTCACGTTAGTGGTAAAACTTGTTCGATATAACTTGCGTTTATTTTGTAAAAAAAATGGAAATTTGGCGAAAATTTAGAAAATTTCGCAATTTTCAAAATTTTAATTTTTATGCCCTTAAATCAGAGAGATATGTCACACAAAATAGTTAATAAATAACATTTCCCACATGTCTACTTTACATCAGCACAATTTTGAAACCAAAATTTTTTTTTGTTAGGAAATTATAAGGGTTAAAAGTTGACCAGCGATTTCTCATTTTTACAACACACCTTTTTTTAGGGACCACATCACATTTGAACTCACTTTGAGGGTCCTATATGATTGAAAATGCCCCAAAGTGACAACATTCTTAAAACTGCACCCCTCAAGGTGCTCAAAGCCACATTCAAGAAGTTTATTAACCCTTCAAGTGCCTCACAGGAATTTTTGGAATGTTTAAAAAAAATGAACATTTAACTTTTTTTCACAAAAAAATTACTTCAGATCCAATTTTTTTTATTTTACCAAGGGTAACAGAACAATTTGGACCCCAAAAGTTGTTGTGCAATTTGTCCTGAGTACGCTGATACCTCATATGTGGGGGGGAACTACTGTTTGGGCGCATGACAGATTTTGGAAGGGAAGGAGCACCGTTTGACTTTTTCAACGCAGAATTGGCTGGAATTGAGATCTGTCGCCATGTGTCGTTTGGAGAGCCCCTGATGTGCCTAAACAGTGGAAACCCCCAATTCTAACTAAAACTCTAATCCCAACCCTAACCATAACCATAACCACAAACCTAACCCTAACACACCCCTAACCCTAATCCCAACCCTAACCCTAATCCCAACCCTAACCCTAATCCCAACCGTAACCCTAATCCAAACCCTAACCCCAAATCTAGCACCAACCCTAACCCTAACTTTAGCCCCAATCCTAACCTTAACTTTAGCCCCAACCCTAACTTTAGCCCCAACCCTAGCCCTAACTTTAGCACCAACCCTAACCCTAGCCCCAACCCTAACCCTAACCCTAATGGGAAAATGGAAGTAAAACTTTTTTTTATTATTATTTTTCCCTAAGTAAGGGGATGATAAAGGGGGGTTTGATTTACTATTTATAGTGGTTTTTTATGTTTGGCAGCTGTCACACACTAAAAGACGCATTTTATTGCAAAAAATAGTTTTTGCATCACCACATTTTGAGAGCTATAATATTTCCATATTTTGGCCCACAGAGTCATGTGAATTCTTGTTTTTTACGGGACAAGTTTACATTTTTACTGGTACCATTTTCGGGCACATGACATTTTTTGATCGCTTTCTATTCCGATTTTTGGGAGGCAGAATGAGCAAAAACCAGCAGTTCATGAAATTTTTTTTGGGGTGGGCGTTTACACCATTCCGCGTGTGTTAAAATTGATAAAGCAGTTTTATTCTTCGGTTAGTATGATTACAGCGATACCTCATTTACATCATTTTTTATGTTTTGGCGCTTTTATATAATAAAAACTATTTTATAGAAAAAATAATTATTTTTGCATTGCTTTATTCTGAGAGCTATAACTTTTTTATTTTTTAGCTGATGACACTGTATGGCAGCTCGTTTTTTGCGAGACAAGATGATGTTTTCAGCGGTACAATGTTTATTTATATCGGTCTTTTTGATCGTGTGTTATTCCACTTTTGTTTGGTGGTATGATGATAAAGCGTTGTTTTTTGCCTTGTTTTTTTTAATTTTTTTTATGGTGTTTGGGTTGTTACGGACGTGGCGATACCAAATATGTGTACTTTTATTGTTTAGATTTTTTTTATTCAAATATTTATTTAGTGACAGAATAAATATTGATTTTTTAATTATTTTTTTAAAATATTTTTACAATTATTTACATTTTTTTTAATTTAATTCTTACTTTTACACTTTGTCGCACTATGGGACATTGATTTTGTGCAGGCTGATCGCTTTTATAGCATGCAGATGAAGCAGCATCTGCATGCTACAGAAGCTGTCAGCTCTGCAGCTTCTGTGCACTGACCTATGAGACTTCCTGACATACACTGCGCATGACAGGAAGTTTCACAGCTTTGGAGACACTGATGTCGTCATGACAATATCGGGTCTCCATGGCAGCGATTGGGTCTCCGATCCAAAGGCAGAGGGACTGTCAGCCCCTGTGCTGGCTCCGGAACGCTGCGATCATGTTTGATCGCAGTGTTCCAGGGGTTAAAGTGCCGGGAGCGGTCTGTGACCACTCCTGGCACTTAGTGCTGGGTGTCAGCTGTGAGAATCAGCTGACACCCGGCCGCGATCAGCCACGCTCCCCTGTGAGCGCGGCCGATCGCATTTGACATACTATCCCGTCCACGGTCAGTAAGGCCCAGGTCACATGGACGGGATAGTACATCAAAGGTCAGAAAGGGGTTAATACCCTGCATTGCCTCTTCTAACATCAATGACAGCTTGAAGTCTTTTGTGGTAGTTGTGGATGAAGTTCTTTATTTTCTCAGATGGTAAAGCTGCCCACTCTTCTTGGCAAAAAGCCTCCAGTTCCTGTAAATTCCTGGGCTGTCTAGCATGAACTGCACGTTTGAGCTCTTCCCAGAGTGGCTCAATGATATTGAGGTCAGGAGAATGAGATGGCCACTCCAGAACCTTCACTTTGTTCTGCTGTAGCCAATGACAGGTCGACTTGGCCATGTGTTTTGGGTCGTTGTCATGTTGGAATGCATAAGTATGTCCCATGCGCAGCTTCCGGGCTGATGATTGCAAATTTGCCTCCAGTATTTGCTGATAACGTGCTGCATTCATCTTTCCTTCAACTTTGACCAAGTTTCCTGTGCCTTTGTAGCTCACATATCTCCAAGACATCAGCGATCCACCTCCGTGCTTTACAGTAGGAATGGTGTTCCTTTCATCATAGGCCTTGTTGACCTCTCTCCAAATGTAACGTTCAATTTTAGTCTCATCACTCCAAATTACCTTGTTCCAGAAGTTTTGAGGCTTGTCTCTGTGCTGTTTTGTGTATTGTAGGTGAGATACTTTGTGGCATTTGCACAGTAATGGCTTTCTTCTGGCGACTCGGCCATGCAGCCAATTTTTCTTCAAGTGCCTCCTTATTGTGCATCTTCAAACAGCCACACTGCTAGTTTTCAGAGAGTCCAGTATTTCAGCTGATATTATTTGTATCTCGAACAATTTTCCTGGCAGTTAAGGACAAAATTTTTGTTGGTCTACCTGACCGTGGTTTTGTTTTCACAGAGCCCCTGATTTTCCATTTGTTAATCACAGTTTGAACACTGCTGACTGGCATTATCAATTCCTTGGATATCGTTTTGTATCCTTTTCCTGGTTTATACAGTTCAACTACCTTTTCCCGTAGATCCGTTGACAATTCTTTTGCTTTCCCCATGACTCACAATCCAGAACGTCAGTGGCTGGATGAGAGATGGAAGAGTCTGTCTGGATCGCAGAAACCCATTCAACTTTTATGCACACACACTGATTACAAGCAAACAGGTCACAGATGAGGATGTTACCTTCAGTAGCCAGTCAAACCCATTTGTGTCAACTTCCGTGCTTGTTATCAGGCCAAAATCCCCAGGGTATGTAAACTTTTGATCAGGGTCATTTGGATGTTTTGGGTTGTCATTATGATTTAAAAAGAGAAAACACAGTAGTTTGACAATAAATGGCTTCACCCAACCACTAACCATGAGTGGAGAAAAAGCTTTGGTGTTATTCATATTCTCTGAAAAAAGGCCAAGAAAGCAAAAATTCTGCCGGGGTATGTAAAATAAAAGCTAAAAAATATCAAACACATTATATACCTTCGATAGACTTGATAGTTTTGTCAGGTTGGCATTTATTACGGTCATGTTGCCTATCAATTGTTTCTAAACTTAATGATTTTCACTCCCTGTAGAGCGGGTCTCTATATTGACCCAGGATTTCGGATCAGTCCGTACTCTAGCTTTTAATGTGTGAGAGAGATGAAAGCACGCTTTTTGGCATTTCTTGAATGTTACCGTTTCATTGCAGTCGTAAACGTATCTAGACCATTAAAATGTTCCGGACTTTTATCTAAATTCCAGCATTTTCAGTTTTATGGTCTTACAGGGTGAGGAGTCACTAAATTACTGGTAAAAAGGTTCCTTAAATTGCAGTATTAGTCCTGATATATACAGATCACTGAGCTGATACACCTGTAGCACTCATTAGTAATTTACTATTATAGCATCTTGAGGATGACATTTTAAGTCTCATTACTAATCCACATTGGAAACTCCCAAACACCTATGAAATATTATTATTTGTATACCGTTAAGGCTGAAACTGTTGGTGTGTCGACCCGCCACCACAATTGTGGGTTACCAGGGCAATGGGGTACTCAGAGCCGAGCCCGTAGAAGTCTATAGGGATTGTCACAGGTAGCTGTGGCTCGGTCTGTGGCCCTGGCGGTCTGGCGTATGTTGGGGATATATTTACAGGGGATATTTATATACAGTTCGTGACGCCACCTGTAGTATTCTGGTAATTAGTACCAGCGCTGCTGTAGATCTCTGAGGGGATGGTGAGGCAGCTAGATGTCGGGTCCCCTACAGGTGGGACTCTTCCCTCAGGTCGGTAGTTAGGTAGGGATTGTGCAGGCATGCAAATCAATAACTCAGTCTCACACGGTCAGCGTCTTTCCATACCTTTACTTGCAAGATGATAAGGCAGGTCCCAGGGAGGCTGATGGGGTTGATGGAGGATGAGCTTTGAGGCAACAGCTAAGCAAGTTAGGGGCCTCCTTTACTGTCCAATGAAGATGAGTACGACCAGCCTGAAGCGTAGTCCCCTCTATGATTCCAGCTTATCCAAAGCTGTGCTTCCCAGTCAGTTTAGTATTAGGAGCCTTTCTATGAGGGAGCTGAATTCTTATTTTGTCCTGCAGAGACTCAAAGTCTTCACTTCCCCTGACCCCAGTTACGTACTGACTATAAGGGGGTGTTTGCCGCGACCTAGGGTCCGGTAAATCTCTGGTTTTCTCTTCACTATGCTTGTAGCTAATAGTGATCCTTCGGTCCCCAGTAACCGGTAGCAATGTGCAGGACTCTTCCAAGCCAAACGCACTTTTCCAATAATCTTCCTTCCACTTTGCCCTTCGATTTGCTCGACTCTTAATAGTTAGTTCAGTCTTTCTTCCAGTGGGGCACAGCTCTGACTAGACTAAGGTGAATTAGACCACCTGTACCAGCCTCCACGTTCTGAACTGAAGACAGGCTCAAACTGGACACGTCTACTCTGTCCAAGGACAGGAAACTGACTGACTAGAAATCACTCCCTTCCACACCCCTGCTGGGTGTGTCAGAAGTGTACGTGATGTCATGAAGAGACCTTAACTGTTACCTCTCCACTCATCCTCCTGGTATTGTGTACCAGGGCTACACATTCCCCCATGGTAAACGACAGCACTCCCGGGCTGTAAAATATAAAGAGACATTTTTGTTTATGCATGAAAACATTAAACAATTAACATTGGTTCATCCCATCCGGGAGGTGAGGATATCTTGAACGTTGCAAACAATAACATCATATATAGAAATACAAAAGTATTAAATAGCATTCAATAAATATACAATATACTTGTGAAGGACCCGCACCAAACCTTCAACGTGGGTCCTGGGTGGGCTGCAGGACATCCAAATGCAGACCTCACTCAGTGCCACACCACACGGGTTTTTGGTTCAGAGGTAAGTCAAGGTTTCATGTGAAACCGTTAAAAAGGCACTTTAGTGCAACTATCTACAGGATACAGTTTTTGGGCTGGCTCAGTCCTCAGCCTCTGAGTCCATTGTTAAACGAAGACTTAATAGGGAAAAACACATTTATATATATAGACTTTTTACAATGTTCACATAAATTCGTTATAACTACTGCTGATATCTAATGGGTAATTTCCCTTTTGTGATTCTCTCTGATCTACGTGGTGTAGTTTCAGGTATATCAAGTTGCGATCTGTCTGCACTGCGTAACGGCAAACTATAGAACTGCCTTAATCTTTCTATGGATCTGGCAAGCGTACTGATGGCTGGGCGGTGTGAGTCAGCTTCACCAGGGATCCAATAGTATGGGGCGCTGCTTCAGATGATCCATCTTGAGATTCCACAGGTTGAGGTGTTGCTGGGATGGGTAACTCCTGAGCGGGCTCAACTGGCACCACAGGCACAACTGGAGGTAGAACTTCCTCTTGTGGCTGATAAAACTGCAACACTGGAATTATCACAGCATCTCCCAGTCGGGGCCAATCCGCAGGAAAATCTCCCAGATCTGTGTGTAGGACCTCTTCCTTTCTTTCTCCTTGATTGAGGACAGGGTTCTTTTCACAACGCTTTAAGTGTTCTGGACACAACTTCAAATGATCTCTGGACACAGTGGTTGTTGTTCTTCCTCCGTCTTTACTGACGACACAAACTTTTCTGTTGTCATATTTAGAATCTTGTATGACGTAGGGTTCTTGCTCCCACTGATTATCCAATTTGTGCATCTTCCTTTTTCTTTTTAATACTACCTCTCCAGGCATCAAAGGCTTGGCAGGAGCATTTCGGTTGTAAACATCTTCCTGTTTCTCCCGTGCCTTATTAAGACTTTCCGCTACACAGATTTGTACTCTTCTGTATTGCTCTTGCCGATTGACGTCCCAGTTTTCAACAGCATCGTCTGCCTCCGGTTCTACCACTCCAAGTTCTAAATCCATTGGTAGTTTTCCGGGCCTTGCTCGCATAAGATAAGCTGGAGTGCAGTTAGTTGAGCTTACAGGTATATGATTATACAAATCAACCAAATCAGGTAGTAAATCCGGCCATCGATTCCTGTCTTCCAACGGTATGGATCTCAACAAGTCAAGGACAATATGGTTCATCTTTTCACAGAGACCGTTGGTTTGGGGGTGATATGGTGTTGTTCTTATTTTCTTGCACCCGTACATATGACAGAATTCCTTGAATAAATCGGCTTCAAAAGCAGGTCCCTGATCGGTTAAGACTTGCTCCGGATACCCATGCGGTCTACAAAAGCTTGCTTGAAAGGTTTTCGCGGCCGTCACTGCGGTCTGGTCCTTCACTGGAACAACCACCAGAAATCTGGAGTAATGGTCCACCATGGTCAAGGCGTATGAGTATCCAGATCTGCTCGGCGACAGTTTGACGTGGTCCAGGGCCACAATCTCCAGGGGACGAGTCGTCCGGATAGGTTGCAGGGGGCCTTCTGACTTCCGTAGTCCTTTCTTCTGAGACCACAGGGTCCACAGTTCCGACACCACCTCTCGATGGAGCTGCGCATCCCTACCCAGTAGAACCGGCATCTCAACAGGGTCTCCAGCTTTCTCCAGCCAAAGTGTCCTGCTTGATCGTGGTACGCTTCCAACACCATTGGGACGTCTGCCTTGGGGACCACGATTTGCCAGACCATTTCATGGGTTCTGGGGTTGACGTATCTCCTGCACAACTTCTCACGGTATAGGAACAACCTGCTTTTCTCATTCCACAGGAGCTTGGCTGTCATAGGTGCATCCTTTTCCAAAGAGGAGCCTTCCTGTTTTAACAACTCCTTGATGCGGCTGACCACTGGATCACTGTCCTGAGTCTCTTTCCAACTATGATGGGGTAAAGGATTTAATGTTGCACCATTCTGCTTTCTGTGGACTCGATGCTCGTGGACTACCCCATTTCGATGGAACGCGGGTAGCTCAATTTCTTCCAGGTCGTCCGATTCTTCTTCCGTATCAGAGTCATGCGGCATTCGGGACAACGCATCAGCATTAGCATTCTTTCGACCTGCCCGGTACTTGATAGTAAACTGGTAATTGGACAACCGAGCCATCCAACGCTGCTCCATGGCACCCAGCTTGGCGGTTTCCAGGTGCGTTAACGGGTTGTTGTCTGTGTACGCCGTGAACTTATTGGAGGCCAGATAGTGCTTAAATCTTTCAGTGATGGCCCAGACCAGCGCCAGAAACTCCAGCTTGAAGCTGCTATAATTTTCCGGATTCCTTTCAGTTGGCCTGAGTTTTCTGCTAGCATAAGCGATGACTTTTTCTTGGCCATTCTGCTTCTGACTGAGAACTGCTCCCAGCCCTTCATTACTGGCGTCGGTGTACAACAGGAACGGTTGGCTGTAATCAGGATAGGTTAAGATCTCATCACCTGTCAGGATCTCTTTCATCTTTTGGAATGCTTCAGCCTGTTCTTTACCCCAATTAAAGGGAGGGTTTCTGCTCTTTAAGGATTGTCCTACCAGGAGGTCCTGTAAAGGAGCTGCCTTCTTCGTGTAATCTTTCACGAATCTCCTGTAGTAACCCGTTAGTCCCAGGAACTGTCGCACTTCCTTAAGGTTCTTCGGCTCCGGCCACTTCTGGATGGCAGTGACTTTCTCTGGGTCCGGCGCTACTCCTTCCGAACTGACGATGTGCCCCAAGTATTGTACCTTCTGTTTGAGTAGATGGCATTTTGAGGGTTTTAATTTCATCCCGTACCTGGACAGGGACTCGAATACTTCTGCCAGGTGCTTCAGATGGTCCTCATATGTCTTGGAATACACGATAACGTCGTCTAGGTATAGCAGCACGGTTTCAAAATTGAGATGTCCCAGACAGTTTTCCATCACTCTCTGAAATGTTCCTGGGCACTACTGAGCCCAAACGGCATTCTGTCGAACTCACAGAGCCCCATTGGGGTGGTGAAAGCCGTTTTCTCACGATCCTCCTCAGCCACAGCCACTTGCCAGTAACCACTAGTCAGATCAAGGGTAGAAAAGTAGTTAGCCGTTTTCAGAGCAGCTAATGATTCCTCTATACGTGGTAACGGGTATGCATCCTTGTGTGTTATGCGGTTCACCTGCCTGTAATCCACACACATTCTCATACTACCATCTTTCTTTTTAACCAGAACTAGAGGGGCTGCCCAGGGGCTACAACTATCCCTTATCACCCCAGCTTTCTTCATATCATTCAACATTTCTTTAGCTTTCTGATAATGAGCTGGAGGTATGGGCCTATACCGCTCTTTGATGGGAGGATGACTGCCAGTAGGGATATGATGTTGTACTCCCTTAATTGTCCCAAAATCAAGTGGATTTTTGCTAAACACTTGGGCGTACTCTTGCACCACCCGTAATACCCCTTGCTTCTGGTGAGCGGGAGTGGTGTCCGTCCCAACATGGAGTTGCTGACACCACTCCGCCACCTGGGTTGCTGGGTCATTGTCCTCCTCTATTTGACAGGAGTCTAAGGACTCAGCCGGGAGAATAGAATTATTGTCGACAGCATGTAGTTTAGCAATGGTTGCATAACGGGGTAAATTTACCTCATCATCTCCCCATTGAGAGCCGTACCGGTACTCTTCCATTCACCACTTCTACTACTCCTCTAGCAGTCATAAGTGTAGGTCTATGTTCTGAATGGTGGGGTTCTACTACAGCTTGGTAATTCTGTCCTCTCAGACCTATGGCTGCCCTGCACCAAATGATCATTTCACTCATTGGGGGTATCACAATAGGATCCGAGTCAGTGACCCGTACATTACCAATTTCGCCGTCGGTAAGCTTCGCTTGCTGCTGACACACCAGGGCCCGGATCTCTCTTTGGATTACTCCTCTCTGCCTTGGTCGGGCAATCTCAGCGAGCTGTTGGAGTAAGAACACAACTTCTCCCAAACAATTACCGATAATGTTAGTACCCAAAATGATATTTAAACCGTTCTCCTCATTTACAGTCTTTACTACCAGAAGCCCTTGGTCTTTCAACTCCTCTCTGCCCACCTTTACATCTACACATTTTGTTCCGAGTACTTCTACAGGAAGACCATTCGAAGCATACACAGTAAAGTCAAGGCTCGGAGGTTTAAGACTGTCCATTGACCAGTACTTGGTATATAGAGCATCAGGTATTAGAGTCACCTGGGACCCAGTGTCTAACAATGCTGGAACAGCAATACCATCTAGAATAATAGACAGGTAGGGTCGCCCGCCCACATACCTGCGGTTCCAGTCTAGGGGCCTGACGGGTATTCTCCTGGGTGTTGGCCCTTGGACCCAGGTTCTGCCCGTTTAAAGGACACTGTGTAGACAGATGACCTTTCCGGTTGCAGCGATAACAGATGATCTCTCGACGAGAAGGGTGTTGATCAGAGGTTGCTCCTGGGGGTGGCGTTGTCCTCCTCCGGGGGGGCGACGTCTTCTTTCTTCTCCAGTGCATCCACGGAACGTCCTCTGGGCAGTCAGCTAACAAGATCTTCCCTTCCTCCTCTTTCCGCAGCTGTAGGGCACTCATCACAGCGGCCAGATTTTTAGTCAGCTGGCGCACCTCTGAGCGCAGACAGTCCAATTCACTAGGAGGTGTCACCTGCGTTTTGGTTTCTGCCACTAGCGGGGAACAGGGGTTACTGCCGGTTCCAGAGTGACTTCACCCTGATGATGTTGGGTGGCCACCTCAGGTTTGCCCAGGGGCCGCAGCCCTTTTATTGCCATGTCCTTTAGGGCATCAAAGGTAGCATCCGGATGATCTAAGGACCACCAATTTACAGTTCTGCGTTCCTCTGGGGATCTCAATCCCTGTATAAATTGTTCTTTCAGCATTCTATTCTCGTCGATAGCATTTAAATTGTTAATTTGCTTGAGGCTCTCAGGGCTCCCTGTAGTCGGCAAGCATAGTCCCGGATGCTGTCACCTGGCTGTTGTGAACAGTGATAGAAGGCCATCCGGAGATCCGTTTCTGTGCGGTCTTCAAATATGGCATGTAGCTTCAGGAAGATCGCAGGTACCGACTCCTGATCAACGGTATCCCAGGTCTCCACTTCCCTCTCAGCAGCGCCAGTTTAGCTGCCCTATTAGCACAGCAGCTTTTTGTCTCTCAGGCATGGAGTACATTTCTAGGATGCTGCATAACTTCCGCTTGAAGCCTGCTAATGTGCCTGGCTCACCGCTGTATTGGGGAAGTGTTGTGAATGGGTTTGAGATGAGTTCTGAGCAGAGGCTCCCTCTGGTGGTTACAAGCGGTACTAGTGAGGATTGGGAATCAGGTGTTACTGATTGGTCTTATTTAAGGGAATCATTTCCCATCAGGGTTGCCGGTGATCAATTGTTCTGGTCTGAATCCTTCTTTCCAGTTTCCCTTGTAGCCTGCTGTTTCGTGTCTGCATCTCCTGCTATCAGATAAGACAATTTCTTATTTTGTGTTTTTGCTATATTTTTGCATTTTGTCCTGCACTTCTGTGGGGGCCTTCTGGGTCCCCTCCGGGGGCTTTTTGCCCTCTCAGTTTAGTCCAGCCACTGTGTTTTTGTACTTTTGCTTTTTACAGTTTTTCAGTGGCTGCTGTTTTTGTTACACCAGAGAACTAATTTAGGTGGTAGAGGTCGTGTGATCTCAGGTGATTTTGAAATTAGTATGTTGGTGTTTTTCAGGGTTTTCTGGATTGCAGTAAGTACCCTTCCTGTCCTTTTCTATTTAGATAGTTTGGGCCCCAGCGTTTGCTCATACTATTTTCTTTCTGTGTCAGTATTTCCTCTTGTCTAACCGCCATTATATGTTTGGGGGCTTTCTATTATCTTTGGGGTTCTGCTCCGGGCAGATAGCTTTCCTATTTCTATCTTTAGGTGTAGTTAGTTTCTCAGGCTGTGACGAGGCGTCTAGGACCATCGTAGGAACGCTCCACGGCTGCCTCTAGTTGTGGTGGTTAGTCAGGGTACTGCAATCTCATAGATTCCAACTGCTCTGGTGTATTGCCTTTTTTACCTGCACTCCTCAGCTACCGTAACATAACATTATCACCGGCCATAAAAATTGTATGGTACTCACAGAAGGGAAAAAAATATATATATATTTTGAAGGAAGAAAAGTTGTCAGAGATATTTTTCTGTTTGTTGCATTTTTTTCCCTCTGTATCTCTGGGTGCTGGGAGGATCTTTTCTCTCAATGGAGTTTGCACAGTTGTCTGGCCGTGTGGATCAGCTTGCCACTGAGGTTCAGAGTATTGCTGCATATCTTGCTAGGTTGCCTGTTGTGGAACCTAGGATCCCCATGCCAGATTTGTTTTTAGGGGATCGAGCTAAGTTTCAGAATTTCAAAAATAATTGTAAATTGTTTCTTGCCTTAAAATCTAAGTCCTCAGGAAACGCAGCGCAGCAGGTTCAAATTGTCATCTCTCTCCTGCGCGGCGATCCTCAGGATTGGGCTTTTTCCCTGACACCTGGGGATCCTGTTTTGAGTGATTTGATGTATTTTTTCAGGCTTTGGGGTTATTGTACGATGAGCCTAATATCACTGATCAAGCTGAAAAAGCCTTGTTGGCATTAAATCAGGGCTTGATGACGCTGAGTTATACTGTCAGAGATTCCGTAGGTGGGCAGTCCTGACCAAATGGAATGACGACGCTTTGGCGGCCCTTTTCCGGAAGGGTCTGTCGGATAATGTAAAGGATGTTATGGTGGGATTCCCTGTCCCCTCTGGTCTCAATGATTCTATGTCATTAGCGATTCAAATTGACAGACGTTTGCGTGAGCGGAGAAGTATGCGTGGAGTGGTGTTGCCTTGTGAGCAAGCTGCTGAGCCCATGCAGTGTGATGGAGTGGTGTCTGGGGCACAGCGTCATGAGTTTCGAAAGCGCAATGGGTTTGTTTCTACTGTGGTGATGCCTCTCATGCTATTTCAGTCTGCCCTAAGCGGGGAAGACGTTTTGCACGCTCAGTTGTCTTGGGTAGTGTTCAGACTAAGTTTTTATTAACTGTCACTCTGATATGCTCTCTGTCCTCATTTTCTGCTCAGGCTTTCGTTGATTCTGGAGCAGCTATTAACCTGATGGATTATGATTTTGCTAAACGTTGTGGATTTCCCTTGATACCCCTACAGAAGTCTATTCCCCTACTGGGGATCGATTCTACCCCTTTGGCTGAGAATAAACCCCAGTTTTCTACTCAGGTGATAATGAGGTTGAACTGATCACCAGGAGTGCTGCAAATTTTTGGTTCTATATAATCTGCATGACATTATCGTGCTGGGTTTCCCTTGGTTACAGTCTCATAATCCTGTTTTGGATTGGAAATCTGTGTCTGTAACCAGTTGGGGCTGCCAATGTGTTAATACCAACACTCCTGTTTTTTCTGCCTCCCCCCAGGCTGAGGATGTTCCTGACTTTTTGTTTGATTTTTCTGATGTGTTTAGCGAAAGTAAATCTGCATCCTTACCTCCCCATAGGAGCTATGACTGCGCTATTGAATTAGTGCCAGGTAGTAAATTCCCTAAGGGTCGCCCTCTTTAACTTGTCTATACCTGAACATGACGCTATGCGGTCTTATATCAAGGAATCATTGGAGAAGGGTCATATCAGACCATCCTCTTCACCCTTAGGTGCCGGTTTTTTCTTTGTGGCCAAAAAAGATGGTTCATTAAGGCCGTGTATTGATTATCGTCTCTTGAACAATATTACTGTGAAATATCAATACCCGTTACCCTTGATTTCTGACCTGTTTTCCAGGGTGAAAAACGCTACTTGGTTTACCAAGCTTGACCTCAGGGGGGCGTATAACCTTATTCGCATTAAGCACGGGGATGAATGGAAGACGGCATTTAACACCCCTGAGGGGCATTTTGAGTACCTTGTGATGCCCTTTGGGCTCACTAATGCTCCTTCCGTCTTCCAGTCCTTCATGAATGACATTTTCAGGGATTTTGTGGACAAGTTTCTGATTGTTTATTTTGGATGATATCTTGATTTTTTTCTAATGACTGGGACTCTCATGTGAAACATGTTCGAACTGTATTCCAGATTTTGAGAGAGAATGCTCTGTATGTGAAGGGATCAAAGTGTCTTTTTGGCGTACAGAAGATCTCATTTCTGGGATTCATTTTGTCCCCATCTGTTATTGAAATGGACCCGGTCAAGGTTCAGGCCATCTGTGATTGGGTCCAACCTACTTCATTAAAGGCTCTTCAGAGATTTTTGGGTTTTGCCAATTTTTATCGTAAATTTATTGGTAATTTCTCTGTATTGTTAAACCCATTAACTGATTTGACCAGAAAGGGTTCTGATGTGGTGAATTGGCCTCCTGAGGCAGTCTCTGCGTTTCAGGAACTTAAGCAGAGATTCACTTCTGCTCCTGTTCTACGGCAGCCTGATGTTTCTCTGCCATTTCAGGTGGAGGTTGATGCCTCTGAAATTGGGGCAGGTGCCGTTTTGTCCCAAAAAGATCCAGAGACCTCTAAAAGTAACCCTTGTGCCTTTTTCTCTCGAAATTTTCTCCTACTGAACGTAATTATGACGTGGGTAATCGGGAGTTATTGGCCATGAAGTGGGCTTTTGAAGAGTGGAGACATTGGCTGGAGGGAGCCAAACATCAGGTGGGGGTCCTTACGGACCATAAGAATCTGGTCTATCTGGAATCTGCCAAGCGACTCAATCCTAGACAGGCCAGGTGGGCCTTGTTTTTCACACGTTTTAATTTTGTGGTTTCCTTTCTTCCTGGCACTAAGAATGTTAAGGCGGATGCCCTCTCGAGGAGTTTCCTTGCGGACTCTCCTGAGCTATCTGATCCCTCTGTTATTTTGAAGGAGGGTGTAGTTCTTTCCGCCATCTCGCCTAATTTGAGACTTGCTCTGGAGGGGTGTCAGGAGGATAGGCCCTGTTGGAAAATTGTTTGTCCCGGACCAATGGAAAAAGAGTGTGATGTCTGAGATTCATTGTTCCGCATTGGCTGGGCATCCCGGAATTTTTGGTACCAGAGACTTGGTTAGTCGGTCCTTTTGGTGGCCTACCTTGTCTCGCGATGTCAGGGAATTTGTGCAGTCCTGCGAGACTTGCTCTCGCTCCAAGCCTTGCTCTCGCTCTAGTGGTTTGTTGATGCCATTGCCTGTGCCCAAGAGACCATGGACCCATATCTCTATGGATTTCATTTCCGATCTTCCTGTTTCTCAGAGAATGACCACCATCTGGGTAATTTGTGATAGGTTTTCCAAAATGATACATCTTGTGCCATTACCTAATTGCCTTCCTCCTCTGAATTGGTGCCGTTGTTCCTTCAGCACGTGGTTCGTTTACACGGCATTCCTGAGAACATTGTGTCTGACAGAGGAGTCCAGTTTGTTTCCAGATTTTGGAGGACTTTTGTTCTAAACTGGGTGTTCAATTGTCTTTTCTCCTCGGCATTTCATCCTCAGACCAATGGTCAAACTGAGAGAACAAACCAGACATTGGAGACTTATCTAAGATGCTTTGTGTCTGCTGATCAGGATGACTGGGTCTCTTTTTTGCCTTTGGCTGAGTTTGCTCTTAATAATAGGGCTAGCTCTGCCCCTTTGATGTCTCCGTTTTTCTGTAATTCTGGGTTTCACCCTCGATTTTCTTCAGGACAGACGGAGGCTTCTGTCTGTCCAGGTGTTGACTCTGTTGTTGAGCGTATGCAGCAGATTTGGGACCAGGTAGTGGAGAGGTTGTCCCTCTCTCAGGAGAAGGCCCAGCGGTTTGCTAACCGCATAGGACTGATGGTCCTCGTTTAAAGTGGGGGACTTGGTCTGGTTGTCCTCAAAGAATATTCCTATGAGAGTAGCATCTCCTAAATTTAAGCCTAGGTTCATTGGACCTTATAGGATCATGGAGATTATTAATCCTGTTTCTTTTCGTTTGCTTCTTCCAGGGACATTTAAGATCCATAACGTGTTCCACAAGTCCTTGTTGAAGAGGTTTGTTGAGCCAGTGGTTCCTGCTGCTGTGCCTCCTGACCCTGTTTTGGTTGAGGGCAATCTGGAGTATGTGGTTGAGAAAATATTGGATTCTCGTTTTTCTAGACGAAGACTCCAGTATTTGGTTAAATGAGAGAGGTTATGGTCAGGAAGATAATTCTTGGGTGTTTGCTTCGGACATCCATGCTAGGAGACTTATCCGTGCGTATCATAGAACTCATCCTGACCGACCTGGTTGCTCAAATGAGGGTTCGGTGACCCCTCCTCAAGGGGGGGTACTGTTGTGAATGGGTTTGAGATGAGTTCTGAGCAGAGGCTCCCTCTGGTGGTTACAAGCGGTACTAGTGAGGATTGGGAATCAGGTGTTACTGATTGGTCTTATTTAAGGGAATCATTTTCCCATCAGGGTTGCCGGTGATCAATTGTTCTGGTCTGAATCCTTCTTTCCAGTTTCCCTTGTAGCCTGCTGTTTCGTGTCTGCATCTCCTGCTATCAGATAAGACAATTTCTTATTTTGTGTTTTTGCTATATTTTTGCATTTTGTCCTGCACTTCTGTGGGGGCCTTCTGGGTCCCCTCCGGGGGCTTTTTGCCCTCTCAGTTTAGTCCAGCCACTGTGTTTTTGTACTTTTGCTTTTTACAGTTTTTTCAGTGGCTGCTGTTTTTGTTACACCAGAGAACTAATTTAGGTGGTAGAGGTCGTGTGATCTCAGGTGATTTTGAAATTAGTATGTTGGTGTTTTTCAGGGTTTTCTGGGATTGCAGTAAGTACCCTTCCTGTCCTTTTCTATTTAGATAGTTTGGGCCCCAGCGTTTGCTCATACTATTTTCTTTCTGTGTCAGTATTTCCTCTTGTCTAACCGCCATTATATGTTTGGGGGCTTTCTATTATCTTTGGGGTTCTGCTCCGGGGCAGATAGCTTTCCTATTTCTATCTTTAGGTGTAGTTAGTTTCTCAGGCTGTGACGAGGCGTCTAGGACCATCGTAGGAACGCTCCACGGCTGCCTCTAGTTGTGGTGGTTAGTCAGGGTACTGCAATCTCATAGATTCCAACTGCTCTGGTGTATTGCCTTTTTTACCTGCACTCCTCAGCTACCGTAACATAACAGGGAAGCCATTTCGCCCCAGGCATATATGGGAGCGTTAGTGGCATGATCGGGACTACCGGACTGGGTGCAGGGCCTGCGCCCCCATCTGGCGCTACAATACCAGACGGTGCGGGATTGGGGCCTCCGGCTGGGGCCGCACTGTCAGCCGGTTGTTGTGACATCTTAGCGCCCCCTTGGTTAAACGGAGCCTACCGGTTTCAGACGCTGCTACTTCACAGGCACCGCAGTGAGAACAGGACCTTCGTCGCAGGCGCTCTGATGTCAGAGCGTTCACTTCCTGTTGCAGGACCTGCCGCTAAGTCAGAGCCGGGGGCGTGTCCAAGACTTTGCGCGCTCTTTCAGGTACGCCCACCTTCTTCTCCAGCGCCTGAGGGCGCGAATATGGCGACAAAAATGGCGATTTTGGCGCCAAAAGTGCAAACAGTACTTTTTCACAAAAACACTCCACAGGCACACAGGGCTCGCAATGCTGCAAGTTTCGTATCCTGTTCGTGACGCCAAATTTTTGTGTCGACCCGCCACCACAATTGTGGGTTTACCAGGGCAATGGGGTACTCAGAGCCGAGCCCGTAGAAGTCTATAGGGATTGTCACAGGTAGCTGTGGCTCGGTCTGTGGCCCTGGCGGTCTGGCGTATGTTGGGGATATATTTACAGGGGATATTTATATACAGTTCGTGACGCCACCTGTAGTATTCTGGTAATTAGTACCAGCGCTGCTGTAGATCTCTGAGGGGATGGTGAGGCAGCTAGATGTCGGGTCCCCTACAGGTGGGACTCTTCCCTCAGGTCGGTAGTTAGGTAGGGATTGTGCAGGCATGCAAATCAATAACTCAGTCTCACACGGTCAGCGTCTTTCCATACCTTTACTTGCAAGATGATAAGGCAGGTCCCAGGGAGGCTGATGGGGTTGATGGAGGATGAGCTTTGAGGCAACAGCTAAGCAAGTTAGGGGCCTCCTTTACTGTCCAATGAAGATGAGTACGACCAGCCTGAAGCGTAGTCCCCTCTATGATTCCAGCTTATCCAAAGCTGTGCTTCCCAGTCAGTTTAGTATTAGGAGCCTTTCTATGAGGGAGCTGAATTCTTATTTTGTCCTGCAGAGACTCAAAGTCTTCACTTCCCCTGACCCCAGTTACGTACTGACTATAAGGGGGTGTTTGCCGCGACCTAGGGTCCGGTAAATCTCTGGTTTTCTCTTCACTATGCTTGTAGCTAATAGTGATCCTTCGGTCCCCAGTAACCGGTAGCAATGTGCAGGACTCTTCCAAGCCAAACGCACTTTTCCAATAATCTTCCTTCCACTTTGCCCTTCGATTTGCTCGACTCTTAATAGTTAGTTCAGTCTTTCTTCCAGTGGGGCACAGCTCTGACTAGACTAAGGTGAATTAGACCACCTGTACCAGCCTCCACGTTCTGAACTGAAGACAGGCTCAAACTGGACACGTCTACTCTGTCCAAGGACAGGAAACTGACTGACTAGAAATCACTCCCTTCCACACCCCTGCTGGGTGTGTCAGAAGTGTACGTGATGTCATGAAGAGACCTTAACTGTTACCTCTCCACTCATCCTCCTGGTATTGTGTACCAGGGCTACACATTGGCACCTTTGAAATTGCTTGAAAAAATGAAGTATTTCTCCCAGAGAATTATTACAAGTACACGTTTTGTTATACACGTGTTTATTTCCTTTGTGTGTATCAGAACAACACAAACAAAACAGAGAAAAAAGGCAAATTGGACATAATTTCAAACAGAATCCCCAAAATGGGCCAGACAAAATTGTTGGCGCCCTCAACTTAATATTTGGTTGCTCACTCTTTTGAACAAATACTGCAATCAATCACTTCCTGTAACCATCAACAAGCTTCTTAGGGTATGTTTCTACGTAGCGGAAACATTAAGTATTAGCTGCGGATTGAACGCTGCATACAGCCGCAGCGTTTAATCTGCAGCGGCGAGATGTTACAGCATAGTGGAGGGGATTTTATGAAATCTTGTCTCCACTATATGTGCGAACACGCATCCGGCGGCCCTCCGTTTCCGGACATGCAGTGCGTCTTTTTAGACAGCAGCATGTATGTTTACCTTGCAGCGACGCTCTGTCTCCACAAGGTGAATAACAGAGTTCTATGTATATGGTGCGGCGATTCCAGATGTGTTCAATGAACACATCCGGAATCACTGCGTGTATAGGAGGGGGCGGGGCTTTGGGCAGAACGGGGCTTCCGCTCCGTCCAAAGCGCACACATTATGGTACGTGGAAACGTACCCTTACACCTCTGAGCTGGAATTTTGCACCACTTTCGTTTTACAAACTGCTCCAGGTCTCACATAATTAAAGGTGCCTTCTATCCAATGTCTGTGTTCTTTTGCCCATATTAATCTTTTCCAGTCTCAGATATGGCTTTTTCTTTGCCACTCTGCCCTGAAGGCCAGCATCCCGAAGTCGCCTTTTCACTGTAGATGTTGGCACTGGCATTTTGCATGTACTATTTAATGTAGCTGCCAGTTAAGGCGTCGATTTCTCAAACTACAGACTCTAATGTACTTGTCTTGTTGCTCAGTTGTGCAGCGGGGCCTCCCACTTCTCTTTCTACTCTGGTTAGAGCCTGTTTGTGCTCTCCTCTGAAGGGAGTAGTACACACCATTGTAGGAAATCTTCAGTTTCTTGGCAATTTCTTGCACGGAATAGCCTTAATTTCTAAGAACAAGAATAGACTGTTGAGTTTCACATGAAAGTTCTTTTTTTCTGGCCATTTTGAGAGTTTAATGGAACCAACAAATGTAATGCTCCAGATTCAGGTCAGGTTTATAGCTTCTCTAATCAGCCAAACTGTTTTCAGCTGTGCTAACATACTTGCGCAAGGGTTTTCAAGGGTATTCTAACCATCCATTAGCCTTCTTACACAGTTAGCAAACACAAAGTACCATAAGAAAACTGGAGTGATGGTTGTTGGAAATGGGCCTGTATACACCAATGAAGATATTGCATTACAAACCAGACGTTTGCAGCTAGAATAGTCATTTACCAAATTAACAATGTATAGAGTGTATTTCTGAATCATTTAATGTTAGCTTCATTGGAAAAAAATGTAATTTTCTTTCAAAAATAAGGAAATTTCTAAGTGACCCCAAACTTTTGAACGGTAGTGTACCAACACAGGATGCTCTCGTGTCGAATGCAAACTGAAATTATGACTGAGAGAACCCAGTACTGGTGCTGATACCTTGAGATTTGGGCACTTTTCTTAATACAAGTAAGTTCTATGTATGCCTATATTAAAGGGAAGCCGACAGCAGGTTTTTCCTATGTAATTTGAGAGCAGCGTAATGTAGGGCCAGAGATCCTGATTCCAGCTGTCTCATTTACTAGGCTGTGTTGCTGTATCAATAAAATCAGTGTTTTATCAGCACAGGAAGGAAATTATCACTATAGGATTAGGTATCTGATGTCTCCTGGTCCAACCACACCCCCACCACTGATTGGCTGCTTGCTGACAATGTACACAGAGAGCTGCCAATCGGAGGTGTGGGCAGAGTTACCCAGCTCAGCATTCCAAGCTCTGCTAGATCTACAGCAGTGAAAACTCTGATTCTATCACAACTGCTGCACCCTGTAAACTAAGTAATACATTGCTGGAATCAGAGTCTCTTTCTCTTCATCATGCTTCTGACAGATTACATATCATATACCTGCTGACAGATTTTATTTAAACGCATCTAAAGTATATTTTTTTCAAACAAATGGACAACCCCTTTAATGTTTTGGGGCTGTCTCTGTATTCAGGCCTAGAAGCTTCAGGTTACCTCTATGGATGAGATTGGACTGTGATAATACAATGCACAGATAGATGAGCCCTGGATGTGACTTTAGTGTTTGTCTACATTCGGGTTTAACATGATCTCTTTGGATTAGGGAATTGGGCGCTGAGATATTCTTTACAAAAAGCAGTTTACTTTATTGCTAGGTTAAGTTGCTTCTCTAATCGGACTATAAAATTGTATCTGCCTTTACTTGCTGATGATGGAAACAGGGGATGACGCAGCAGCTGCTGAAATATATTAGGACTTCTGTAGTGTAGGATGACTCCTGGGACATAAAAAGGCTTTCTGTAATGATATGATGCTACATGAAACATATCTGTAATAACATGTTGCATTTTACAATAATTCCACCCAAAGTTTAATGTTCAGTTTGGTAGACTTGCAATAGAGTCAGGCATCCCAGCTATAAATGCCGACCATGCTACTACTATGGGGCACACGGTGGTGTTAACCGTGCGTTCCTCCAGTGTATGTTTGCTATAAAAGGACAAGCACATTAGATATGGTGCACCACTACAGGTACCTTGGGCTTATTAATCATGAAGGAGACAAAAGTTTGATATTACAACTCAGTTAAGTGAATAGACGCATCCCATAAGCAAGAATGGCACTATATCTTGAAGAAATGTCAAACCTTTATTTCAGGCACCCCTATAAGTGTTGTAGGGCATGGATAATATAATTGAGGAACGCGTCATCAGAAAATGACTTATTTTTTGCAGAATGGTTTATATATACACAGTACAGACCAAAAGTTTGGACACACCTTCTCATTTAAAGATTTTTCTGTATTTTCATGACTATGAAAATTGTAAATTCACACTGAAGGCATCAAAGCTATGAATTAACACATGTGGAATTATATACTTAACAAAAGTGTGAAACAACTGAAATTATGTCTTATATTCTAGGTTCTTCAAAGTAGCCACCTTTTGCTTTGATCAGTGCTTTGCACACTCTTGGCATTCTCTTGATGAGCTTCAAGAAGTAGTCACCGGAAATGGTTTTCACTTCACAGGTGTGCCCTGTCAGGTTTAATAAGTGGGATTTCTTGCCTTATAAATGGGGTTGGGACCATCAGTTGTGTTGTGCAGAAGTCTGGTGGATACACAGCTGATAGTCCTACTGAATAGACTCTTAGAATTTGTATTATGGCAAGAAAAAAGCAGCTAAGTAAAGAAAAACAAGTGGCCATCATTACTTTAAGAAATGAAGGTCAGTCAGTCCGAAAAATTGGGAAACCTTTGAAAGTGTCCCCAAGTGCAGTTGCAAAAACCATCAAGAGCTACAAAGAAACTGGCTCACATGAGGACAGCCCCAGGAAAGGAAGACCAAGGGTCACCTCTGCTTCTGAGGATAAGTTTATCCGAGTCACCAGCCTCAGAAATCGCAGGTTAACAGCAGCTCAGATTAGAGACCAGGTCAATGCCACACAGAGTTCTAGCAGCAGACACATCTCTACAACAACAGTTAAGAGGAGACTTTGTGCAGCAGGCCTTCATGGTAAAATAGCTGCTAGGAAACCACTGCTAAGGACGGGCAACAAGCAGAAGAGACTTGTTTGGGCTAAATAACACAAGGAATGAACATTAGACCAGTGGAAATCTGTGCTTTGGTCTGAGGAGTCCAAATTTGAGATCTTTAGTTCCAACCACCGTGTCTTTGTGCGATGCAGAAAAGGTGAACGGATGGACTCTACATGCCTGGTTCCCACCGTGAAGCATGGAGGAGGAGGTGTGATGGTGTGGAGGTGCTTTGCTGGTGACACTGTTGGGGATTTATTCAAAATTGAAAGCATACTGAACCAGCATGGCTACCACAGCATCTTGCAGCGGCATGCTATTCCATCCGGTTTACGTTTAGTTGGACCATAATTTATTTTTCAACAGGACAATGACCCCAAAGGGCTATTTTACCAAGAAGGAGAGTGATGGGGTGCTACTCCAGATGACTTGGCCTCCACAGTCACCAGACCTGAACCCAATCGAGATGGTTTGGGGTGAGCTTGACCACAGAGTGAAGGCAAAAGGGCCAACTAGTGCTAAGCATCTCTGGGAACTCCTTCAAGATTGTTGGAAGACCAGCTCATCAAGAGAATGCCAAGAGTGTGCAAAGCACTCATCAAAGCAAAAGGTGGCTACTTTGAAGAACCTAAAATATAAGACATATTTTCAGTTGTTTCACACTTTTTTGTAAAGTGTATATATACACTGTGAGACAGTGAGTGAATATGTGATGAATGGGGTGTACATTTCACCTAGGTATAAGGGAAATGTGTGGCTTTGTAAACCTAGTGGTAGAGAAAGGTCACTACACCTCACATTCAGCACACACTTGCAGCACAAGCCTGAAACTACTCAGGTCTTAATTAGGAGACCAGAAGTAGGTGTCTGCAAACACAATCTGAGAGCTAGTTTAGCCTGGACACAGGAAGGTGTCCTGGCACAAGAAACAGTCTCCAAGAGTGTTAGAGCTGTCTTTAGCCTGGACACAGAGAGGTGTCCTGGCACAAGGAAGCAGTCTCCAAGAGTGTTTGAGCTATCTCAGTTTGGGTGCAGGAAGGACCCCGGACATAGGAGTAGTCTCAGTGCGAATCCGTGTGAAGAGCGGCTGAATAGGAGTGGATCTCTCTCAAGTCTGGACATGGAAGGTGCCTTCAGACACAAGGAGGAGTATCTGTGAAGCTCCATACTGGTAACATATGTGATATGTGTTGTTTTGGGCACAGACTGGTAGAGTCTGGGTCCCGGATAGAGAGGGCCATCTATCTAAGTGTAATTAGAGGCTAGACAAGCCCAGGTTTTCTGTTTATGCTTTGTTTTAATCTGTTTGCTGTGGACTTTAATAAAGCTGGTTGCGGCCAGTTTTGCACCAGAACTGCTGTCTGAATGAACTGTTTTCATGCCATTCTGTCTACCCAGACAGCGATCCTAGAGCTAAACCCCCTGGAAATGTCACAATTGGCGGAGAATGCTGGGGCAGCGCAGTGGCTGATACAGTTAGTGCTGGAGGGTGCATGCAGCACAGAGGCTTAGAGACAGCATTAAAGGTGAAGTCTATTGAAATAGCAGCAGAGAAAAAAAAAAAGTGTGTCAAGAGAAAAGTCTGTTTGGAGCAGTCTTGGAGAGACAGTGGCCCTGATAGGTCTGCAGAGAGAAAATGTATGCACAGCAAAGCTGAACTTGTTGTGAAAATGACTGTGGAATGTGCAGCAGCAAAAGAAAAGTCTGTGGAGCAGTCTTAAAGAGAAAGTGGCCCTAATAGACTTTGCAAAGAAAAAAAAAAAAAAAAAAGTGTCTGCACAGCAGAGCTGAATTTTCTATGAAAAAGACTGTAGAGTGTGTATGTCTTGAGTGAAGACTGCCGTTGTTAAGACAGAGAAGTCTGACAGCATGGATGACAGCATGGAGGCGCTGTTTGAACAAATGGCACAAGTTAATGTGCAACATAAAACTGCCGGGGTTGAGACAGATAAGTCCGGCAGTATGGAGGAGCTCATTGAGTACCTGGCCCAGGCCCAGCGGAGCCTGCAGCAGAGCATGGAGCAGCAGCGCCTGCAGCACCAGCAGCGCATGCAGCAGGCCCAGCAGCAATTCCTG
This sequence comes from Oophaga sylvatica, assembly GCA_033576555.1. Lineage (NCBI taxonomy): Eukaryota > Metazoa > Chordata > Amphibia > Anura > Dendrobatidae > Oophaga > Oophaga sylvatica. The sequence goes on from JARQOD010000008.1 coordinate 130,962,400, forward strand.
CAGCAGCAGCAGGAGAATGACCGGTTGTTTTTTGAGCAGATTGCAGCTCTCAACACCTCGTCCCAGAGTAATGTTGTGAAGGTACCTGCATTGTCCGCTGTAAAGAAGGCGGTAAGACGGTCCTTGAGAAAAATGACACCTCGTGATGATGTGGAGGTATATCTTACTAGGTTTGAGAGACTGGCAGAGAAGGAGAATCTGCCACTATCTGAATGGGCCATGGCGGTCGTACCCTATCTGATTGGGGAACCCCAAAAAGTCTGGGCTGACCTGAGCAAGCAGGACAGCGAAGACTATGCCAAGTTGAAAGCGGCGATTCTTACCCGGCTGGGTGTTACGGTGACAGCCCGTGCCAGGGGAGTTCATGACTGGAGATGCAGTTGGGAGTCTGCAGTAAGCAAACCTGATTATGGAGTTGAAAAGGTGATAGTGAACCGCTACACCCGAGCACGTCCTCCTGAGGTACAGCCGTCTGAGAGGTCGTCACTTCAGAGTTCCCGGACGCTGAACTCTCGCGGTAAGAGCGTTCCAGCTGTTGGGGACATGGGGTATGCTGATAAGCGGGTTCAGGCCCGAGGGGACATGTGGGTGGGAGAGTGTGATGGACAGTGTTGGAGCTGGCGTGAAATTGCAGCCAACTGTCCAATAGAGGGGGAGCCTATGTGTTGTGATGTTGGCAGATCCCTCTCTCTCTGCGCAGAACCTGTGTGTGTGTCCACCTCTGCCGAAGAGACTGGACCACAGGGGTCCCCGGTGGTTGTAAATGACTGCCCAGCACAGGCCCTCTTGGACTCAGAGAGTCCAGTGACTTCCGTATGTGACAGCCTGATTGATAGGGACTTCATCCCTGATAAGCACCTGAGTATGGTGTGCATCCATGGAGACACCAAAGTCTACCCAGAGACTGCCGTGGACTTGGTCCCCAAACTCGGGAGGTTTCATGTGAAGTGGGGGTAGTGAAGACCCTGGTGCAACCCGTTATATTGGGTAATGACTTTCCCCGGTCTAAGGATCTCTGGGGGAAAAATGTTTCTGATGGACAGTGTGATGAAGCTCCTATTGAGGGTGCGCAGTCCCGAGGGGCGGAACACAATGCTAGTGGGCCGTTAAACTTATGTGATAATGATGATGACCATGATAATGATGATGATGATAATGATAATGATGATGATGATGATGATGATCATGATAATGATGATGACCATGATGATGATGCTGATAATGATAGTGATGATGATCATGATAGTGATGATGATACTGATCATAGTCATGATAATGATATTGATAATAATGATGACTGTGATAGTGATGAAATTCCTTTGCAGGTGATGTTGGGAGACGAGGATGGTGGTTCTCGAGAACGAGTGTCCCTGACTTACCTGTGTCCTGTGACAATTTTGAGAGTGAGCAGTGGCGAGACCCCTCTCTTAAAACGGCACAGGAAAATATGATTGTTCTAAATAAGGTTTCCCAGGAGCCTGGCTCTGAGGAGAGGTTTCCTCATGCTGCCATGAACAATAGCCTATTGTATAGGGACACTGAAGTCCAGGGAGAGGTCGTGAGTCAGCTCCTGGTACCTGAGCTATATAGAAGTATAGTGCTGGGGTTGTCACATAGTCACATACTTGAGGGACCAGATGGTGAAGTTAATGTTGTGGATGACATGTTAACTAAGGTTCCAGATCAAGATGTGAATGAAAATGAATTGTATAACCCTGACAGTGAGCAGGATGTGAATGAAAATGAATTGTATAAACCTGACAGTGAGCAGGATATGAATGAAAATGAATTGTATAACCCTGACAGTGAGCAGGATGTGAATGAAAATGAAGTGTATAGCCCTGACAGTGAGCCAGATGTGGCTGAGAAAAAGGGGTCAGATAGTGATAGTGAATTATCTGATGACCATAAAGCAACCAGTGCAAATGAGGAAGGCATGGTAGCAGAGGAGGTTGAGAGTCCTGAGAAGAAAGCTGATGCTGACCTTACAGCCAGACAGAAGATGGCATCTGAAGATGTTTTACAGTTGGCCGGTTCCCTGGCGAAGACTAAGGTGAAAGGAGGAGAGCTGAGCTTTAAAGGCAGGACTCTGAAACTGAACACAGCACAAGTGGATGCTGTTGAAGATGAGAAGTTGTCAGTGTGTGGTGTGGATCTGCATCATGCCAAGGACTCTGAAGGTGATGCTGCAGAGGTGGAAAAAGCCATGGAAGTGGTGGTCACCAAGCCAGATGCCTCATCAGAAGCTGAGGTTTCAAGTGAAGCTGTGAGGAGCAAGACTGAAGATATGGGGACTGACTCTGTCCAGGAATCTGTTTCTGCCGAAGACAGCGGCGTGGACGGGTTACGGTCCGGATCAGTAGCTGGCATTGGTGAGCTCAAGCGCACTTTCAGGGAGGCTACATCGGAGCCACGTCCCAACAAATGGGAAAAGCGATGTGTCACTCCGTTGCCGCTGCAGACACACGGGAGCCCAGATGGGATGCAGAACGTGGTGGAAGAGAAGAATCCGGCGGGTTCTGAGTATACAGATGCCGCTATCAAGGTGAACTTGAGGGCTGGAATAAATGGAGATATTGGAGACCAAAGTGATGTGGCTGAAGAGGTAGAGTCTAGGACTGACGGTGGGGCTTCTGGGCATGTCCTGCCAGAAGAGCCTGAAAGTGGGGAACTGGAGAAAAGTGAAAAACCCCCTATACCTTCTGTGATAGTTGGTGACACATGGTCAGTGCACCAGGGACAGGAGGTACGTGAGTTTCTGAGGAAGAGTCAGCAGAAGTGTTCTGATGTGTCGGGTCGTACTTCTCTGGCCAGGCACTATATCGAAAATGAGCCCGGCCCTAAGGTCAAGATGAAACCGTGCAGGATACCCGAGGCCCGCAGAGAGTATAGGCCTGGGAGGGTACAGGGTAGTGCGGATGCTTCAGATGAAGAGAAAACTGATGTTGGCTATGACAGTGGTGAGGATGAAGCTGATGAGGGCCATGACTGGTCCAGAGTTCACTGTCTCTGTTGGATTGTTGACCAGCCCTCCGGTCTGGATGACCAGCCCTCCGGTCTGGAGAAGAGGGAGGGGATATGTGAGACAGTGAGTGAATATGTGATGAATGGGGTGTACATTTCACCTAGGTATAAGGGAAATGTGTGGCTTTGTAAACCTAGTGGTAGAGAAAGGTCACTACACCTCACATTCAGCACACACTTGCAGCACAAGCCTGAAACTACTCAGGTCTTAATTAGGAGACCAGAAGTAGGTGTCTGCAAACACAATCTGAGAGCTAGTTTAGCCTGGACACAGGAAGGTGTCCTGGCACAAGAAACAGTCTCCAAGAGTGTTAGAGCTGTCTTTAGCCTGGACACAGAGAGGTGTCCTGGCACAAGGAAGCAGTCTCCAAGAGTGTTTGAGCTATCTCAGTTTGGGTGCAGGAAGGACCCCGGACATAGGAGTAGTCTCAGTGCGAATCCGTGTGAAGAGCGGCTGAATAGGAGTGGATCTCTCTCAAGTCTGGACATGGAAGGTGCCTTCAGACACAAGGAGGAGTATCTGTGAAGCTCCATACTGGTAACATATGTGATATGTGTTGTTTTGGGCACAGACTGGTAGAGTCTGGGTCCCGGATAGAGAGGGCTATCTATCTAAGTGTAATTAGAGGCTAGACAAGCCCAGGTTTTCTGTTTATGCTTTGTTTTAATCTGTTTGCTGTGGACTTTAATAAAGCTGGTTGCGGCCAGTTTTGCACCAGAACTGCTGTCTGAATGAACTGTTTTCATGCCATTCTGTCTACCCAGACAGCGATCCTAGAGCTAAACCCCCTGGAAATGTCACAACACACAGTATATATACAGTACAGACCAAAAGTTTGGACACACCTTCTCATTTAAAGATTTTTCTGTATTTTCATTACTATGAAAATTGTACATTCACACTGAAGGCATCAAAACTATGAATTAACACATGTGGAATTATATATTACACTTTACAAAAAAGTGTGAAACAACTGAAAATATGTCTTATATTCTAGGTTCTTCAAAGTAGCCACCTTTTGCTTTGATTACTGCTTTGCACGCAGAAAAGGTGAACGGATGGACTCTACATGCCTGGTTCCCACCGTGAAGCATGGAGGAGGTGGTGTGATGGTGTGGGGGTGCTTTGCTGGTGACATTGTTGGGGATTTATTCAAAATTGAAGGCATATGGCAACAACCCAGCAGCAGGACCGCTACCTCCACCTTTGTGCAAGGTGGAACAGGAGGAGCACTGCCAGAGCCCTGCAAAATGACCTCCAGCAGGCCACAAATGTGCATGTGTCTGCACAAACAGTTAGAAACCGACTCCATGAGGATGGTCTGAGTGCCCGACGTCCACAGATGGGGGTTGTGCTCACAGCCCAACACCATGCAGGACGCTTTGCATTTGTCACAGAACACCAGGATTGGCAAATTTGCCACTGACGCCCTGTGCTCTTCACAGATGAAAGCAGGTTCACACTGAGCACATGTGACAGACATGACAGAGTCTAGAGACGCCGTGGAGAGCGATCTGCTGCCTGCAACATCCTTCAGAATGACCTGTTTGTCAGTGGGTCACTAATGGTGTGGGGTTGTTTTTCTTTGGAGGGCTGCACAGCCCTCCATGTGCTCGCCAGAGGTAGCCTGACTGCCATTAGGTACCGAGATGAGATCCTCAGACGCCTTGTGAGACCACATGCTGGTGCGGTTGGCCCTAGGTTCCTCCTAATGCAGGACAATGCAAGACCTCATGTGGCTGGAGTGTGTCAGCAGTTCCTGCAAGATGAAGGCATTGAAGCTATGGACTGGCCCACCCGTTCCCCAGACATGAATCCAATAGAGCACATCTGGGACATCATGTCTCGCTCCATCCACCAACCTCACGTTGCACCACAGACTATCCATGAGTTGGCGGATGCTTTAGTCCAGATCTGGGAGGAGATCCCTCAGGAGACCATCTGCCGCCTCATCAGGAGCATGCCCAGGCATTGTAGGGAGGTCATACAGGCATGTGGAGGCCACACCCTACTGAGCATCATTTTGACTTGTTTTAAGGACATTACATTCCACTTTAATTTTGTGTGTGACTCCAAATCCAGGCCTCTATTGGTTAATAAATTTGATTTTCATTGATGATTTTTGTGTGATTTTGTTGTCAGCACATTCAACTTTGTACAGAACAAAGTATTCAATGAGAATATTTCATTCATTCAGATCCAGGAAGTGTTATTTGAGCGTTCCCTTTATTTTTTTGAGCAGTGTATATATATATATATACATATATATATATTATATACATATATATATATATATGTATATATATATATATTTGGTACTGGTTTCTTTCCCTTCACCCATGACCGCACAATGAGAGGAGGGCCGCCTCCTAGGACAGGAAACATGTAGCTACAATAAGATGGAACCTTCCACCATTCCTCTGTGGCTTCCTATCCTAGAGGCAGGTTCCTGTGGATTCCCAGGTGCTGCCTGGGGTAAGGCAAGGATAGTTATCCTTGCCAGCAGGAGGCTGCCTTCCCACAGTGAGGCAGGTGTGCGGTAGTTTCCCAGCAAGTACCGCATTCCGGCCCCAGGAGTAGCTTGCTCAAAATCATAGGAGGGATCGGTGGATGCCCTCTCTTACCAAGGACTGTAGAAGAGGCAATGGGCTTCGGATCAGCATTGGATTTGGCGGAGCTCCCAGCGCCGGAAGGACGTCACCGGAACTCGTGAATGAGTGATGTCACTCCAGATAATCATACTGAGTGAAGGCGATTGGCAGCTGGCCCAGGATCACCTGTATTCTTAAGGATAGATCTAGTGGCCGGAGGAGGCCTTCTCCTCCTGGACACTTCGGTTGACAAGAATAATAGTTCAGGTGAAGTGAGTCGTGACCCGGCTGCCCCATTCACTATGTTATTGAAGGATGGTATGGGTGAGTGGCTGAGAGCCAAAAACCTCTTTTCCCTCTACTAATGTGTTTATATTAATGCTCTAAGGGGAAAGGCATAGGAAAGTTTCAACTAAGACAAAGTTTAAGGAATGTGCGGTTTGTAAATCTAAACTTGATACCTCCTACACTAAGCTTCTTTGTGAAAAGTGTATTAAGGAGATAGTAGCTGCTGAGACCCCATCTATTTTTAAGGCTATCAGATAGATATATAATGTTTCAGTGAAGAGACTGAAACAGGGCAAGAAGTGGGACCCTCCTAGTACATCACATGGTAGAGATCTAGATACGAATGATTCAGATTCTAGCAAAAGATCACGAAAACTTAAAAATCAGAGAGTCAGACTCTGAAGTCTCATCCTCCTCCGAAGGCAAGGGGTCAGGAAAACTATTTTTCCCGCCTGAGGATATGGACCAATTACTACAAGCTATGAGGGCCACTATAGAAATTGAAGAGCCCAAAAAATCAAGGTCCATACAGGATGATATTCTTCGTCTCTAAACCCCTGAAACATAAGAAGACCTTCCTTACCTATAGAAATGTTTCTCCCATGATAAGGAAAGGATGGAAAACACCGGATAAAAATGTCTTTATTACAAAGCATGTTAAGCTCAAATATCCATTTGAGCAAAAGGTCTCAGTTTTCTGGAATAAAGCCCCAAAGATCAACGCTCCAATCTATAAAATTTCGAGGAAGACATCCCTTCAATTCAAAGATCTAGGGGTTATTTGATGAAACCATGGACAGGAAAGCCAGAAGTTTTTTAAGAAGGGCTTGGGAGTCTTTTTCCTTTAAACCTAACATAGCGGGTTCCTACATAGCTAGAACCCTGATCCTATGGTTACAACAGCTGGGCGCCTAACTCAGGGGTTAAACCTCTAGGGAGCAGATTTTAGCTTCTCTACCCATTATTCAGAAGGCAGCAGATTCCTTGGCAGATGCAGTCAGGCTGGCTGCTTGTTTCACTTACCTAATCAACTCAGGCCATAGAACCCTCTGGCTTAAAAATTGGAAAGAACATAAAAAAATAGGTTATGTGCAATACCCTCTAAGGGAGAATATGTGTTTGGTTCCAGTGGCGGAACTAGAGTCTGATAGGCCCAGGAGCAATATTTGGACCTGGTCACCCCCCCCACGCTGATTATTTAGATCACATTGTATGATTTTTATATAATTAATTTGCATTTTATTGCATGAAATAAGTATTTTAGACACTAGGAAAACAGAACTTAATATTTGGCATGGAAACCTTTGTTTGCAATTACAGAGGTCAGTAGTTTCCTGTAGTTCTTGACCAAGTTTGCACACACTGCAGCAGGGATTTTGACCCACTCCTAAATAGAGATCTTCTCCAGATGTTTTAGGTTTTGGGGCTGTCGCTTGGCAACATTGGGTATCAGCTCCCTCCAAAGATTTTCTATTGGATTCAGGTCTGGAGACTGGCTAGTCCACCCCAGGATCTTGAAATGCTTCTGAGTCGCACACACCAGGCGGTGTGGGTTCCAGGGCTATGGGGTACTCGGTACCGAGCCCATAGAAGTCTATGGGAGTTGTCACTGGCAGCGGGACTCGGTCCGTGGCCCTGGGCGATCATGCAATGGGGGATATTTACAGGGGATATGTAGATTTGAATAGTTCGTGACGCCACCTGTGGTGTCTGATCAATTGGACCAGCGCTGCTATAAGGATCTTCACAGGGGATGTTATGGGGGCAGCTGGGTGGTAAGTCTCCCACAGGTGAGACGGGTCCCTGGAAGTCTATGGTGATGATGCAGGGTGTAATAAATGAAACAGTCTCACACAAGGCAAGCTCTTTCCATACCTTTTACTTGCAGATGTTTCAGGCAGGTCCCGGGGAGCTGGTCGGGGTGGAGAATGCACATTCGGGATAACCGCTGAGCAGGTTAGAGGCCTCCTTTACTTCATATGTAGGTGAGTCCAAACTTGCATAAAGCGAAGTTAACTCTGCAATCTCCAGCTTATTCAATAGCTGTAACGCCCGGCCGACATTGTGGTGGAGCCTTCTAAGTGGTGAGAACAGAGTCCTTCTATGCTTGGCCTAGCTAAAAGTCCTTGTTCCTCCTGACTCCGTTTACGTATCGGCACTTAGGGCTGCTCTCTGCGACCTGTAGTCCAGATAGACTCCGGTTATCTTGTTACTAGGCGTGAAGCACTAGCAACGCTTCGGACCCGGTGTCCGGTGAATTAGTGCAGGTAATCTGGTACCTGAAGCACTTCTCTGTCCTTCTCCACTGTGCCCTTCGTCCTGCTCTTGCTCTTATCATAAGCACTTGTAGCATTGATGGAATTGTCAGCTTTTTCCAGAGCTCGCTGAGCAGCTCTCAGTATCCTTCTTGTTTCAGCTTCTGTTGAGGTACTGATTAAGGGTAGCTCTGACTAGGCTAGGATGATTCACTTCACCCGTACTAGCCTCCACTTCCTTGTCAGGTGAGCTACGCTAGCTCTGCGAGGATTCAGTCCTCTCTCCTCTCCCTCCAAGTCCAGACTCAACTGGAACTGAACTGCACTGTCCTAAGACAGGAAACTGACTGACTGGGAATGACTCACTCCTGAGTCTCCCAAGGCTTGAATGGCTGACTGCTACGTGTCACTACCTTTTATACCCCTGGTGGGTGTGTCTGAAAGTGTGAGTGACGTGAATGGATATCAAGCTCTGCTGTTACCTTCCTGTGCACTCTCCTGGATTATGTGTGCCTGACATAGCTGGGCCACACATCCCCCCTTGGTTAAACACAGCACTCCCGGGCTGTAAAAGAGAAAAAGAAAACATTTTTTTGTTTTGCATATAACAACAACATTTTAACACTTCCCATCCGGGAGGTAAGACTTCTTGAACGTTACAATTTGTACATTAGAAAAATACAAAAGTATCAAAGCATCAAAACATTTCCATAAATACTAGACAATATTCTTGTGGAGGACCCGCACCAAAAAAACCTCCCACGTGGGTCCTGGGTGGGCTGCAGGACTTCTGACTGCAGACCTCACTCTAGGCCACACCATACGGGTTTTTCTTCAGAGGTAATTCAAGGCTTTGTGTAAAACCAAGTTAAGGCACAGTAGTGCAAACTATTTACATTGCAAGTTCTTGGGCTGGCACAGTCCACAGCCACGCAGTCCATGCATAATAAAAGACATATCAAAACACATCAATAGAAATCACATTAATACTTTAACTTCTATTAAAGTGCAAAAATCTTCTCTGTAAAACTTTATACATATTCAGGTGCAGTAAAACCCTGTCTGGGTCATGCTAAACTAGTTTACTAGGACTACTCTTGATAGCGAATTGGTAATCTTCCCTTAGTTGTACGTTCTGACCTACGTGGTGTGGTGTCAGGTATAGTATTCTCTGGCCTATCTGTTCTGCGTACTGGCAAACGGTAATACTGTCTCAACCTTTCTATGGATCTGGCAAGCGTACTGGTGGCTGGGCGATGCGATTCGGTTTCACCAGGGGATTCCACTTCTTGTGGTGCTGCTTCTTGTGGTTCCGCTCCTTGGGGTTCCTCTGGTTGAGGTTCTGTTGGAACAGGTCCCTCTGGAACTGGCTCTACTGGCACAATTGGTGTGACTGGATGTAGAGATTCTTCTTGCGGTTGATAAAACTGCAACACAGGAATGATTACAGCATCTCCCAGTCTGGGCCAATCTGCAGGTAAATCTCCCAAATCCGTATGTATGACCGCTTCATCACTCTCTTCCTGATTGACAACAGGGTTTTCTTCACGAAGCTTTAATGGGCCAGGACACAACTTCAAATGATCTCTAGACACAGTTGCAGTCGTTTTTCCTCCATCCTTGCTGATGGTACAGACCTTTCTGTTATCACATTTGGAATTTTGCACGACATATGGCTCCTGTTCCCACTGATCATCCAACTTGTGCATTCTTCTTTTCCTTTTGAGCACCATTTCTCCAGGCATCAAAGGCTTAGCGGGAGCATTTTTATTATAGTTCTTCTCTTGCTTTTCCCTTACTTTGTTGAGACTATCCTCCACACAGGCTTGTACTCTCCTGTACTGTTCCTGTCGATTCATGTCCCAATCTTCAGCAGTGTCATCAGCCTCTGGTTCTACCACACCAAGTTCCAAATCCATTGGCAGCCTTCCGGGTCTTGCTCTCATGAGGTAGGCTGGAGTGCAGTTGGTGGAACTTACTGGTATGTGGTTGTACAAGTCGACCAAGTCAGGTAACAAGTCCGGCCACCGATTTCTTTCTTCCAGGGGTACAGATTTCAGTAAATCAATGACAATATGATTCATCTTTTCACAAAGGCCATTGGTTTGAGGGTGGTACGGTGTTGTTCTGATCTTCTTACACCCATATAAGTGACAGAATTCCTTAAACAGTTCAGCTTCAAAGGCTGGACCTCGATCAGTCAGTACCTGCTCTGGATATCCGTGTGGTCTGCAGAAACTTGCTTGGAAGGTCTTTGCTGCTGTCTCTGCTGTCAGATCTTTGACAGGGGCGACCACCAAAAATTTGGAATAGTGATCCACCATGGTCAGGGCATATGAGTATCCCGACCTGCTTGGTGACAGCTTGACATGGTCCAATGCCACGATCTCCAAGGGACGAGTCGTCTGGATAGGCTGCAGGGTGCCTTCTGACTACAGTAGTCTTTTTGTCTAAGGCCACAGGGTCCACAGTTCTGGCACCACTTCTCGATAGAGCTGCGCATCCCTACCCAGTAGAACCGACACCTCAACAGGGTCTCCAGCTTTTTCCAGCCAAAGTGCCCCGTTTGATCGTGGTAGGCTTCTAGCACCATTTGGATGTCTGCTCTGGGGACCACTATTTGCCAAACCATCTCATGGGTCCTTGGGTCGACGTATCTCCTGCACAACTTCTCTCGGTAGATGAACAACCGGCTTCTCTCATTCCACAGGAGCTTTGCTGGTATAGGTGCATCTTTCTCCAAGGAAGAACCTTCCTGTCTTATCAGCTCCTTGACACGGCTGACCACTGGATCGCTATCCTGGGTCTCCTTCCAGCTGTGATGAGGTAAAGGGTTTAACATCTCACCACACCGCTTTCTGTAGACTCGTTGCTCTTGGACCATCCCATTTCGGTGGAACGCAGGTAGCTCGATTTCCTCCAGCTCATCCGATTCTTCCTCCGTGTCGGATTCGTGCGGCATTCTGGACAAGGCGTCCGCGTTGGCATTTTTACGGCCCGCCCTGTACTTGATGGTAAATTGATAGTTTGACAGCCGAGCCATCCAACGTTGCTCCATGGCTCCCAGCTTGGCTGTTTCAAGGTGCGTCAAGGGGTTGTTGTCCGTGTACGCAGTAAACTTGTTGGAGGCGAGGTAATGTTTGAATCTTTCGGTAATGGCCCAGACCAGTGCCAGGAACTCCAGCTTGAAGCTGCTATAGTTTTCCGGGTTCCTCTCAGTTGGCCTGAGCTTTCTGCTTGCATATGCGATGACTTTTTCTTGGCCATTCTGCTTCTGACTGAGGACCGCTCCCAATCCCTCGTTGCTGGCATCGGTGTACAGCAGGAACGGTTGGCTGTAATCTGGGTAGGCTAAGATTTCATCGCCGGTCAGGATCTCTTTCATCTCTTTGAATGCCTCAGCTTGTTCTTTACCCCAATTGAATGGAGGGTTTCTGCTCTTGAGAGGTTGTCCTACCAGGAGGTCCTGTAAAGACGCTGCCTTCTTAGTGTAATCTTTCACGAACCTCCTGTAGTAACCGGTTAGTCCCAGGAACTGGCGCACCTCCTTGAGGTTCTTCGGCTCCGGCCATTTCTGGATAGCAGTGACTTTCTCGGGTCCGGCGCTACTCCCTCGGAGCTGACAATATGCCTCAAGTATTGTACCTTTCGTTTGAGCAGATGGCATTTGGAGGGCTTCAGTTTCATCCCATACTTGGACAGGGACTCGAATACCTCTGCCAGGTGCTTCAGATGATCCTCATACGTCTTGGAGTATACAATGACGTCGTCCAGGTACAGCAACACGGTTTCAAAGTTGAGATGTCCCAGACAGCTCTCCATCACTCTCTGGAATGTTCCTGGGGCACTGCTGAGGCCAAACGGCATTCTGTCAAACTCGCAGAGTCCCATTGGGGTGGTGAAAGCAGTTTTTTCCCGATCCTCCTCAGCCACAGCTACTTGCCAGTACCCACTAGTAAGGTCGAGGGTAGAAAAGTAGTTAGCCATTTTCAGAGCAGCTAAGGATTCCTCAATGCGTGGCAATGGGTATGCATCTTTATGTGTTATGCGATTTACTTGTCGGTAATCTACACACATTCTCATGCTACCATCCTTTTTCTTAACTAGAACTAGAGGTGCTGCCCAGGGGCTACAACTATCCCTTATCACCCCGGCTTTCTTCATGTCACGCAACATTTCTTTAGCTTTCTGATAGTGGGCTGGAGGTATAGGCCTGTACCGCTCTTTGATGGGAGGATGACTGCCTGTAGGGATATGATGCTGTACTCCCTTAATTGTCCCAAAGTCAAGTGGGTGTTTGCTAAATACTTGTGCGTACTCTTGTACCACCCGTAGTACCCCCTGTTTCTGGTGGACGGAAGTGGTGTCTGTCCCTATATGAAGCTGCTGACACCAATCCGCTACCGGGGTTGCCGGATCATTATCCTCCGCTGGTTGGCGGGAGGCTAAGGACTCGGTTGTGAGAATAGAATTGTTATCTACGGCATGTAATTTAGTAACTGTGGCATAACGTGGTAAATTTACTTCATCGTCTCCCCAGTTGAGGAGTCGTACTGGTACTCTCCCATTTATTACTTCCACTACCCCTCTAGCAGTTAAGAGTGTAGGTCTGTGCTCTGAATGATGGGGCTCTACTACTGCTTGGTAGTTCTGTCCCCTCCGACCTATGGCTGCTCTACACCATATTAACATTTCACTCATTGGGGGTATTACAATGGGATTCGGGTCCGTGACCCGTACATTACCGATTTCACCATCTGTAAGCTTCGCTTGCTGCTGGCACATCAGGGCCTGGATCTCCCTCTGGATCACTCCCTTCTGCTTTGGCTTGGCAACTTCAGCGAGCTGTTGGAGCAAAAACACAACTTCTCCCAGACAGTTACTGATAATGTTAGTACCTAATATCACATTTAAGCCATTTTCCCCATTTACAGTCTTTACTACTAGAAGTCCCTGATCCTTCAGCTCCACTCTGCCCACTTTTACGTCCACATTTTTTGCTCCGAGTACCTCAACAGGGAGACCATTGATGGCGTACACTGTAAAGTCAGGGCTCGGGGGCTGGAGACTGTCCTTTGACCAGAATTTATTATAAAGGACATCAGGTATTATGGTCACCTGAGATCCAGTGTCCAGCAGTGCAGGAATTGCAATCCCGTCCAGAATGATGGACAGGTAGGGTCGTCCACCCACAAACCTGCGATTCCAGTGTAAGGGGCCTGATGAGTCTACTCCTGGGTGTTGGCCCTTGGACCCAGGATCGGCTCGTTTAAAGGACATTGCTGAGCCATATGACCTTTTTGGTTGCAGCGGTAGCAGATGATCTCCCGGCGAGGATGGTGCTGATCAGGGGTCGCTCCTGGGGGTGGCGCGGTCCTCCTCCGGTGAGGCGACGTCCTCCATTTCCTCCGGTTCATCCAAGGGACATCCTCCGGACAGTCGGCTAGTAAAATCTTTCCTCCTTCTTCTTTCCGCAGTTGCAGGGCATTCATTACAGTGGTCAGGTGCTTAGTCAGCTGGCGCACTTCTGAGCGCAGACATTCCAACTCACTAGGGGGCGCCACCTGCATTTTAGCTTCTGTCACCTGCGGGGAAAAGGTGGGTACTGCCGGCTTTAGAGTGGCTTCACCCGGGTGATACTGATTTGCCACCTCTGGCTTTTCCAAGGGCCGCAGTCCTTTTATTGCCATGTCCTTTAGGGCATCAAAAGTGGCATCTGGATGATCCAAGGACCACCAGTTTACAGTCCTGCCTTCCGCTGGAGACCTTAGTCCCCGTACAAATTGTTCTTTCAACATTTTGCTTTCGTCAATGGCACTTGCAGGGTTAGCCTGTTTGAGAGCTCGCAGGGCCCCCTGTAGTCGGCAGGCGTAGTCCCTAATACTGTCTCCTGGTCTCTGGGAGCATTGATAAAAGGCCATCCGGAGATCTGTTTCTGTGCGGTCCTCAAAGGTGGCCTGTAGCTTTAAGAGAATCGCAGGTACCGACTCCTGGTCTGCAGTGGTCCAAGTCTCTACTTCTCTCTCAGCCGCACCAGCTAACTGCCCTATTAACACTGCAGCTTTTTGCTTTTCAGTCATTGAGTACATGTCCAGAATACTACATATCTTCCGTTTGAACCCTGGCAGGGTGTCTGGCTCACCGTTGTACTGAGGGAGCCATTTCGCTCCTGGCATGTATGGGAGCGTTAGCGGCATGAGCGGGACCACCGGACTAGGTGAGGGCCCCTGCACCTCCATCCTGCGCTACAATGCCAAGCAGTGGACTATTGGGGCCACCGGCTGGGACCGCTCTGTCTGCCGGTTGCTGCGACATGTTGATGCCCCCTTGGTTTGATCGGAGCCTACCTCTTTCAAAGGCTGCAGCGCCGCAGGCACAGCGGTGGAGACAGGACCTTTGTCGCTGGCGCTCTGACGTCAGAGCGTCCACTTCCGCTCTCACAGGACCTGTGGCTGAGTCAGAGTTGGGGGCGTGTTCCAGGACGCAGAGCACTCTTTCAGGTACGCCCCCCTTCTTCACCAGTGCCTCAGGGCGCGAATATAGCGGTAAAGATGGCGGTAAATGGCGCCAAATACAGCAAACAGTCTTTTTCACCAAACAGTTCAATAGGCACACAGGACTCACAATTGCAAGCTTCGGATCCTGTTCGTGACGCCAAGTTTAGATGAGTCGCACACACCAGGCGGTGTGGGTTCCAGGGCTATGGGGTACTCGGTACCGAGCCCATAGAAGTCTATGGGAGTTGTCACTGGCAGCGGGACTCGGTCCGTGGCCCTGGGCGATCATGCAATGGGGGATATTTACAGGGGATATGTAGATTTGAATAGTTCGTGACGCCACCTGTGGTGTCTGATCAATTGGACCAGCGCTGCTATAAGGATCTTCACAGGGGATGTTATGGGGGCAGCTGGGTGGTAAGTCTCCCACAGGTGAGACGGGTCCCTGGAAGTCTATGGTAATGATGCAGGGTGTAATAAATGAAACAATCTCACACAAGGCAAGCTCTTTCCATACCTTTTACTTGCAGATGTTTCAGGCAGGTCCCGGGGAGCTGGTCGGGGTGGAGAATGCACATTTGGGATAACCGCTGAGCAGGTTAGAGGCCTCCTTTACTTCATATGTAGGTGAGTCCAAACTTGCATAAAGCGAAGTTAACTCTGCAATCTCCAGCTTATTCAATAGCTGTAACGCCCGGCCGACATTGTGGTGGAGCCTTCTAAGTGGTGAGAACAGAGTCCTTCTATGCTTGGCCTAGCTAAAAGTCCTTGTTCCTCCTGACTCCGTTTACGTATCGGCACTTAGGGCTGCTCTCTGCGACCTGTAGTCCAGATAGACTCCGGTTATCTTGTTACTAGGCGTGAAGCACTAGCAACGCTTCGGACCCGGTGTCCGGTGAATTAGTGCAGGTAATCTGGTACCTGAAGCACTTCTCTGTCCTTCTCCACTGCACCCTTCATCCTGCTCTTGCTCTTATCATAAGCACTTGTAGCATTGATGGAATTGTCAGCTTTTTCCAGAGCTCGCTGAGCAGCTCTCAGTATCCTTCTTGTTTCAGCTTCTGTTGAGGTACTGATTAAGGGTAGCTCTGACTAGGCTAGGATGATTCACTTCACCCGTACTAGCCTCCACTTCCTTGTCAGGTGAGCTACGCTAGCTCTGCGAGGATTCAGTCCTCTCTCCTCTCCTCCAAGTCCAGACTCAACTGGAACTGAACTGCACTGTCCTAAGACAGGAAACTGACTGACTGGGAATGACTCACTCCTGAGTCTCCCAAGGCTTGAATGGCTGACTGCTACGTGTCACTACCTTTTATACCCCTGGTGGGTGTGTCTGAAAGTGTGAGTGACGTGAATGGATATCAAGCTTTGCTGTTACCTTCCTGTGCACTCTCCTGGATTATGTGTGCCTGACATAGCTGGGCCACACACTTCTTACAGAGCCATTCATTAGTTGTCCTGACTGTGTGTTTCGGGAAGACCCAGCCATGACCTATTGTAATGTAAGTAGTACAGTTCATATAGCGTCTTGTGCTTGGGTGCGATGAAAATACATGAGACACAGGTTTGATATAGAAAGTCTTGTATTACTTCATACAAGTTGGCAAAAATAGTCACACAGTTTGCAGACACAGAAGCAGGAGACACAGCAGGCCAGAGTAATCTAAGCTCAGCAATCACTCTCCACAACAGGTTCAGGATCTTCTTCTCTGTTACTGTAAGTCCATGCAAACGTGGGTCTTTCAAAGAGCAGGGTTCAGAGTCCACAAGTGCTTCAGAGTTCCTCAGTAGGAATAGCTGGAGTACAAGGTCCAAGGCTTTAGGAGTCAGGTCACAGGTTCACTGCAGGCTAGATTCTGAAGCACTGATTGCTTAGCTGTGGCTGCTTAAGAAGCAAAAGGAGAGAATCGGGGCGGGAACATGCAAGCTGGAAACTCCATCTTGACTGAGGGACAAGTATGCTGCAGGCAAGACAGAACAGTAAAATGGCTGACGAATCAAACTGAGTTTCAGGAAATCATGTACACAGAACCTTACATTTACTCCCCCCTTAGGGACAACCTCCGGATGACACTCAGACCAGGCTTGTGTGGGTACCTCTGATGAAACTGACGGAGCAAGCGAGGAGCATTAACGTTATTGACTGGTTCCCATGAGTTGTCCTCCACTGGGTAGCCCTGCCATTTAATCAGATATTGTAACTGATTTCTATACAACCTGGAATCTAAAATCCTTTCCACCACAAATTCTTCCTGACCATCGACTAGCACTGGGTCAGGGCAAGGAGAAGAACGTCCAGGAAACGTATTGGGTGTCGCAGCCTTTAGTAGGGATACATGAAAGACAGGGTGGATTCTCATAGTTCTGGGCAGTTGAAGACGACAAGCAACGGCACTTATAATTTTACTGATTTTATAGGGTCCAATGTACTTATGTCCCAACTTAGACGATGGAATCCTTAACTTAAGATTTCTGGTTGACAGCCAAACCAAGTCTCCTACCTTGAAAGCTGGTGCAGGTTTACGAAATTTATCTGCTGCTTTCTTGTACCTTTCCTGAGCCGATTCCAGATTCTCCTTTAGAAGATCCATATTCTTCTGTAAAGACGTGATTCTTTCAGCCACTGCTGGTAAAGGCGTTCTATGGGAAATCGTGGTAGAATGTTAGGATGATAACCTAGATTAGAGTAAAAAGGAGACTGCTTAGTGGAGGCACTCTGAGAGTTGTTATACGAGAACTCAGCTAATGGAAGTAGATCCACCCAATCATCCTGTAGGTGGCAGATAAAGCAGCGGAGATACTGCTCCAGGGTTTGATTGGTTCGTTCGGTTGTCCATTAGTCTGGGGATGAAAAGCAGAAGAAAGGTTTACTTTAATGTCCAATGCTGCACAGAAATTTTGCCAAAACCTAGAAGTGAATTGCACCCCTCGATCCGAAATAACCTCATCCGGTACTCCATGTAAGCGAAACACATCTTTAATCATCAAATCTGATGTCTGTTTTGCAGTGGGTAAGCCGACACAAGGGATAAAATGAGCTGCCTTTGTTAGACGGTCAACCACCACTAGAATGGTGTTCTTCCCTTGAGAGGTTGGTAACTCCACAATGAAGTCCATAGAAATGGATCCCCACGGGCGGGACGGGGTGGGAAGAGGCTGTAACAGACCAGTTGGTGAGGAGCGAGGTGTTTTGCATCTTGCACAGAACTTCACAAGAAGTGACATAGTTTAAAACATCCTTCCTGCAAGTGGGCCACCAAAAGAAACGAGAAAGAAATTCCTGTGTCTTTAGAATTCCTCTATGCCCGCTATCTTGGAATCGTGAATGAGTTGCAATACTCTCAATCTGACTGTTTCAGGAATATACAGGCGTTGTCCCTGAATCCACACACCATTCTTAAAGACAAGACTTACGTCCCTTGGGGGTTGTGCCAAAAAGGAATCCGCATGGTATGCTTCCTTGATGTCCTTAAGTAGGTCTTGATTATGAATTACTCCTAGGAATCTAGAGTCAGGAAGAATAGTCTTAGGAGGAGTAATTGGACGTGTCTCTGCTGAGTAAATC
Organism: Oophaga sylvatica; assembly: GCA_033576555.1. NCBI lineage: Eukaryota > Metazoa > Chordata > Amphibia > Anura > Dendrobatidae > Oophaga > Oophaga sylvatica. The sequence continues at coordinate 130,980,621 of JARQOD010000008.1, forward strand.
CTAGAGAGTGCATCAGCCTTTCCATTGCGCGATCCTGGTCTATAAGAAATGATAAAATTAAATTGGTTTAAGAAAAGATTCCAGCGAGCCTGGCGAGGAGTCAGGCACTTAGCCGACCTGATAAACTCAAGGTTACGATGGTCTGTCAGACGACTATTTGCTGTGCAGCTCCTGAAGAAGGTGTCTCCATTCTTTGAAGGCGGCAATAATGGCCAACAACTCTCTATTGCCCACATCGTAGTTCCTCTCAGCCGAAGACAACTGCTGGGAAAAGAAGGCACAGGGATGCAAGACATTCTTCTCACCTGTTCTCTGAGAGAGTATAGCTCCAACGGCACAGTCTGAAGCATCCACCTCTATTATGAAGGCAAGCTCGGGTTGGGATGTACTAGGATAGGTGCAGTGGTAAATTTATCTTTTAGACGGGAAAATGCTTCCTGGGCTTGGGGAGTCCAGGAGAACCTAGACTCTTTCCGGGTAAGTTGGGTGATAGGTGACACTACCTCAGAGAAATTTCTAATGAAACGTCTATAGAAGTTGGCAAACCCGATGAAGCGCTGTACCTCCTTCACATTTCTAGGACTTGGCCAATCCTTGATGGCTTGGGTTTTGCTTCCATCCATACTAATTCCTTGTGTAGACAGTACATACCCCAGAAATTGAATTTCGGTCCTATGGAATTCACACTTTTCAAGTTTGATGTAAAGATGATTTTGTCTTAGACGTTCCAAGACCATTCTTACATGTCCATGATGTTCCTCTGTGAAGTTAGAAAAAATTAGAATATCATCCAAATAAATTACCACGAATGTATCTAGGAGATCCCTGAAGATGTCATTCACCAAGTGTTGGAAAGTGGCTGGGGCGGTACTCAGACCAAAAGGCATAACTAGATATTCAAAGTGTCCATAGCGTGACCTGAATGCAGTCTTCCATTCATCCCCAGGTCTAATACGGACTAAGTTATAGGCCCCACGAAGATCTAGTTTAGAGAAAATTTTGGCATGTCGCACTCTCTCCAATAACTCAGGGATTAAAGGCAATGGATAACGGTTTCTAATAGTAACCTTATTGAGTTCCCTATAGTCTACGCATGGTCTCAGAGATCCATCTTTCTTCTTTACAAAGAAGATGGGTGCACCTGCAGGAGATGAAGAGGGGCGTATGAAGCCCTTGGCTAGATTTTCGTCTATGTAATCCTTTAAAGCCTTTAGCTCGGGCCCCGCCAGGGGGTAGATCTTACCAAAAGGTATCTCTGCTCCAGGCAATAATTCAATTGGACAATCATATGGACGGTGAGGAGGAAGCTGGTCAGCGTTCTTCTTGTCACATAAATCCACATAGTCCTGATATACAGCTGGTAGTTCAGGGACTGACATGGTTCCTTTAGGAACAGAGCAAGCTGAAACTTTTGGACTCATCTGTTTCTCTGGAAAGTGTAATTCCTTGGTCTCCCAGTTAATGGTAGGATTCTGAGCCTGCACCCATGGTAGCCCTAGAATAATGGGAAAGTGGGGAGAAGAGATAAGCATAAAGGACAGTTTCTCTTGATGATCTTTACCCATAAGAACCCTCAAAGGCTCTGTTTCCTGATCCACTGGTCCAGAGGTCAGCAGGGAGCCATCCACAGTTTCCATCTGTACTGGAGTAGCCTTCTTCACTGAACGTATCCCCTGTTTCAGAGCAAAGGAGACATCCATAAAATTTCCACTTGCCCCTGAGTCGATCATAGCAGAGCTAGACACCCAAGCTGAGTCAACCCAGAGTTTGATGGAAAGAAAGCAATGAGAATTGTTTTTCTTACAACTCAGCTGGGACACCGCTGAGGAAACTTGAAAAATGGCAGCGTTTACACAGTCAACGTCCTCAGAAGTAACGGAGTTTAAGTCCGAGAAATCAAGATCTGTTGCTGCAGATCTCTCTGGAGCCTGAGGCTCGGACCTGACAGATCCCCTCTCGCAACACTCACAATGAATGAGTGCTGCAGTAGTCTTACGAGAACGGCTGGGGCAGTTTATAATGAAGTGCCCTGACTTACCACAATAGAAACATAGATTCTCCTTAAAACGATGTTCCTTGCGTGCATCACTAACCCGTCGTTGTAAAGAGTCTACCTGCATGGGTTCAGGTTCAGGTTCCCGTGTAATCCTACTCAAAGGTTCCTTAGCTGGAGAGGAAGGTAGGAAAAGGTTAGTGCGATTGCTTTCGAACCATCTCTCTTGCCTGCGTTCAGTCAGACGAGTATCAATACGGATGCAGTAGTTAATAAAGTCACCTAACGCAGTGGGAGGGTCGGCACGAGCAAGTTCATCCTTAATCAGTGGAGATAACTCCTTTCGAAAAATAGATTTTTTGGCGGAACTGTCCCAGGTGGTATCAAGGGCCCATCTCCTGAAATCCAAGGCATATTCAGCTACCGAGTGCTTACCTTGGCGCAAAGCTAACATGGCTGCTTCAGCTGTTGCACCTCGATTGGGGTCATCAAACACCTGCCCCATGGCTGAAATAAAAGCATCAAGGTGATTCAAACAATCATCCTCAGTCTCAATCAGAGGGTTTGCCCACATCAAAGCCTTGTTGGTAAGCAACATAATTATAGTAAGCACCTTAGATCGTTCAGTGGGAAATTGTGAAGCATGTGCAGAAAAAAAAAGATTGCATTGATTAATAAATCCCCTGAATTTCTCACGTTCACCGCCAAAACGAAAAGGGGGCAACTTGGGAATCCCAGAACTCGGGGCTACGGCAGGAGTCTGGACTCGCTCCTCTAGAACCTCAATCCTGGCTCGCAAATCCTGGGCAGTCTGTCCAAACACTTGCAAATTGTGATTAGTGAGGTCCTGTAGGCTTGAAAAACGGGTCTTTATATTCTGCAAATCTGCAAGGATATTATCAGTCACTCCGCAAAGTTCCTTTATGCGGGCCTCCATTTTCCAGATCTTTTAAGACAGGAGTACTGGAAGAAGAGGAGAGGAGAAAAAAAAAAAAACAATAGTGTTTACCTGTGGTAACACTGCAGAGAGAAAAAAAAATTAAGGGAACTGCTCACCTGGAATGGTTGTGAGAAGTCACAACCACTATCATCACAGAAAGTTCACCCGGACATCTGATATCCACAGTTACAGCAGACAAAAAAGAGAAAGGAAAAAAAAAAAAACAATAGTGTTTACCTGTGGTAACACTGCAGAAAAAAAAACACTTAAGGGAATTGCTCACCTGGAATGGTTGTGAGAAGTCACAACCACTGTCATCACAGAAAGTACAACCGGACATCCGATATCCACAGTTACAGCAGACACAGCCTTTCCAGACCCAGCAGACACTAACGTTTGGCTTCAGAATCTTGTAATGTAAGTAGTACAGTTCATATAGCGTCTTGTGCTTGGGTGCGATGAAAATACATGAGACACAGGTTTGATATAGAAAGTCTTGTATTACTTCATACAAGTTGGCAAAAATAGTCACACAGTTTGCAGACACAGAAGCAGGAGACACAGCAGGCCAGAGTAATCTAAGCTCAGCAATCACTCTCCACAACAGGTTCAGGATCTTCTTCTCTGTTACCGTAAGTCCATGCAAACGTGGGTCTTTCAAAGAGCAGGGTTCAGAGTCCACAAGTGCTTCAGAGTTCCTCAGTAGGAATAGCTGGAGTACAAGGTCCAAGGCTTTAGGAGTCAGGTCACAGGTTCACTGCAGGCTAGATTCTGAAGCACTGATTGCTCAGCTGTGGCTGCTTAAGAAGCAAAAGGAGAGAATCAGGGCGGGAACATGCAAGCTGGAAACTCCATCTTGACTGAGGGCAAGATAGCTGCAGCAAGACAGAAAGTAAAATGGCTGACGAACAAACTGAGTTTCAGGAACATGTACACAGAACCTTACACCTATCTTCAATGCTCTTACTGAGGAAAGGAGGTTGCTGGCCAAAATCTTGCGATACACTACATCCATCCTCCATTCAATACGGTGCAGTCGTCCTCTCCCCTTTGCAGAAAAGCACCTCCAAAGTATAATGCCCCCCCATTCTTCACTGTAGGGATGGT
>JARQOD010000008.1:130984760-131001524 GCA_033576555.1 Oophaga sylvatica
TTAAAAAAACTTAGTCTGAACACACCCAAGACAATGAGCGTGCAAAATGTCTTCCCCCTTAGGGCAACTGAAATAGCATGAGAGGCATCACCACAGTAGAAACATAACCCATTGCCTTTCGAAACCATGACGCTGTGCCCCAACACCACTCTATCACACTGCATAGGGTTCAGAAGCAGGCTCACAAGCAACACCACTCCACGCATACTTCTCCGCTCACCAGCAAACGTCTGTCAATTTGAATCGCTAATGACATAGAATCATTGAACCAGAGGGACAGGGAATCCCACCATAACATCCTTTACATTATCCGACAGACCCTCCGGAAAAGGGCCGCCAAAGCGTCGTCATTCCATTTGGTAAGGACTGCCCACCTACGGAATCTCTGACAGTATAACTCAGCATCATCAAGCCCTGATTAAGCCAACAAGGCTTTTCAGCTTGACAGTGACATTAGGCACATCGTACAATAACCCCAAAGCCTGAAAAAATGCATCAACATCACTCAAAACAGGATCCCCAGGTATCAGGGAAAAAGCCCAATCCTAGGATCGCCGCGCAGGAGAGAGATGATAATTTGAACCTGCTGCGCTGCGTTTCCTGAGGAACTTAGATTTTAAGGCAAGAAACAATTTAACAATTTTTTTGAAATTCTGAAACTTAGCTCACCCCTAAAAACAAATCTGGCATGGGATCCTAGTTCCACAACAGGCAACCTAGCAAGATATGCAGCAAACTCTGAACCTCATGGCAACTGATCCACCCGCCAGACAACTGTGCAAACTCCATTGGGAAAAGATCCTCCCCAGCACCCAGAGATAACAGAGGGAAAAAAAAAAAAAATGCAACAAACAGAAAAATATCTCTGACAACTTTTCTTCCTTCAAATATTTTTTCCCTTCTGTGAGTACCATACAATTTTTAGGGTCGGTGATACTGTTATGTTACGGTAGCTGAGGAGTGCAGGTAAAAAAGGCAATACACCAAAGCAGTTGGAATCTATGAGATTGCAGTACCCTGACTAACCACCGCAACTAGAGGCAGCCGTGGAGCGTTCCACGTTGGTCCTAGACGCCTCGTCACAGCCTGAGAAACTAACTACACACTAAAGATAGAAATAAGAAAGCTATCTGCCCGAGCAGAAACCCCAAAGATAATAGAAAGCCCCCAAACATGTAATGGCGGTTAGACAAGAGGAAATACTGACACAGAAAGAAAATAGTATGAGCAAACGCTGGGGCCCAAACTATCTAAATAGAAAAGGACAGGAAGGGTACTTACTGCAATCTCAGAAAACCCTGAAAAAACACCCAACTCTACTAATTTCAAAATCACCTGAGATCACACGACCTCACCACCTAAATTAGTTCTCTGGTGTAAAAAAATCAAAACAGCAGCCACTGAAAAAAAACTGGAAAAAAGCAAAAGTACAAACACAGTGGCTGGACTAAACTGAGAGGGCAAAAGCCCCCGGAGGGACCCAGAAGGCCCCCACAGAAGTGCAGGACAAAATGCAAAATATAGCAAAAACACAAAATAAGAAATGTCTTATCTGATAGCAGGAGATGCAGACACGACACAGCAGGCTACAAGGGAAACTGGAAAGAAGGATTCAGACCAGAACAATTGATCACCGCAACCCTGATGGGAAAAATGACTCCCTTAAATAAGACCAATCAGTAAACACCTGATTCCCAGTCCTCACAATCCTCACTAGTACCGCTTGTAACCACCAGAGGGAGCCTCTGCTCAGAACTCATCTCAAACCCATTCACAACAATAAGCCCTATTGTACTGGGATCCACTGCAGGTATGAGGAGAGACCATTGCATTTCCCAAAATAGTATACTTCTCTCCTGAAATGTTCTGTGCTGCTATAGGATTCTGCTCCTTCCGCAATTTATTTTTAGTTTATCTTTTAATACTTTTCTTTGATAAATGTTGACAGAGAAATCTTAAGTAGCAATAATCCTCCTCCAACACATCCTCAATCCAAGTTTACATGCTTAGGAGGGAATCGAGGGAGATTACTACCCAATCGTTGGGCCACTTTTGGCATGGCAAGAGGCGGACTGGTAAGAGCTTCCTACATTATGAACAATTATATTTTTACATTTTTGCCAGAATTTCTGTAGCACTTTACATTTCAGAGGGACATGTATCATAGCAGGAAAAATCAAATAGGGACATGAGCTCACAATCTATTAGATATAGGTAATGACACAAAAGGTAAAATTTTATTTTGTACAATGTTCTGGCCTTCTTTTATTTAAAATTAGGTAGTGCACATCAAACTGCATGAGCTGTGACGGATATAAAGGAAATTATGGTTTAAAAAGTGTTTTGGAGACTTTTAAATGAAAGGATGAGGTTCTTAGAAATAGTGGTCAGGAACCAATATATGAAATGTGACCATCCACAGTGAAGAACGCGCTGCGTTGTTTCAAAAGTGGATATCTGGAATATACCTGATTGTCAAGGTAGTGCATTCCAGGGAACTAATGCACATGGGAACAGTGTTTGGAGATGGGAGCGAGAGTTTCGATTTGAGAGTTTCAGGAGGGACGGATTTAGATTGAGGTGACCTGGATGACAGAGCCCCTAGCATAAGAGGCCAGTGCACCAAAATGGGAGCAGTTTTTGGCTCCAAGACAAGGGACGGTAAGGTCGTGTGACAAGGAAGACATGGAGGCCAGGGTGTCAGGCCATGACAGGAAGCTTGAACTAGTGGATTGTGGCGTTCCTTGAAACAGAATTCAGACGGTGCCAGTCAAGGCCCAAAGACCAGACCTGCACCGTCTTGATTCGGAGCCTAGACCATGCCAGTCAAGAGCCAAGACCCAGCCCTCATCCCCCACCGGGTGCAGAAAACGTCTGTCATTGGTCAAGCATCGAAGATCCAATGGGGAACGCTGCTTGGGGAAGGACACCTGCGGTGGAGAACGGGAGGCACTAGTGAGTTGGGCTTTGCTCCAGCATTGACGTATGGTACAGGGGTTGCCTGGGATAGTACAGCAGACAGGACAGGGACCAGTCAATGCGAAGGAGGCCCACGAGCCTTGCTAGACTGTCAGAAGGACTTGCGACCTAGCAAGAAATACCTAACCCCGGCCCTAGGCCTGAAACAAGAGGAAGAAACAGTACAGTGACTCTCATAGTAGTGGGATTATTAACCCGTTAGAAAGTTATAAGACTAAAGACAACATGAGACTGTTATAATAGTGAACCTGAGATTATTGTATATCTTATATTGTATGTTTCATGCTGTTATTACTCTGCTTTGTACTATTCCTTGCTATAGTTACCACAATTTCCCGCCACGCTAGAGAAATAAATATTTAATTGGTATACTTCCGCCTTGTCACTGTCTGTTTGTTGCATCCGAGCACCTGGTTTACATGTGCTGCCTAAAGTTATGGTAGCCCTCACACAGTAACAAGGAATCATCGGGTTTAGTAGGTTAGTAGAGGAAAAGTTTCAGTTCGAGAAAGACATAAATGCCTAGAGATTTTGGGATAGATGATCACTGGTATTTTGTAGTGGGAGGGATGATGACACGAGAAAAAGCATATTATTTGCCAATATCATTCCTGACTGTCCTGGACTACAGTCATGTTTACCTACAATATAGCAACACGGGGTCAAGCAGCAGATGACACCTAAATACAGTGATCGTACACCCCTAAAATTTTTTGTTCTGACATACCAATCTTTGTGTATCGTGCTTAGTTATCTTAATCAAGAAAAAACAAATCAGCAAAAAGGGTAGTTAGCAGAAGAAAAGTTAATTTTCAGATACAGCAAGGATTTGATGCTATAGATAGCACATAAATAATCACTAGTATTTTTTTGGTAGTGTATGTCAGGACCGAATCCAGCAGCTCTTTTGGCACCGGGAGGCTTTCCCTTCCCCCTAAAAAAATTCAGCCACTGAACAGCCCTTGCTAATCCATAACAAGTACTTGGTGTTGTTTCTGATTGTCTCCACCCTAAAATTCTTGATTTTCTCCACCCTAATTGAACACCCACTTAAACCCTGGCTTTGTAACTTCCTTCCTTGCAAGATTATTGAGCTCACAGCCTTTAGTCAAGTTTCCCTTCACCTATTCCTTTCATTCCAAGATAATACGCTGCTACCGTGAAATCGCCCCAGGGCTATTCCTGACTACGCAAACCTGCTTATCCTTTAACTAATATGCTTCTCCGTGTACTGACCCCTGGCAATTCCTGAGTACGCAAACCTGCTGATCCTTTAACTACATTGCTTCGCCTGTGTACTGACCCCTGGCTATTCCTGACTACGCTACCTGCTGATCCTTTAACTACATTGCTTCGTCTGTGAAACTGACCCCTGGCTATTCCTGACTACGCTACCTGCTTATCCTTTAACTATATTGCTTTTTCCGTGTACTGCCCCCTGCTATTCCTGACTACGCTACCGCTGACCCTTTTAACACATTGCTTCGCCTGTGTACTGACCCCGGGCAAATTCCTGACTACGCTATCCTGCTTATCCTTTAACTAAATTGCATCCTTCCGTGTACTGACCCCTGGGCTATTCCTGAGTACGCTACCTGCTGATCCTTTAACTACATTGCTTCGCCTGTGTACGACCCCTGGCTTTTCCCCTGACTAACGCTACCTGCTGATCCTTTACTACTTTGTTTTCGCCCTGTGTACTGACCCCTGGCTATTCCTGACTACGCTACCTGCTGATCCTTAACTACATTGTTTCGCCGTGTACTGACCCCTGGCTATCCTGACTATGCTACCTGCTTATCCTTTAACTAATTGCTTCTCCGTGTACTGCCCCGGGCTATTCCTGAGTACGCTACCTGCTGATCCTTAACTACATTGCTTCGCCTGTGTACTTACCCCTGGCTATTCCGACTACGCTACCTCTTATCCTTTAACTATATTGCTTCTCCGTGTACTGACCCCGGCATTCCTGAGTACGCTACCTGCTGATCCTTTAACTACATTGTTTTCGCCTGTGTACTTACCCCTGGCTATCCTGACTATGCACCGCCGTGCTGACCAAGTAGTTGCAATACCACTCCTTCCAACCTGGTTCAGTTCATAACAGTGTTGTGTGTAGGCGGAGTGAAGACACAAGAAGAATTGTAAAATTATCTACATATAACATGTTGGTATCTGATCGGATACAGGGTTTAAACCCACATATAACAACACCTGTATAAGTAGCAATGATGGCTGAATACAATAATTAAAGTTTAAACACTCTTTAACCCCTCTCTGCCATCAGACGTACTATTCCGTCCATGTGACCCTGGACCTTATTCCCATGGACGGAAAGTACGTCATGGGCGATCAGCTGCGCTCCCGGGGGAGCGCAGCTGATCGCCGCCGGTGTCAGCTGATTATCACAGCTGACACCCGTGACTGTGGTCAGGAGCGGTCACGGACCGCTCCCGCACATTTAAACCCCTGGGACAAAACCGCCCATCAAACATGAAACGCGGTGTACCCGGGCACAGGGGAGATCCGCGCAGGCAGGGCTCCCTGCGCGCTCCCCTGAGACCCTCAGTAGCAGCGCGATGTGTCCGCTGTTTTCCCAGGGTCCGCCTCCCTCCAGGTCCCCGGACCAAAATGGCGCCGGGTCCTGCAGGGAGGCGGGTTCCTCATGCCTGCTGAGAGCAGGCGCTGGGGAAGCCTGCAGCAGTGCCAAGACGATCGCTGGTGTGACAGAGTCTGTGCACACTGTCACACCAGCGATCTGCTAAAATACAGTGATGTCCCACCCGGGACAAAGTATAAAAGTAAAAAAAATAAAAAGTGGTAAAAAAAAATCATAAAAAAAAAAATAAATATTCCCCAATAAATTCAAATTTTTTCCTGTAAATAAAAAAACCAAAACAATAAAAGTACACATATTTGGATCACCGCGTCCCCCCCCCATAAAACGGGCCCACTAGTTAACCCCTTTAATGAACCCCTTAAAAAAAAAAAAAAAGAAAACGAAGCAAAAATCAATGCTTTATCATCATACCGCTGAACAAAAAGTGGAATAACACGCGATCAAAAAGACAGATATAAAATAAAAAATGGTACCGCTGAAAACGACACTTGTCCCCAAAAACGAGCCATCATACAGCATCTCGCCAAAAAAAAAAAAAAAGTTATAGCTCGCAGAATAAAGCGATGCAAAAATAATAATTTTAAAAATAAAATTGTTTTCATTCTATAAAAGCGCCAAAACATAAAAAAATGAATAAATGAATATCGCCGTAATCGTCTGACCCGAAGAATAAAACTGCTTTATCAATTTTACCACACGCAGAACGGTACAAACGCCCCCCCCCAAAAGAAATTCATGAATTGCTATTTTTGTTCATTTTAACCTCCCAAAAATCGAATAAAAAGCGATCAAAAAATGTCACGTGCTCAAAAATGTACCAATAAAAACGCACCTCGTCCCGCAAAAAATAAGACCTCACATGACTCGTGGGCCAAAAATGCAAAAATTATAGCTCTCAAAATGTGGTGATGCAAAAAACTACTTTTTGCAAAAAAAGCGTCTTTTAGCGTGACAGCTGCCAATCACAAAAACCCGCTATAAATAGTAAATCAAACCCCCCTTTATCACCCCCTTATTAGGGAAAAATAATAAAATTAAAAAAATGTAAATTTTTTTCCATTTTCCCGTTAGGGTTAGGGTTGCGGCTAAAGTTAGGGTTAGGGTTGGCGCTAACGTTTGATTAGGATTTGGGTTGGGATTACGTTAGGGGTGTGTTAGGGTTAGGTTTGGGTTAGGGTTGGGACTAGGTAGGGGTGTTTGGGGTTTAGGGTTGGAGTTAGAATTGGGGGGTTTCCGCTGTTTAGGCACTTCAGGGGCTCTCCAAATGTGACATGGCGTCTGATCTCAATTCCAGCCAATTCTGCGTTGAAAAAGTCAAACGGTGCTCCTTCACTTCTGAGCTCTGCCATGCGCCCAAACAGTAGTTTACTCCCGCATATGGGGTATCAGCGTACTCTGGACCACAAGAGTTATTGTGCAATTTGTCCTATTTCTACTGTTACCCTTGGGAAAATAAAAAACTGGGGCGACAAAATCATTTTTGTAAAAAAAAAAATGATTTTTTTTTGTTTTTAACGGCTGTATGTTATAAAACTTCTGTGAAGCACTTGGAGCTTCATAGCGCTCACCCACACTTCTAGATAAGTTCCTTGGGGTCATTTTCCAAAATGGGGTCACTTGTGGGGGTTCCACTGTTTAGGGGCATCAGGGGCTCTCCAAATGCGACATGATGCCCCCAGACCATTCCATCAAAGTCTGCAATCCAAAACGTCACTACTTCCCTTCCGAGCCCCGACGTGCGCCCATACAGTATTTACTCCCACATATTGGGTATCAGCATACTCAGGACAAATTGGACAACAAATTTTGGGGTCCAATTTCTCCTGTTACCCTTGTGAAAAATAAAATATTGGGGCGAAAAAAATCATTTTTGTAAAAAAAAAAAAGATTTTTTATTTTTACGGCTGTACGTTATAAACTTCTGTGAAGCACTTCGGGTTCAAAGTGCTCACCACACATCTAGATAAAGTTCCTTGTGGGGTCTATTTTCCAAAATGGGGTCACTTGTGGGGGGTTTCCACTGTTTATGACGCATCAGGTCTCTCCAAATGCGACATGACTCCCCCAGACCATTCCATCAAAGTCTGCAATCCAAAACGTCACTACTTCCCTTCCGAGCCCCGACGTGCACCCATAAGTAGTTTATACTCCCACATATTGGTATCAGCGTACTCAGGACAAATTGGACAACACCTTTGGGTCCAATTTCTCCTGTTACCCTTGTGAAATAAAATAATAGGGCGAAAAAATCATTTTTGTAAAAAAAAAAAAGGATTATTTATTTTAACGGCTGTACGTTATAAACTTCTGTGAAGCACTTTGGGGTTCAAAGTGCTCACCACACATCTAGATAATTCCTTGTGGGGTCTATTTTCCAAAATGGGGTCACTTGTGGGGGGTTTCCACTGTTTAGATTCATCAGGGGCTCTCCAAATGCGACATGACTCCCCCAGACCATTCCATCAAATTCTGCAATCCAAAACGTCACTACTTTCCCTTCCGAGCCCCGACGTGCGCCCATACAGTAGTTTACTCTCACATAATGGGTATCACATACTCAGGACAAATTGGACAACAACTTTTGGGTCCAATTTCTCCTGTACCATTGTGAAAATAAAATATTGGGGGCGAAAAAAATCATTTTTGTAAAAAAAAAAAAGGATTTTTTATTTTTACGGCTGTACGTTATAAACTTCTGTGAAGCACTTCGGGGTTCAAAGTGCTCACCACACATCTATATAAGTTCCTTGTGGGGTCTATTTTCCAAAATGGGGTCACTTGTGGGGGGTTTTCCACTGTTTAGACGCATCAGGGCTCTCCAAATGCGACATGACTCCCCCAGACCATTCCATCAAAGTCTGCAATCCAAAACGTCACTACTTCCCTTCCGAGCCCCGACGTGCGCCCATATAGTAGTTTACTCCCACATATTGGGTATCAGCGTACTCAGGACAAATTGGACAACAACTTTTGGGGTCCAATTTCTCCTTTGCCCTTGTGAAAATAAAATATTGAGGGCGAAAAAATCATTTTTGTAAAAAAAAAAAAGGATTTTTTATTTTAACGGCTGTACGTTATAAAACTTCTGTGAAGCACTTTGGGGTTCAAAGTGCTCACCACACATCTAGATAAGTTCCTTGAGGGTCTAGTTTCCAAAATGGTGTCATTTGTGGGGGTTTCCACTGTTTAAGGCATATCAGAGCTCTCCAAACACGACATGGCATCCAGCCAATTCTGCGTTGAAAAAGTCAAACGGCGCTCCTTCCCTTCCAAACTCTGCCATGCACCCAAACATGGTTTACCTCCCCACATATGGGGTATCAGCGCACTCAGACAAATTGCACAATAACTTTTGGAGTCTTGTTACCCTTGGGAAAATAAAAATTGGGGTGAAAAAATCAATTTTGTGAAAAAATATGATTTTTTAATTTTACGGCTCTACGTTATAAAACTTGTTGTGAAGCACTTGGGGGTTCAAATTGCTCACCAAAGATCTAGATAAGTTCCTTAGGAGGTCTAGTTTCCCAAATGGGGGCACTTGTGGGGGGTTTCCACTGTTTAGGCACAGCAGGGCTCTCCAAATGCAACATGGCGTCCAATCTCAATTCCAGCCATTGTGGTTTGGAAAAGTCAAATGGTGGTCCTTCCATTCCGAGCTCTGCCATGCCCCAAACAGTGGTTCCCCCCCAATATGGGGTATCAGCGTACTCAGACAAATTGGACAACAAATTTTGTGGCCCAATTTCTCCTGTACCCTTGGGAAAATAAAAAATTAGTGACTAAGAGATAATTTTTGTGGGAAAAAAATAGGATTTTTTATTTTCATCTCGGGCATTATAAACTTGTGTGAAGCACTTGGGGGTTCAAAGTGCTCACCAAAGATCTAGATAAGTTCCTTAGGGGTCTAGCTTCCAAAATGGGGTCACTTTGTGGGGGGTTTCCACTGTTTAGGCTCATCTGGGGCACTACAAAAGGAACATGACCCCCATCAATGTTTGCATTCCAAAACGTTACTGCTTTCCTTTCCAAGCCCTGCCGGCGCCCAACAGTTTCCCCCCCCCACATATGGGGTAATCAGCGTACTCAGGACAAATTGGAAAACAACTTTTGGGTCCAATTTCCTTGGGAAAAATCAAAAATTTGGGACTAAAAAATCATTTTTTGTGAAAATTGTTTTTTTTTTTTTTCACAACCCAGGCATTATAAACTTTTGTGAAACACTTTGGTTCAAAGTGCTCACAACAGATCTAGATAAGTTCCTTAGGGGGTCTAGTTTTCCAAAATGGTGTCACTTGTGGGGGGTTTTCCACTGTTTAGGCATATTAGGGGCTCTCCAAACGCGACATGGCGTCTAATCTCAATTCCAGCCAATTTTAGTTTGAAAAAGTAAAACGGCGCTCCCTTCCCCTTACGAGCTCTGCCGTGTGCCCAAACAGTGGTTTTTCCCCCACATATAGGTATTGGCGTACTCAGGAGAAATTGCACAACAACTTTATCTGCCCATTTTCTCCTTTTACCCTTGTGAAAATAAAAAAACGTTTGTAAAAGTTCTCTTTTGTGGCTAAAAAGTTAAATATTAATTTTTTTCCTTCCACATTGCTTCAGCTCCTGTGAAGTACCTGAAGGGTTATAAACTTCTTGAATGTGGATTTGAGTACCTTGAGGGGTGCAGTTTTTAGAATGGTTCACTTTTGGGTATTTTCTGCCATATAGACCCCTCAAAGTGACTTCAAATGTGAGTGGTCTCTAAAAAAATGGCTTTGTAAATTTGTTGTAAAAATGAGAAATCACTGTCAACTTTTAACCCTTATAATTTCCTAACAAAAAAAAATTTTGGTTCCAAAATTGTGCTGATGTAAAGTAGACATGTGGGAAATGTTATTTATTAACTATTTTGTGTGACATATCTCCTGTTTTAAGGAAAAAAATTCAAAGTTTGAAAATGCAAAATTTTCAAAATTTCTCGCCATATTTGCGTTTTTTTCAAAATAAACGCAAGGTATATCGAAGAAATTTTACCACTAACGTGAAGTACAATATGTCACGAGAAAACAATCTCAGAATCGCGAAATCCGTTGAAGCGTTTCCAGAGTTATAACCTCATAAAGAGACAGTGGTCAGAATTGTAAAAATTGGCCCGGTCATTAACGTGCAAACCACCCTTGGGGGTGAAGGGGTTAAAATGTTTCCTGCTTTGCAGCAACTAATCAGACCACAGAGATCCCAAAGCGAAATTTCAGATGCTTCCCTCCCCCCCCCAATACCCTGGAGAACAAATAAAGACATTCATACAAAATTAATGGGTGAAGGTCGGTAACGATGCTTGCTCAACACCATCTTGAATGCCAGATAAGAAAATACCAAGGCCAATGTCTTTAAGATGCACACCATCTGACCTTTGGAGGGATGAAATTGTCATCTTCAAGCTGCCGATGTCTTACCACGACACCAAATTTATCACAAACAAACTTGGACATACTGTGCATGCATTTTTAGTATGCTGGGTTTGCTCCATCATCATACCATCCCAAGCTCCCTGCCATACAGCCGGAGAACTATCTCGGACCAACCCAGGAGGAATTCAGGGAAGAAACTGGGAAAACAAATCCAGTCCGATCTCATCATCATTGTCAATTCTGCCACTTTGTAGGAACAAAGGTCATTTCTCCTACATGTTTAACCATTTCACTGAACCAGCAACATCTCTCTCAATATCGACGACCTGAGGCAAGATTTGAGGTTATATACAAACCTCTGATGACTCTTTTAATACACATCAATGCCCCTCAAAAAACGAGGTTTTCTCCATTTTGGGCGACGTTCAGCCTTTTTGCTGCCCAGAGTATGTAAGAATGGTCTAACAGCCTCAGAGATTGCGTGATAGAACCTAAAAATCCAAAAAAAGAGAAAAATTAAGTTGATAAATCACGTCTGGTATATTTACAAAACAAGCCAGACACCATCCGCAATCCTTTGAATCTCTGCCTCGGACAAGGCAGCCTCAGTAGAAATCCCAATTTTAGAAGAAGTGTCCCATAAATCACCTGGATGAACTCCTGCACCTCTAAATATCTTTGAAAAATCACCTAAATTTGACATTTTGTTAAGGCAGATCCATCCATATGCAACAAAAAAAAAGTACCCCCACATCTACAACCTAAAAAATTGTAAACTAATTTAACTGGACAAACAGAACCCGCAAATGAGTGTAAGGGTGTAAGGGTACAGAGACTGATCAATGCCCCTACCCCTTTAAGTACATAACGTTAGAGTATTATGTTATTCTGCTATATGATTAGTGTTTTTCATCTGTATATTAAATGTATTTAAGCAATATGTATTTAATATATATATACTGTATATAATAATATATATATATATATAATATATATATATAATACGTCATCTGCTGATTGTTATGATATAAAGGATAGGTAAGTGTAGTACCTCAGTTACGACACTAGATGGGGTACATTGTATTGTAGGAATAGAAATTAGTATAGGAGATAGTTAACATAGGAGGAGTCACTGTGGAGAAGGCAGGAAGGACTTCCTGATTAGTTTTAGTGGGGCCAGGGAGCCCGTACAGTCCACATGGGCATAATGCCCAGGACAGCCTAGTGACCCTGAAACATTTTATGAAGAAGCAGCCCACCATCCAGGGCCAGTGGGTCAGTACAACAGCTTTGGCAGCATGACAACGGTAGTGGAAACCGGAGCGCAGGAAAAGTCACAGCAGTACAGACGGGCAAGTCGCTCACCATGTGGCAGCATATTGCATGGGCTGATGCCCTCAGATTCGGGCGAAACGGCTGAGGAACCCCCAAGCGAAGTAAGTCTGGACAGGGAGGATGCTGAGGAACCGTATGATATGGTCCGACCTGGGAACTGCTGTATGACAGAGAGAGGATACAGGGAAAGAGGAAGATTGCATTGCATGGAATCTGTTGTTGATGCTGTATTGAATATGGATGTGCTGTGTAAAGGTACTGCCACACTAACAATCCCGCTAGCGATCACAATAACGACGCATACTAATGCGATCGCTAGCGGGAATGTTTTCTATATCGCTAAATGCGGCCACATTTAGCGATATAGTTAACGACGCTATCGCCGTTAGCGATCTTCTTAACGACTTTAGGGGTACAAAAGTACCGCTAAACGCTAAGAAAAGGTGCCACACAGCGATTAGATACTTACCCGCGGGAGCGCCGACGAGAAAATAGGGTCCGAGCGATTCCAGCGACGAGCGAGATCACAGCAGGAAGCTCGTCGCTGGAAGCTGCCGCACTGAACAACATCGCTAACAGGATCGCTAAATAGTGACGTTTTTTTAGCGATCCCGTTAGCGATATTTTAGTGTGGCATACCCTTAAGAAGATCAATAAAGTTGTACGTTTAAAAAGTTGAAATGGACTCCATTTGTGTGAAACCGGACAGAGGAAGCCTCCAGCAACATAGAGGAGACCCTGACGGTGCAGAAGGTGAAGCCACAGGTATGCAGAGCAATGGACATTATTTTCATGTGATGGGGGGAAAAGGGCACGCCAGAGCCACTAGTCTCAGCGACGACTACGGCCCTGGCTCTGCCCCTCACAAGGGAACTAAAGTATCCCTGCTCGCTGGGTCTATTTTTGATCTGCGAACATGGATACGTATTATGCAAATCCTAAACAACCAAGTTTCAAATAGTTAGACACCCACTGACCTGTCTTTGAAGTTGGAATTAATTTACTAATGTGCAAGGCTCAAAAAATTGAAATCAGAAACACAGTTGATTAAAGAGATGTCTCAATGTGGAAACAACAAACCAAAGACTTGAGCGAAATCATATGACCCAGAAAGGAGAGGGAAATTGGGTTTGTACATTCCATGCTGGGTTGAGCCTATTCCACCCTTTTAAAGTCTATCTAATGAAAAAAGTCCTTAGTAAGGTCCGACATCCTAATAATTGAAAATAAAAGCCAAATCAACCCCAAAACCCCATATTATGGAGTTGCAAAATACCATGATTGCTACTTCAAGTCAGGACAGGCATTAATTGTGGACTGGTCTTCCCTTAATCAAGAGGCATCACCTTTCTCAAGCCTTACCATAAAGAATGCCATGTAGAATGGGCAACAGAAGATCGAACTAAAGACATCAGCTGTTTCGCCACTGGATCCCATAGGAAGATGGGCAAGGCAAACCCACAAGTGAGCATTGTGGGGAGTTCCCTGAAAACCCCCAATTAAAATGCAATAATACATCAGCAATACATCGATTCCTGGGACGTGGAGGGCTGCAAACTAGATAATTTTGATACAAACACAACAGTGCAAGGTGGCGAAGAAGCTAAGTACGAGGAGAGAAGATGAAGATAAACAATTTATGGAATGAACCACAATAACATTGTCATTTCCAAAAACAAACTTTTTAATGGCAAAATAGCCACCTTGTATTTCAACCACTATAACAATAGGAAAACCTTCAAGAAAAGTAAGGTTTTTGCAATATCCTTAGTCCATCCACAAATCAGGCCACGTGCCCCGATGCCACTGATCCCCAAAGATTATACCAAAACCTGACATCAGAAGTCTCATAATGATTCCATTTGTTGGGGTGTAACTTATTTTTTTACAGAGCAAAACCCAGATCAGGGGCATGAGCTTGCTTCTCAATTTGAGGCAAAGGTAAACAGAAACCATCACCATGGTGTCAAATTCAATTCCTAAGAGAGACAGGATAGTAACGGGGCCAAGCTTTTGGGTTTTTTTTGCGGATAAAGGGACATTGAAATGACTAGTGATAATTTTAAAATGATGTAATAACAGTTGACATGATTATGAATCTTTTGAATTGATCCCACAAATGCAAAATCATCCAAATAATGGGTAACAGACCTTTTACCAGTCTCAAATTTAACAACGCAATCCAGGAAGGAACTAAAAAGTTCAAAATCATAGCATGACATGGAACAACCCATTGGGGGGATTTGATATAGATCTTTTTAAAAGCCCTGACTCCAGCCAAGGAGATGTAGGCGCCCGAGGTATCTTCCAACAAGACCTTATCGTTAACAGAATCACCACTAGGGTGAAATAGACGGTGTATAAGGTATAAGTCAGAATGTGCCCGATTCTTCTTTCTTCTTTTTAAACTCTAAAAATCCAAAATGGAGGGGATTGAAAAGGTCCAACAATCCTGCTGTGGCGCCCTGAGGGTCCAGTCGCCACAGAGATGTTGCAATCGCACCCAGCGGTGTGACACCTGACTCTCAGGTAAGGAGGAAGCACCCCATTGACTCCATCACCGCATCCACACACACATGCCAGTGCTGAGCTTCAGCTGGTTAGTAAAGGGTGTAGAGTTGGGTGGTGTGAGTCAGTTGCAGCATTAGGCTGCAGCGTGTTAGATTAGAGTTTCAGTCAGAGACAGGCAGGCAGTGTGTGGGTACTGGCCTGACCTGCAGCTCCTCTGAGTTCATCTCAGGGAGCCGAGCTGAAGAGAGCGAAGGGGTCCTGGGCTGAGACAGCAATTGAAGCTGTGCCCCCATCCTTGGAGAAGGAAGGACCAGGCACATAATCGGGAAACGGTTCCTAGACTAGTGGGTCAGTTCATCGCCATTATAACACCGCGTCTAATGGGACTCTTCAAGAGCCACTAGCTACCATAATCTCATCCGAAGGCAGCTAGGGATCAAGTACGTCCAGCATCCGACGGTGTCCCCGGTCTCCGTGAAGAGAAGAGCCGTGCACCGGGCATCGGGTCGTACCTGTAAACTGAAAGGATCCAATACTGCCTTGTCTGAGGGCTCTGTGGTAGGGAGGTGCAGAGAGGAGTAAGGAGTATAGCACAAGAAGCCGAAAGGAACATAAAGGGAGTCTTTGGAAGTGTGACCAATTTACCTGAGGGTTTACTGGACTACTCACTGGAAGGACACAGTGCCCGCTGGAATCTGGTGTACAACAGACTGTGAGTAAACCCTTGAAACTGCACAAGAACTGTTTCCTGCATTATTACTCCGTCGCACACTCCACTCTGCTACATCACTCTGCACCATTGCTTTTACCTTACATCTATCTGCCCTGGAAGATACCGTCTTACCTGTAAAGACTTATCACCTAGCTGCACAACACCATCCCTTCCAGAGGACCTGCACAGCAGCGCTGGTCACCCTGACCAGTACTACAGGTGGCGTCACGACAAACTACACGAACATTTAATCCCTTGTAAATATCCCCTTTTCAGTGAGTCCCCTGGGCCACGGACCGAGCTGTGCTACCCGTGACATCCCCCATAGAAATCGACGGGCTCGTGCCGAGTACCCCACGGCCCTGGCGGGCGGCTCACTGCATAATGCAACCTCTTTATTGATTTCATTACAGAGGATCTCGTGATGGTCTCAGCTGATATCTCAGGGTGTTCTCTGGCTGATTTCAAATTATGAGTGAAATATAGTTCCTATTAAATTTACACACGATGGAAGAAATGTAAGTGAAAAGAAACAAAGTTAACTCTCTGCATCTTTATTAAGATATTGATTTAAGCTAGGCCTCATCGTGAATATGCTCATTGGGGTCTTCAAGTTCCTAGTGTTTGCCGAGTGAGGGCTTAGCTGTAGTTTACCAAAGGGGCGGGGGGCAAAATGCCACCGGATGAGCTCCCCCCGCAGGAAGAGTGCTTGTATTTCTGTTTACATAACTTAAAAAAATATGTCAGTGTCTGTCCCTCATTAAATATCCAGGATGCTCCAGGAAAAGAGTGGAGACCTGCTGCTGAGGAATGACCGCTACTGAAAAGAGGGCTGCTTTTGAGATAAACATGTGCATGGGCCAAACATCATTACTTTTGTTGCACAGCTTCTGAATCCACACCTTTGCAGTAGAAAACTTCACAGAGCAGGCTGTATGGGATAACAAGCTTTTACTTCTACAACATGAGGTAAAAGGAAAAATGCACGGTCATTTCAGCATTGCATCAGGAAACAGGAACAAAACGAAAGTGAAACTACAAGTGAGACTATTTCTTATACAATACATTAAACAGAAGGAAACGTTACACAACATCGCCATCTACTGTCAGGTCAGCATAAAGTCCTCCTTTTACTTATAATAAGTCCTAATCTGTTGCATATGCCAACAGCTTTAACCCCCCAACCTATTTCAGGTTGCAAGGCTAGCCAC
>JARQOD010000008.1:131001624-131049124 GCA_033576555.1 Oophaga sylvatica
AATAGGGGTAAAATGTAAGATTCAGCCATCTTCCCTATCCAAAGTGTGCACATTATCTGCCCCAAGGTCACAGAATATTGTATAAAATGACATATTTACAAAGCACGGTATGTATCTACATATATACAGTGCGTACCGATGATACTGAGACACAGGGAAAGCACAGATAACAGAGAATTAATGAGGAAGGTAGAACAAGATGGGTAAAAATTCTGATTACTGATAAGAAAGTCTAAAGTATAAAATATCTACAGTCACAAAAAAAGTGTCAAGAGTCCCGTCCACGTGGTCAATGTCTGGACCTTTGATGTTCCTGTCAAAGATGTATGACACAAGAGCAGGCAAGCGACCATTCTCTGGACTTCGGTCAGATTGTCACACAGAGCTCAGCATCTTGTGGTAACAGGAGCTGGAAAATGGAGCCACATGATATTTTTGTTGGTGTCCGTGGGCTCTTATGTGGCGTGTCCAGCACACCCTGTGCCTCGTGGCTGGCTTAGTTATAGTTTTCATCTATCTAACAAGGGTTCAGTTGACAGTGGACACCTGGCTGTGATGCAGACTGAACTCCTTGGCTTTAAGACGTAGGCTAGCGATGCTGTCGGCCATATTGACTCCTTGAGTAGGCAGTGCTGTAGGAGCAGAGGTGGTGTTTGGGTTATAAGGCGGCAAACTGGCACTGATGGAATTTAAAGAAAAGAGAAAAAACAGATTTCAGTCATGGATGCATGTATTTTCAAAATCCATATTAGTTGAAAATTCATGATTTTGATAACTTTGTAACAATATTTCACCCACAACTCTCTCGTTGTTGCCCAAATGTATGGCTGAAGGGTGTGTAGAGGTAGCAATCTCATCCCATCACTCGTGCCTGAGGGGGCCCAAAGGGCTCTCTTCCGCATGAAAAGACATGGGTAATGTTATATATTTTGATTTTGATCCCAGAAGCTTCAAGTTTTATGCCCATATTGCTCGTATTGAGTCAGAAGCCTAAAGTGACCATTCTTTCCTATGTTATTCTTCCTATTGACTCTCAGTTCAGAAACTTGTTGACCTCTTAATTTAGGAAACTGGTGGTATCTCCAACATGTCCTCTGCCCACGTGTTGAAAGAAGGTAAAACTCAAATTTAAAATAAAGGGTCTTCTAAAAATGAAGTCCTCATAACCGAAAGTGATTCCCATCACCACCCAACTTTAGGACAATTTGTTCTTTGGCTACCAAGCTTCAAGTGCTATGCCCATATCAACAGTATGACTCTGAAACCGCTCTTTGAGACATATCAGAAGATATTTTGGGTGGGAGACTGCCACCACTCACTAGAATGAATGTTACCGTAGTATTATTCCTATTGACTTTCAGTTCAACCTCTTGATTTAACAAACTGGTGGGGTATTTCCAAGATAA
Organism: Oophaga sylvatica; assembly: GCA_033576555.1. Lineage (NCBI taxonomy): Eukaryota > Metazoa > Chordata > Amphibia > Anura > Dendrobatidae > Oophaga > Oophaga sylvatica. Next base: position 131,003,031 of record JARQOD010000008.1, read on the forward strand.
CCTCTACCAACATGTTGGAGGATGTATAGAAGGTAAAGCCCAATTTAAAATAACGGGCTTTGTAAAATGAAGTTCTCTTTAGCAAAAGTGCCTCCCAACACCCAATTTTAGCTACCCAGTTATACCTAATTTTCAGAATTCAGGATTTTGTTACCTGTAGCTGTTTGAGTTCCAAGACAGGAATTCTGGTGCCAGGCTGGTTGGTCGGGGGCTGATCTGCTGCTCTACAATGGGGTCTTGACTGTATGATTTCAAGAGAGAAGAAGACCGACTAGCCAGCATAGCCCTCTCATTCCTACGGAATTTGGCTCGCCTATTCTGAAACCAAACCTGTGAAAAGAAATGGAAAACATTATAGCAACATCTAGGACTAGCACAGCAATCCACTACCACATCGGACTGATCAGAATTCAAGTTAAGTAGTAATACTCAATATAATGATGTACATTGAATATTATGGCCCATAGGTAGTACCACTATGTTAAGTAAGCAACCTTGCCTACTGGCGGATCCTTTGCTGGGCTACAATCATTCAATAGTTGTAAAATATGTGAACCCTTCCCTATTTATAAATGTTTTCTATTAATGATTTTCATCAATTTTGAGCACTGACCTGTACTCTGGCTTCGCTCAGGTTAACCCGTCTCGCCAAATCCTCTCGTACAAAAGCGTCGGGGTAGTGAGTTCTCTCAAACACTCTCTCTAGGGCTTGCAATTGGCTGCTATTGAAAGTTGTCCTGTTCCTTCTCTGCTTCTTTTTAATCCGAGCACTCTTCGCACATCCCGACATGGAGCTTTCACCTGAAACACAAAGCAGACTGTGATAAAGCAATGCAATGCAGAGGAAAGAAGCGATTCGATACAACTCAAATTCATACTGAATTTTTATGAATTCACAGATACCAGTGAATTTACAGAATATAGCACCCAAATTCCGAAAATCACTGCTATTTTACACATTTTAGAAGATTGTATCTACCAAAGATGGGCTTTCCCATAATGCCCTGCAGCTATCACATTACATGGTATAACACAGCCAATCAGGAGGTAGGGACTATCATAGCCTGTATAAAGGCAGAGGTAGGCAATTCGGCAGAGGTAGGAAATTCAGCAGCCATTTTATGGTGATTGTGGATAGTGAGATGACGTCACAGATTACATAGGGAGATAAAGGCATAAAAATACTGAAGAAATCAGTACAATCAGTGTGCAACAGAACCTCAGTAAAAAAGATTAGGGTGTGAGAAAAGAGAATGATCCAGATTTAATTGATAGCCAGATAGGAGAGGAACTGTTTGTGATGCAGGAGAGTCATTGTAAGACAGGAGAGCCACTGTGAGACAGGGCAGCCACTGTCTGTGAGCTGTGAGGCTGGGGAGTCACTGTGAGGCAGGAGAGTAACTGACTGTGATGCAGGAGAGTCACTGTGAGGCAGGAGAGTCACCGTGAGGCAAGAGAGTAACTGTCTGTGGTGCAGGAGAGCCACTGTGAGACAGGGCAGCCACTGTGAGGCAGGAGAGCCACTGTCTGTGGAGTAGGAGCGTCACTGTGAAGCAGGAGAGTGTCTGTGGTGCAGGAGCATCACAGTGAGGCAGGAGAGTGTCTGTGGTGCAGGAGAGTCACTGTGAGGCAGGAGAGCCACTGTCTGTGGTGCAGGAAAGTCACTGTGAGGCAGGAGAGCCACTGTCTGTGGTGCAGGAAAGTCACTGGGAGGCAGGAGAGTGTTTGTGGTGCAGGAGCGTCACTGTGAGGCAGGAGACTGTCTGTGGTGCAGGAGCGTCATTGTGATGCAGGAGAGTGCCTGTGGTGCAGGAGAGTCATGATGAGGCAGGAGAGCCACTGTCTGTGGTGCAGGAAAGTCACTGTGAGGCAGGAGAGCTAATGTCTGTGGTGCAGGAGAGTCACTATGAGGCAGGAGAGTGTCTGTGGTGCAGGAAAGTCACTGTGAGGCAGGAGAGCTAATGTCTGTGGTGCAGGAGAGTCACTATGAGGCAGGAGAGTGTCTTTGGTGCAGGAAAGTCACTGTGAGGCAGGAGAGCTAATGTCTGTGGTGCAGGAGAGTCACTATGAGGCAGGAGAGTGTCTGTGGTGCAGGAGCGTCACTGTGAGGCAGGAGAGTGTCTGTGGTGCAGGAGAGTCACTGTGAGGCAGGAGAGCCACTGTCTGTGGTGCAGGAAAGTCACTGTGAGGCAGAAGAGCTAATGTCTGTGGTGCAGGAGAGTCACTATGAGGCAGGAGAGCTAATGTCTGTGGTGCAGGAGAGTCACTGTGAGGCAGGAGAGCCACTGTCTGTGAGGCAGGAGAGCCACTGTCTGTGGTGCAGGAGAGTCATTGTGAGGCAGGAGAGTAACTCTGTGGTGCAGGAGAGTGTCTGTGGTGCAAGGTTAAGACGCAGCTGCACATAGCTCACAGCTGTCTGTGGTGCAGGAGAGTAACTCTATGGTGCAGGAGAGTGTCTGTGGTGCAAGGTTAAGATGCAGCTGCACATAGCTCACAGCTGTCTGTGGTGCAGGAGAGTGTCTGTGGTGCAAGGTTAAGATGCAGCTGCACATAGCTCACAGCTGCTACTGCTGCTTGCTTGAGCAGTGTGGTTATAGTGCTGCTACAATTCAGTGTATTTTTAGGGCAATTAGAAGCTTTGGAGTACTTTCAATTGGCGGAAAATGGAATAGTTGTGAATCTAATTTCCTGGAAAAAATTTGGCAAATCTGGAAAATTTAAATATCAATAATGTGCTCAGCGCAACCTATCAAAGATGATTGTGAACTGTGGTAAACTAGAATACATTTCAAGGTAATGCTTTCAATAATTAAAAATTAAAATCATGGAAAAAAATCCTATGACCGATTATTTTTTTTAATAAATGAAGACATAATAATTTTGAGGTGTAACTATTTAAGCTGTAATTATTTTTATTTATAATTTTTAATAATTGTTTACATTTTTAAATGTTTTTACAGTTTTTTTTTAAATCTTGTTTTAGTTCTGTTTTTCAAATTAAATGAGAAGTCAGAAAAAGTTTATTACCAGTGTAAACCTAACCTTGCCCTATATGTGTAGGTCATATTGCATACAATATTTCCTCCAAAATTTAATAAGGCACATTTATTTTCTTTCCACCAGCAGGGGCAGCCGTTTTGGCTTTGTACATGTCACATTCTTATGTAACGGACATTAATTTTCTTTGTTTCGAATACACGAAAAAGAATTACTGTGAAACTTGAGCTGTAGCCCGAGTACATTAATTTCCTGTAATATGGCTCAGCACGATATACAAAGCAAACCAAGCTTGCCCTGCCCTCAGATGACATTCCTATTACAGAACTGTTACAATGCCTTTGTTACTTCCAGAAATTGTTTTTCTGCGATTTTGTTGTGCTGATCATGTATACAAGTCATCAGATGTTCAGTACACCATGTACCCCATCCTGCCGCCCAACAGGCAAATGGCACGCTTGTACAGCAGTAATAGAGTCGCAGCTGTGGCATAGAAGAGGAATGAGGAGGAATGTAATAAGTATATTCACTATGCTGAATATATTCTATATGGAAGGTTTAATTTGCATTTTGCAAACATTATCAAATTACATTAATCGCATTTTGATTAAATGGATAAACCCCGTTTAAAACATATAGATTTTCTCTTCCCTTCTCCGACAGTTTTTGTCTTTTCATCTCCTAACTTTTGCTTTATTATTCCTTCGACATAACTTGTTTATTTTTTTTGCAGAACTAGTTTTTTTTAATATCAGTATTTAATTGATTGAAAAATAGTAAAAATTGTTTGTAGGGGTGAAATTGAAAAATGACGGCTTTTTTGGGGGGATTTCATGGTTACGTCATGAATTTACAGCATGTTAATTTTATTCTGTGGGCCTGTATTACTGCAGAGATGCTACATTTATATTTATTTTTGTGTGTTACTACTTTTGCAAAATAAAAACCCTTTAAAAAAATGTTTTTGTATTTTTTGTATCACCATATTTGTCGAGACCCATACTTATTTTTATGATTATATAAAGTTGTATGAAGGCTGTTGTATGAAGGCTGTTTAGGTTTTTTTTCCCGAGCAAGCTGTAGTTGTTAATCGGTGCCATTTTTGAGCACGCTTGAATATTTGATTACTTTTTTTAACTATATTTGTTTGTGTATATATGTAACATGTTTGCTGTATATGTTTTTCATATACATTGGGAAATAATTGAATGCACATATGCTATAACCGTAGGCTATAATAGGATTGATGTATGCCAAAAGAAAGCCCTATTTAAACATAATCGGATGTTATACAGCTACAATAGGGATACTAAAGAAACCTACTACGTATACATTATACTGTGTGTTTTGGGTAATAGGAGTCACTGCTACTTTTCAGGAGTTCTGATAGTATCTGACAGGTTTGTTTCCAATCACACCTAGAACTATGAATGCAGCTCTGGAGTATAATATTGGTTGAAACTGGGAATCAAATATAGTAACAGCTGATATCTTTGTCAATGTCGATCAGCCTTCAGCCTGGCAAAACCACAATGGGTGAAAATGTATCAAGATTAATGGAAGGGTAAGGAGGTGCAGTAGCTTATGACAATGAATTTGATTCTGGCTCTAATTTTTCCGAGATCCCAGCAAAAAAAATTATAATTAATTACGGTACTGACGCTTTTTAGGCAATTATCCTAATGCAGAACCTTCAGCACACAAAGGTTTTTTACAACATTAGAATCAACAGCAAAAATTTGGAATATGATGCCCACAATATAAATCATGACATAATGTCTCCAGGTTTCCCTTCTGCTGGGATCATGGTCTATATCCTAAGACTCCCCGAGCATCATGTTATCTCTAAGTTACTGAAGGATTGTGCAAAGCAGTGTCAGTTGTTTTAACATATGATACATATTATTCACAGTCAGGATACAGAGCGAGAAATGACGACATGTCAAACAGAGCTGTACACCCAGCAGAAAATGAAAGAGGCTCAAACTGGGGCTGTAAGAATTATACAGATCCAGTGGCGAACACAGACAAAGAGGGCCCCTGTGCAAGAACAGTTTATTTACCCATCTTTGTGTCTCTGACAGAAGCGGCTTACTGGATTTTAAAGTGGAAGTGGGCCTCCTTAGCTTTCGGACCCCTGGTGGCTGCACAGGTTGCACCATTGATATGTCCGCCTCTGTAAGCATCTACATTATAGCATAAAGGCCAAGTCTTCATTGTACTTACAACTCTATAGCTCTAGTAACGTCCACATGAAAATGCGAAACCAGTATGGTAGTCCATTCATAAAAGACAGAAAATCATGACTCTTACTTACAAGATAGTGTCCACAAGGAGGAATCATTGTTAGATGGGGTCTACCAATCCTTTTTTACATCAATTTGTAACTCTAAAAATTAAAATGTAGTACCAAGTTGTTATGAACATGGATGAAACCCTATGTACTAGAATACCCTGTTTGAAAATATTTTTTTTCTAAAAATCTGATTAATAATGCTGTAACTTCGGTCTGAGTACTATAAATGTATTTACTGTCTCTCTACTACTATCAGTCTTTTTTTCTGCCATCAAGTCAGGCTTGATCTAAACACCTGAGTAATGTGAGGAAGACTATGTTTAGGGATGTAGTGTCTAGTAATCAGTCACTCTCTTTCCAAAGATCAATTGGCATGAAGCAAAGAGTCAAATCCATGTTTTAGTAATCAGATTTTTCTGACAAGCCATATTTTTTTAAGTTATTTTTATGACTTTTTCTGATTGTCGTCCACTTTAATGCTTGAAAGTGTTTTTCAAATATTCTAAGCTGGTGGGTTCTATTCTTACTTACAAAATTCACCCCCAAATGTTTAATTAGGGATCTGTCCACTAGTTTTTACAGTGAATATAAAGAGTTTCCACAGCCCTGTTAAAATGCAAAGATTTTGTCATGCAAAAAAGTCATACCAATAAGAATCATTTCAGAAATGCCAAAAGGTATGTTTGGCACAAAGCCATTGCTGTGCATCACCAAAAGAACACCATACCCACAGTGAAGCAGGGTTGAGGCAGCATTATGCTTTGGGGCTTTTTTTCATCAGATGGAGCTCAGGCTTTAGTCAAGGTGGAGGAAATTATGAAAAGTTCCAAACATCGGTCAATTTTACAACAAAACCTTCAGCCTCTGCTAAAAAAAAATGAAGATGAAGAGGAATTTCACTTTTCAGCAAAACAACAACCTTAAGAGACCTCCAAATCAGCAAAATAATGGCTTCACCAGAAGATCAGAGTTTTGGCCCAGCCAGAACCCAGACCTGAATCCAATGGAAAATCTGTTGGTGACCTGAAGAGGGCACTATACACAGGAGATGCCCTCTCAATCTGACAGATGTGGAGCTTCTGCAAGTAACAATGGGCAAAGCTGGCCAATTCTAGATGTGCCATGCTGATAGAAAATGACCCCCCCAAAAAAGAATTCTGTCATAAATTCAAAGAGTACTTCAACAAAGTATTAATTTAAAGGTGTGAATACTTATGCAACCACATTATTTTACTTCTTTATTTTTCTTTTTCCACCGGAAAAGTTTTCAGTTGATTTTTCACTGGAATTGTTCTTATTGTGGACGACATGTAAGTTGGAAAAAGTTTTGAAAATCTTCTTCTTAGTATGATTTTTTTTTGCATGACAAAACCCTGTCATTTTAACATGGGTGGTATCTACTGCATGGTTGTCTTTACTAGCAGACCCTAATATGTCTAACCGATGGTGATTCTTTCTTTAAGGGGTTGCCTGCCGGTTTTTAGAAACGGCATCATCCATATCAATTGACTGTATGTCTGGCATTGACATAACGGCAATATATACCGTAGATGTTGGTAACCCACGTATTGTATATGCTTGGCTTTATGTAGACATGTTACATCCATTCCATATAAAACATTGGAAGGATCCATCCTTGGGGAAACACTGTCGCCTGCACTAAACGCTTCCAGCTTTTATTCTAGAGAGTGTTATATTGAATTCCATAGTCTGCACTGATGGAGTTATAATGGAAGTGTTATGAGCTGCAGGGAAGGTTTTCCTACCTCGCTGTTTTATGAGGGTGAACAGGGGTGAATTAAGACTCTCTGACCTTGGTTAGCATTTATAATATAACCCCCCCAAACTCTACTGAAAATCTAATAACTTTCTAATGCTCCACTCTGAACCGCTGACGTTAGATTTTCATTTTAATACACAATAAGTCCTTTACCCCAAGAATATTAATATAAACAGCTAACCTAATACTCTCGGTATTTTGCAATAAATACTAAGAACATCTCCAAAAGTTCTTCAGGGGGCCAAGTCCCTCACTCAAAGCCCCTTTTAACTCTTGTCAAGTCTGCACTAGCGGTGCTACAGAACAATGGGGCTCCCTAAAGTGAGATGTAGCTAATATAGTCCTCCTCTGGAAGCAGATGTAACTACGATAGTCCTCCGTGTCAATAGAGATGTAGCTCAGACAGTCCGGCTTTAAGATTGATGTAGCTTAGATAGTCCTTCACTTACAGGTAGATGTAGCTAAGACATTCATCCACTTTAACAAAGAAGTAGCTAAGATAGTCCTCCTTGTCAACCCAGATGTAACTAACGTAGTTCCATACTTCTACGCATATTTATCTTAAATAGTCCTCCACTTCATGGCAAACGTAGCTAAATTAGTCCTCCACTTCATGATACATGTAGCTAAGATATTCCTCCACATCATGGCACTTGTAGCTAAGACCGTCCTCCAATTTAAAGCAAATGTAGCTAAGACAGTCCTCCACGTCTAGGCTGATGTAGCTAAGATGGTCATCTTCCTGAAGACAGATGTAGCTAAGATATAGCTAAAGCGGTAATTCACTATATGGAAGATGTATCTATAATAGTTCTCAGCTTCAAAATAAATGTAGTCCTCCACTTCAGTGTAGAGGTAATGTGCAGTCTACTGAGACCTCAGCATCTAGGGATGTCCCCATGACTTTACGCAGACCAGCCATTGATGCTAATCACTGCTGCTCTTCTGCAGATTCAGTCTAGTCACTTCCATCCAGTAGAAGTGCTGCTTGTGCTAGGACCACCCTTGCTTCAGTGCTTTGTAAAAGAACATGTCCAATGGTATTTGGCACAAGAACTAGAGTACAAGAATAGGGTAAATATACCTAATTGTACACTATTGTCTTTCTACTTGAATCCCTAGACTTGCCAGCAGGACTGGACTGAGCAGTTAGACCATGGAGCAGTACCAGAGCGCCTGGAAGCTGAGGAACCTCAATGATGATCGTCCCTTCAGTAACCTTCTGTCAAAGAGCAGTTCATAGGAAAAATGAGAGAATTTTCTAAATAAAATCTGATTATTCAAACTTGAAAATGAAACCATCATGTTTAGAGTATCTAAAAGGAAAATTTTAATATTGTACAATATATACTGCAAATTACATTTTACATATACACTTGTAATAACTGATTCTGGCCACAGGGTGGCGATACAGGAAATTCTTGCAAACATATTTTACTATAGATTCCTTCTTGCCAACACTGGACTAGGCAAATTTAACCAAGATGGAAAATCGGCTAAATATATAATGTGCCTGATCATAAATCCATGCATTTGTTTCTAGTTATTTTCTAGTATGATGTAACAGCATAATTACAAGAACCGTGAAATATCCTTAGGATATTTTACCATGACAGCTGCTCTTTACAGCCAGATAATTGGACCTTGCACCAAATAAAGTTTTTTTTGTTTGTTTTATTATATAAAAAATATTTTTTCTTTTAATGTGTGTGGCCTTTATTCAACTTGGTCAAAAAAAAAACAACAAAATTTAAAGGAACCGCTATGGGGTTAACACCGAGGGCGCAGAAAGGATTTCCGTACCTGTACAATACTACGGGGACAGTCTGCTTGAGAGATTTTGGTGTATAAAACGGTAATGCCTTGAAAGTATAGCTATTCGACTCGGCTATGTTAACACTTCGACTCTATAAATAATAGCTAATCCTTAGGAATTATCGCTTCAGTACAACACCCTTGTGAGACGGCCTGTGGAATAACTGTGACACCGAGCCCCTGTGCAGGGGCTGAGGGCAATGCAACATGGCGGAAAGGGTTACACACACTATTTACTGCTCTTTAATGCATGTTTTTTTGTCATCTGTGTAAGGGCCCTGGGAGAGAGGAAAAAAAAACTATAAATCTTTTCCAAATATATAAATAAACAGAGGCCGGGCCACGCTATGGGAGTGTATTTCAATGTTTATTATTCTCCTGAAGGTGATGAGGGTATAATGCGTCCTTTTGGGAACCCTCCACCCCCACTCCTTTAACCCGTCACCAGATCCGCCATTTAATTAATTAACAGCTCCAGTGGAAAATAAACTGGAAATTCGATCGTGGATGATGACAGGTGAGGGAAAAATAAGCTAATTCTAATGGTTCTCTCTGAGGATTTTACAAATTAACACAGTGTGGAGCTCAAATGAAGCCGCCCGGTCAGGTGACCACCTCATGGAAGTAGAACAAAAATGGAGGATGATGTAATAATCTGTAGTTCTGTAACAAGGTCTGCTCTTCTGTCAGAGAAGTTTGATAAATGAGGCCCATCTTTACATTTTCTTTAAGACATTTGAAAATAAGCGAAAACCGTCACATTGTCAATTTCCAAAATCAAAGGTTTCCAATTATCGTAACCCTCAACTTGACATTCCAAATGGCAGGGCATGTCCCAATCCTGCTACCAGGTTTCCCCTCAGTTTACAGTTAAAGAGGTTATCCAAAATGTATTTTTTTTTCTTTGGGGCTAAGTATTTATCGGCAAGTAGTTGATAACTATTTGCTTGTTCTGCCATGGATCGGTGGTGGACCCCTTCTGTGATGTCACCTCAACTGAGCAGATCCTTCTCTTCCTTCTTGTCAACAGTGCATCATTGCTAATGTCACCTTTATTCACAGCCAGCTTAGCCTAATAAAACGAGACAGTGGCTGCCAATCAACATGACAATGTTAAAACAGTGATGTAGACGGTCAGATAGGAGCGCCAGCCATGCGTAGCTATTAGGCAGTGAAATGCAGCTCCAGCCGGATGCCTCAGATGAGGAGAATGAATTGATTGCCACCTGAGGAAGACAGGAATGCCTGTCGAAACGCGTTGTAGATAACTTCAATAAAAAGAAGATTTTCTAATAATCTACCTTTTGTTTTTGCACTCCTGCTGACCGGGTTCATTTAGCTTTTCAATCAACATGACCGTGGCAGTGATGCCCCATTGACAGTGCAGAGCAGAAGAGAAGAAACTGCTCTGTCCATGGGGCATAACAAGAAGTAAGAGACTCGCCACCAGGAGCAGTCTGAGGCAGGAGAGATCAGTCCACGAGAATAGGGAGGTACATATTTAACAACTACCAGCCAATAAGTGTTTAGCCCCATGGAAACAAAAAAGTTCACGATAACCTCCTTAATTGCTGGAAATCCAAGCAGAGAGATATGTATTCGGCTTAAAAGGGACCTCTAAATTGCCATAAATTTGTAATTTTTTTAACCTGATGTAAATGTTGCTGTTTTCCTGAATTCGGTGTGGTTTTATTTTGTTCCTACACCTCTCTGTCCCTTAGATATGGTTTCCGCTCTCTTGTGTATAAATCTAGCCTTGTTATCCAAATGGTGGTAGACACCAACTCTTCTCTAAGGCTACTTTCACACATCAGTTTTTTTGTGTCAGGCATAATCCGTCAAATACCTGAAGGACGGATTCGGCACTGAAATGAAAAAACTGATGCAACAGATCAGTTTTTTTGCTGGATCCGACCTGAACTTTTGAACCCGGAAAAAGAAGTTTTGCAGCCGGAAAATGCAGGTTCTCATGTCCGGAGACAGTGGAAAATGTAGTAGTAGTAGTAGTCCTTGATTTCCAGAACCGGATCAGTCTTTTGACGGATTGCACAAAAGACTGGTCCGGTTACATAGACTTCTATTATTTCCGGCCGCCTGATGCGCCGATTCAGGCACTATCAGGCGGGTCCAGAGAAAAAGAAAAACGTTGCAGTGACCGTTTTGTCCGGCCGCCGGAATGTACATTTCCGCCGGATCCGGCCAAAAACGGATACAACGCAATGACATCAGGCGCAATCCGGCGCTAATGAAAGTCAATGCCAAAAAAACGCATCAGGTACCGGATCCGTTTTTTTAAAAAGACGCCGGATCGCGCCTGACGTCAAAAACTGATGTGTGAAAGCAGCCTAAGAGTCTTATTTAGAACGATGCCCATTTGGCTAAAAGACTAGATTTACACACAGAGAAGAGGGGGCCATATGTCAAGAACGTAGAAGCGCAAGAACAAAAGAAACATTACGCCAGATTCAGGAGTACAGTGTCATTTACACAAGGAACAAAAAATTACACATTTATGACAAGTGACAGGTTATTTTTAATGTGTAAGAATCCTTCTTGTCCAAAGAGGGAGAACCCCTTTATTGTGATATATTTTTCTGAGCCTTTCAGCAGTGGTAACAGAATGACTATGGTATTGCCAAAGCAGTGGCGTACCGCCAATGGCAGCAGACCATGTGGCCATTATGGGGTCCGTGAATCGGGGGTTTTGGTGCCAGTGCCAACAGTGTGCCCCCGCATGTCTGTGCTCTGTGATGTCTCAGTGCAGAGGGTGTGATAACGTCACTACAGCGCGCCCTCTGTGCCGAGCAGTGTAGAAGGTCAGAGTACTATATCATACCTGTAATACTGTATAGAGGACTGTGTGGTGCCCATAGTGCTTTATGGAGGACTATGTGGTACCTATAGTATTGTATGGAGTACTAAGTGGTGCCCTTAATACTGTATGGAGTACTATGTGGTTCCCATAATACTGTATGGAGGACTATGTGGAGCCCACAATACTTTAAGGAGGACTATGTGGTTCCCATAATACTGTATGGAGGACTATGTGGTGCACATAATACTGTATGAAGGACTATGTGGTGCCCATAATACTGTATGAAGGACAATGTGGTTTCCATAATACTGATTGGAGCACCATGTGGTACCTATAATACTGTATGGGGGACTGTGTGGTGTCCATAGTACTGTATAGAGGACAATGTGTGTCGACCCGCCACCACAATTGTGGGTTACCAGGGCAATGGGGTACTCAGAGCCGAGCCCGCAGAAGTCTATGGGGATTGTCACAGGTAGCTGTGGCTCGGTCTGTGGCCCTGGCGGTCTGGCGTATGTTGGGGATATATTTACAGGGGATTGATTTATATACAGTTCGTGACGCCACCTGTAGTCTTCTGGTAATTTATACCAGCGCTGCTGTAGATCTCTGAGGGGATGGTGAGGCAGCTAGATGTCGGGTCCCCTACAGGTGGGACTCTTCCCTCAGGTCGGTAGTTAGGTAGGGATTGTGCAGGCATGCAATAATAACTCAGTCTCACACCGTCAGCGTCTTTCCATACCTTTACTTGCAAGATGATAAGGCAGGTCCCAGGGAGGCTGATGGGGTTGATGGAGGATGAGCTTTGAGGCAACAGCTAAGCAAGTTAGGGGCCTCCTTTACTGTCCAATAATGATGAGTACGACCAGCCTGAAGCGTAGTTCCCTCTATGATTCCAGCTTTTCCAAAGCTGTTCTGCCCAGTCAGATTTGTGTTAGGAGCCTTCCTGCGAGAGAGCTGAATTCTTATCTTGTCGTGCACTGACTCAAAGTCTTCACTCCCCCTGACCCCAGTTACGTGCTGCTGACTATATGGGGCTGTTTGCCGCGACCTAGGGTCCGGTAAATCTCTGGTTTTCTCTTCACTATGCTTGTAGCTAATAGTGATCCTTCGGTCCCCAGTGACCGGTAGCAATGTGCAGGACTTTTCCAAGTCAAAAGCACTTTTCCAATTATCTTCCTTCCACTTTGCCCTTCGATTTGCTCGACTCTTAATAGATAGTTCAGTCTTTCTTCCAGTGGGGCACAGCTCTGACTAGGCTAAGGTGAATTAGACCACCTGTACCAGCCTCCACTTTCTGAACTGATGACAGGCTCAAACTGGACACGTCTATTCTGTCCAAGGACAGGAAACTGACTGACTAGAAATCACTCCCTTCCACACCCCTGCTGGGTGTGTCAGAAGTGTACATGATGTCATGAAGAGACCTTAACTGTTACCTCTCCACTCATCCTCCTGGTATTGTGTACCAGGGCTACACATTCCCCCATGGTAAACGACAGCACTCCCGGGCTGTAAAATATAAAAGAGACATTTTGTTTATGCATGAAAACATTAACAATAACATTAATTCGTCCCATCCGGGAGGTGAGGATATCTTGAACGTTGCAAACAATAACTTTATATATAGAAATACAAAAGTATTAAATAGCATTCAATAAATATACGGTATACTTGTGAAGGACCCGCACCAAACCTTCAACGTGGGTCCTGGGTGGGCTGCAGGACATCCGAATGCAGACCTCACTCAGTGCCACACCACACGGGTTTTTGGTTCAGAGGTAAGTCAAGGTTTCATGTGAAACCATTAAAAAGGCACTTTAGTGCAACTATTTACAGGATACAGTTTTTGGGCTGGCTCAGTCCTCAGCCTCTGAGTCCATTGTTAAACGAAGACATAATAGGGAAAACACATTTATATATATAGACTTTTCACAATATTCACATGAATTCGTTATAATCACTGCTGATATCTAATGGGTAACTTCCCTTTGGTGGTTCGCTCTGATCTACGTGGTGTAGCTTCAGGTATATCAAGTTGCGATCTGTCTGCACTGCGTAACGGCAAACTATAGAACTGCCTTAAATCTTTCCATGGATCTGGCAAGCGTACTGATGGCTGGGCGGTGTGAGTCAGCTTCACCAGGAGATCCCATAGTATGGGGCGCTGCTTCAGATGATCCATCTTGAGGTTCCACAGGTTGAGGTGTTGCTGGGATGGGTAACTCCTGAGCGGGCTCAACTGGCACCACAGGCACAACTGGAGGTAGAACTTCCTCTTGTGGCTGATAAAACTGCAACACTGGAATTATCACAGCATCTCCCAGTCGGGGCCAATCCGCGGGAAAATCTCCCAGATCTGTGTGTAGGACCTCTTCCTTTCTTTCTCCTTGATTGAGGACAGGGTTCTTTTCACAACTCTTTAAGTGTTCTGGACACAATTTCAAATGATCTCTGGACACAGTGATTGTTGTTCTTCCTCCGTCTTTACTGACGACACAAACTTTTCTGTTGTCATATTTAGAATCTTGTATGACGTAGGGTTCTTGCTCCCACTGATTATCCAATTTGTGCATCTTCCTTTTTCTTTTTAATACTACCTCTCCAGGCATCAGAGGCTTGGCAGGAGCATTTCGGTTGTAAACATCTTCCTGTTTCTCCCGTGCCTTATTGAGACTTTCCTCCACACAGATTTGTACTCTTCTGTATTGCTCTTGCCGATTGATGTCCCAGTTTTCCACGGCATCGTCTGCCTCCGGTTCTACCACTCCAAGTTCTAAATCCATTGGTAGTTTTCCGGGCCTTGCTCGCATAAGATAAGCTGGAGTGCAGTTAGTTGAGCTTACAGGTATATGATTATACAAATCAACCAAATCAGGTAGTAAATCCGGCCATCGATTCCTGTCTTCCAACGGTATGGATCTCAACAAGTCAAGGACAATATGGTTCATCTTTTCACAAAGACCGTTGGTTTGAGGGTGGTATGGTGTCGTTCTAATTTTCTTGCACCCGTACATATGACAGAATTCCTTGAATAAATCGGCTTCAAAAGCAGGTCCCTGATCGGTTAAGACTTGCTCCGGATACCCATGCGGTCTACAAAAGCTTGCTTGAAAGGTCTTCGCGGCCGTCACTGCGGTCTGGTCTTTCACTGGAACAACCACCAGAAATCTGGAGTAATGGTCCACCATGGTCAAGGCGTATGAGTATCCAGATCTACTCGGCGACAGTTTGACATGGTCCAGGGCCACAATCTCCAGGGGACGAGTCGTCCGGATAGGTTGCAGGGGGGCCTTTTGACTACCGTAGTCCTTTCTTCTGAGACCACAGGGTCCACAGTTCCGACACCACCTCTCGATGGAGCTGCGCATCCCTACCCAGTAGAACCGGCATCTCAACAGGGTCTCCAGCTTTCTCCAGCCAAAGTGTCCTGCTTGATCGTGGTACGCTTCCAACACCATTGGGACGTCTGCCTTGGGGACCACGATTTGCCAGACCATTTCATGGGTTCTGGGGTTGACGTATCTTCTGCACAACTTCTCACGGTATAGGAACAACCTGCTTTTCTCGTTCCACAGGAGCTTGGCTGACATAGGTGCATCCTTTTCCAAGGAGGAACCTTCCTGTTTTAACAACTCCTTGATGCGGCTGACCACTGGATCACTGTCCTGAGTCTCTTTCCAGCTGTGATGGGGTAAAGGATTTAATGTTGCACCATACTGCTTTCTGTGAACTCGATGCTCGTGGACTACCCCATTTCGATGGAACGCGGGTAGCTCAATTTCTTCCAGGTCGTCCGATTCTTCTTCCGTATCAGAGTCATGCGGCATTCGGGACAACGCATCAGCATTAGCATTCTTTCGACCTGCCCGGTACTTGATAGTAAACTGGTAATTGGACAACCGGGCCATCCATCGCTGCTCCATGGCACCCAGCTTGGCGGTTTCCAGGTGCGTTAACGGGTTGTTGTCTGTGTACGCCGTGAACTTATTGGAGGCCAGATAGTGCTTAAATCTTTCAGTAATGGCCCAGACCAGCGCCAGAAACTCCAGCTTGAAGCTGCTATAATTTTCCGGATTCCTTTCAGTTGGCCTGAGTTTTCTGCTAGCATAAGCGATGACTTTTTCTTGGCCATTCTGCTTCTGACTGAGAACTGCTCCCAACCCTTCATTACTGGCGTCGGTGTACAACAGGAACGGTTGGCTGTAATCAGGATAGGTTAAGATCTCATCACCTGTCAGGATCTCTTTCATCTTTTGGAATGCTTCAGCCTGTTCTTTACCCCAATTAAAGGGAGGGTTTCTGCTCTTTAAAGATTGTCCTACCAGGAGGTCCTGTAAAGGAGCTGCCTTCTTCGTGTAATCTTTCACGAATCTCCTGTAGTAACCCGTTAGTCCCAGGAACTGTCGCACTTCCTTAAGGTTCTTCGGCTCCGGCCACTTCTGGATGGCAGTGACTTTCTCTGGGTCCGGCGCTACTCCTTCCGAACTGACGATGTGCCCCAAGTATTGTACCTTCTGCTTGAGTAGATGGCATTTTGAGGGTTTTAATTTCATCCCGTACCTGGACAGGGACTCGAATACTTCTGCCAGGTGCTTCAGATGGTCCTCATATGTCTTGGAATACACGATAACGTCGTCTAGGTATAGCAGCACGGTTTCAAAATTGAGATGTCCCAGACAGTTTTCCATCACTCTCTGAAATGTTCCTGGGGCACTACTGAGCCCAAACGGCATTCTGTCGAACTCACAGAGCCCCATTGGGGTGGTGAAAGCCGTTTTCTCACGATCCTCCTCAGCCACAGCCACTTGCCAGTAACCACTAGTCAGATCAAGGGTAGAAAAGTAGTTAGCCGTTTTCAGAGCAGCTAATGATTCCTCTATTCGTGGTAACGGGTATGCATCCTTGTGTGTTATGCGGTTCACCTGCCTGTAATCCACACACATTCTCATACTACCATCTTTCTTTTTAACCAGAACTAGAGGGGCTGCCCAGGGGCTACAACTATCCCTTATCACCCCGGCTTTCTTCATATCATTCAACATTTCTTTAGCCTTCTGATAATGAGCTGGAGGTATGGGCCTATACCGCTCTTTGATGGGAGGATGACTGCCAGTAGGGATATGATGTTGTACTCCCTTAATTGTCCCAAAATCAAGTGGATTTTTGCTAAACACTTGGGCGTACTCTTGCACCACCCGTAATACCCCTTGCTTCTGGTGAGCGGGAGTGGTGTCCGTCCCAACATGGAGTTGCTGACACCATTCCGCCACCTGAGTTGCTGGGTCATTGTCCTCCTCTATTTGACAGGAGTCTAAGGACTCAGCCGGGAGAATAGAATTATTATCAACAGCATGAAGTTTAGCAATGGTTGCATAACGGGGTAAATTTACCTCATCATCTCCCCAATTGAGAAGCCGTACCGGTACTCTTCCATTCACCACTTCTACTACTCCTCTAGCAGTCATAAGTGTAGGTCTATGTTCTGAATGGTGGGGTTCTACTACAGCTTGGTAATTCTGTCCTCTCAGACCTATGGCTGCCCTGCACCAAATGATCATTTCACTCATTGGGGGTATCACAATAGGATCTGAGTCAGTGACCCGTACATTACCAATTTCGCCGTCGGTAAGCTTCGCTTGCTGCTGACACACCAGGGCCCGGATCTCTCTTTGGATTACTCCTCTCTGCCTTGGTCGGCAATCTCAGCGAGCTGTTGGAGTAAGAACACAACTTCTCCCAAACAATTACCGATAATGTTAGTACCCAAAATTATATTTAGACCGTTCTCCTCATTTACAGTCTTTACTACCAGAAGCCCTTGGTCTTTCAATTCCTCTCTGCCCACTTTTACATCTACACATTTTGTTCCGAGTACTTCTACAGGAAGACCATTAGAAGCATACACAGTAAAGTCAAGGCTCGGAGGTTTAAGACTGTCCATTGACCAGTACTTGGTATATAGAGCATCAGGTATTAGGGTCACCTGGGACCCAGTGTCTAACAATGCTGGAACAGCAATACCATCTAGAATAATAGACAGGTAGGGTCGCCCGCCCACATACCTGCGGTTCCAGTCTAGGGGGCCTGACGGGTATTCTCCTGGGTGTTGGCCCTTGGACCCAGGTTCTGCCCGTTTAAAGGACACTGTGGAGACAGATGACCTTTCCGGTTGCAGCGATAACAGATGATCTCTCGACGAGGAGGGTGTTGATCAGAGGTTGCTCCTGGGGGTGGCGTTGTCCTCCTCTGGGGGGGCGACGTCTTCTTTCTTCTCCGGTGCATCCACGGAACGTCTTCTGGGCAGTCAGCTAACAAGATCTTTCCTTCCTCCTCTTTCCGCAGCTGTAGGGCACTCATCACAGCGGCCAGATTTTTAGTCAGCTGGCGCACCTCTGAGCGCAGACAGTCCAATTCACTAGGAGGTGTCACCTGCGCTTTGGCTTCAGCCACTAACGGGGAACAGGGGGTTACTGCCGGTTCCAGAGTGACTTCACCCTGATGATGTTGGGTGGCCACCTCAGGTTTGCCCAGGGGCCGCAGCCCTTTTATTGCCATGTCCTTTAGGGCATCAAAGGTAGCATCCGGATGATCTAAGGACCACCAATTTACAGTTCTGCGTTCCTCTGGGGATCTCAATCCCTGTATAAATTGTTCTTTCAGCATCCTATTCTCGTCGATAGCATTTAAATTGTTAATTTGCTTGAGGGCTCTCAGGGCTCCCTGTAGTCGGCAAGCATAGTCCCGGATGCTGTCACCTGGCTGTTGTGAACAGTGATAGAAGGCCATCCGGAGATCCGTTTCTGTGCGGTCTTCAAATATGGCATGCAGCTTCAGGAATATCGCAGGTACCGACTCCTGATCAACGGTATCCCAAGTCTCCACTTCCCTCTCAGCAGCGCCAGTTAGCTGCCCTATTAGCACAGCAGCTTTTTGTCTCTCAGGCATGGAGTACATTTCTAGGATGCTGCATAACTTCCGCTTGAAGCCTGCTAAAGTGCCTGGCCCACCGCTGTATTGGGGAAGCCATTTCGCCCCAGGCATATATGGGAGCGTTAGTGGCAAGATCGGGACTACCGGACTGGGTGCAGGGCCTGCGCCCCCATCTGGCGCTACAATACCAGACGGTGCGGGATTGGGGCCTCCGGCCGGGGCCGCACTGTCAGCCGGTTGTTGTGACATCTTAGCGCCCCCTTGGTTAAACGGAGCCTACCGGTTTCAGACGCTGCTATTTCACAGGCACCGCAGTGGGAACAGGACCTTCGTCGCAGGCGCTCTGATGTCAGAGCGTTCACTTCCTGTTGCAGGACCTGCCGATGAGTCAGAGCCGGGGGCGTGTCCAAGACTTTGCGCGCTCTTTCAGGTACGCCCACCTTCTTCTCCAGCGCCTTAGGGCGCGAATCTGGCGACAAAAATGGCGATTTTGGCGCCAAAAGTGCAAACAGTCCTTTTTCACAAAAACACTCCACAGACACACAGGGCTCGCAATGCTGCAAGTTTCGTATCCTGTTCGTGACGCCAAATTTTTGTGTCGACCCGCCACCACAATTGTGGGTTACCAGGCAATGGGGTACTCAGAGCCGAGCCCGCAGAAGTCTATGGGGATTGTCACAGGTAGCTGTGGCTCGGTCTGTGGCCCTGGCGGTCTGGCGTATGTTGGGGATATATTTACAGGGGATTGATTTATATACAGTTCGTGACGCCACCTGTAGTCTTCTGGTAATTTATACCAGCGCTGCTGTAGATCTCTGAGGGGATGGTGAGGCAGCTAGATGTCGGGTCCCCTACAGGTGGGACTCTTCCCTCAGGTCGGTAGTTAGGTAGGGATTGTGCAGGCATGCAATAATAACTCAGTCTCACACCGTCAGCGTCTTTCCATACCTTTACTTGCAAGATGATAAGGCAGGTCCCAGGGAGGCTGATGGGGTTGATGGAGGATGAGCTTTGAGGCAACAGCTAAGCAAGTTAGGGGCCTCCTTTACTGTCCAATAATGATGAGTACGACCAGCCTGAAGCGTAGTTCCCTCTATGATTCCAGCTTTTCCAAAGCTGTTCTGCCCAGTCAGATTTGTGTTAGGAGCCTTCCTGCGAGAGAGCTGAATTCTTATCTTGTCGTGCACTGACTCAAAGTCTTCACTCCCCCTGACCCCAGTTACGTGCTGACTATATGGGGCTGTTTGCCGCGACCTAGGGTCCGGTAAATCTCTGGTTTTCTCTTCACTATGCTTGTAGCTAATAGTGATCCTTCGGTCCCCAGTGACCGGTAGCAATGTGCAGGACTTTTCCAAGTCAAAAGCACTTTTCCAATTATCTTCCTTCCACTTTGCCCTTCGATTTGCTCGACTCTTAATAGATAGTTCAGTCTTTCTTCCAGTGGGGCACAGCTCTGACTAGGCTAAGGTGAATTAGACCACCTGTACCAGCCTCCACTTTCTGAACTGATGACAGGCTCAAACTGGACACGTCTATTCTGTCCAAGGACAGGAAACTGACTGACTAGAAATCACTCCCTTCCACACCCCTGCTGGGTGTGTCAGAAGTGTACATGATGTCATGAAGAGACCTTAACTGTTACCTCTCCACTCATCCTCCTGGTATTGTGTACCAGGGCTACACAAATGTGGTGCCCATAATACTGTGTGGATGACTATATAGGAGGGAAATTCTATTCTGTGACCCTGACAATTAGGGTATGTGCACACATTGCGGATTGGGCTCAGGAATTTCCTGAGCGGATTCTCCATCTCTTGGCAGAATCCGCAGGTCAAAATCCGGGCGTTTTTTATGCAGATTTTGTGTGGATTTAATGCAGATTTAATGCGGATTTTCTTGCGTTTTTTGGCCTGCGGATTTCTATAATGAAATGGGTGTAGAAACGCTGCAGAATCTGCACAAAGAATTGACATGCTGTGGAAAATAAACCGCTGCGGATTCCGTTCGGAATTTTCCGCAGCATGTGCACAGCTTTTTTTTTCCATTCAATAACATTGTATGATCAAACACTTGCGGATCTACAGCGAATCTGCTCAAAAAATCCGCTTTGGATCCGCAACAAATCCGCAACGTGTGCACACAGCCTTATTATTATTTTTTTTTGGGGGGCCCAAATAGAACCTATGCTATGGGGCCCCATGATTTCTATGTATTCCCCTGTGCCAAACACTGTTTTTGGACTGCCATTACTAGTATTATCCTTGCTAACCAATGAGATGTCAGATTATGTTTCCAAACTTTCCCCAGTGTGTAAAAAAAAACATTCAAAGGAAAACTTTACATTTGAACAGTAACGGTGGAATTACACTTTACTTTTAAAGGGGCTGTCCAGAACAAGAAAAATGCAGCATTTTTTAATATCCTCTGGAACAGTGCCACTTTTGCCTATGGGCTCTATCTGGTATTACATCCAATCAAGTCAACAGAGCTGAGCTGCAATACCAGCCTATGTGCAAGAGTGGAGCTATTTTTAATACTGGACAAAATCCTTTAAAGATCTGATTCAGTGAAACATCAGATAGCAGATGTGGGGGAGATGCTGCTATATATTATTTAAACTGCTCCGCCAGTAAAGAATTTTTATTTGACAGGATAGAGTGCTATCCCTGCGTCAGGAGATAAATAATGTCATTTTTATTTATATTCCTAATTTAGTGTTTGACTCCTAACGTTTGTTATGATGGGTAATATTCCGGGAAGGGAAAATGGTAATCTTGCCTTACTATAGGCAGGGAAATGCTATATTCATCAAAATTATTATGAATTGTCACTACAGAAATGTGTAAGTGGATATACTAGAGAATTTAATTCCCTATGACTGTTCTCCCTGGCACAGTCAACAAGATACATTAGGTCTATGACATCACGTGATTAAAAACTGACTAGCTGAATCCTTCTAAGCTCGATACAGAAACAGGAAGTCAATTTTGCAGGGACAAGACTTTCTATTTCTACATAGAGCAGAGAAAAGAGAAGGATTAGTTGGATAGAAAGGCAAAATAGGCAATTGTAAGTATACAGTGCTATGTAATATTACGACTGCAATATACTCGTATTAAGAGGATAAAATATTTCATGGGAGTGCTTATTTAACTGAAACAGAAACAACTGTGTAGGAGGTTTAAAACTGGGTGAGGAAGAGCCAAACTGTGCTATAAACAACCAAACTCTGCTATATAGGTGAGGTTATGGAAAACGGTTTCATGTTGCAGATTATACACCATGGCAACACTGAGAACAGCTACAAGACATAAGGTAGTTATATTGCATCTGCAAGATCTCTCCTAGGCAAATATATCAAAGCAGACTGGGGTATCAAGATGTGAAGTTCAAGCTCTTTAGAAGAAGCTCTAATAAATGGACAACCTTGAGGACAGTAGTAATAGTAGCATTGGTCAACCAAGAAGACTTAGTGCAACAGATAATAGACATATTATGCTTACATCTCTTAGAAACTGGAAGGAGTCCAGCAGTGCCATCAGCTCAGAATTGGCAGCAACCAGTGGGACCCAGCTACACTCATCTACTGTTCAGAGAGGTTTGGCCAGAAGTGGTCTTCATGGAATTGATTTAAAAATATATACCCTCAACAAGCAAATAAGACCAAGCAACTCAACTATGTACGAAAACATAGGAACTTGGTGCAGAAAAATGGCAGCAGGTTCTCTGGACTAATGAGTCAAAATGTGAAATATTTGGCTCTGACAGAAACAGTTTTTTCACGAAAGGGCTGGAGAACGGCACAATAATGAGGGTCTGCAGGCAATGAAGCATAGTGGTGGATCCTGCAACTTTAGGGCTGCATTTCATCAAATGAATTTGGGTATTTGGTCAAGATTAATGGTGTCTTCAATGTTGATAAATACAGGCAGATACTTCAGTACCATCAGGGAGGTGTCTTATTGGATCCAAATATATTCTTCAACCGGACAAAAAACCCAAAAAGTCCACTATTCAGCATGCCTATGTCTCCAGGTTCAGGTCCCGCAGGGCACTTTCCAAGCCTCTCTTCGAGGTGACTCCAAATAACTGAGTGTGCGGTGAATTTTACCATTTTTACAAATAACTGTGACACAGTCCATGGTAACTTGAATGGTTTCTTTACTGACAACTTCACACGATATATACACAGCTGGCACATCACTTCTTACACATCCGTCTTGACATGCTTCCTCAGCTTTCCCTACTTTGCTGACATTTCCAGACGGCACGTACCCAGATCGAACTGTTTTAGACTGCCCTTCAGCTTCTTCCTGGCCTAACCTTGCCATGATGACAACTCCTCTTGCCTGTTTCGCCCCAGACTTGAAATCATCAGCCACCTGGTTTAGTTGCCTCTGGAAAAGCATCTGACTCGTCTGTACTACTCTCGGTGAAGCTACAGCATCCTTCTGTTCCTCAGTCCATCCGACTCGGCCCTAAGAGCTTCCGCCCAAGCGATGAGTCGCAACATATTAGCTGCTGTTCTGGCACACTGTACCAACTTCTAATAGCTGTGGATAACTGAGACTTCCGTTGAATAACGTTACGCGGCTGCCAAGCTGTTCTGGGCCTAAAGCCCATGTGGACACTTCGGGCACCCTGGCCCCGTCTGACTAACTTCCTTCTAACCTAACCTTAACTCTCAGCAGCCCCTCCTACACTTAACCCTACCTTGCTAAGAACTCTATGTACCACAGTGCCCCCTCTAGCGTCCAAAGAGTGCACTACGCTTTCCCTAACTAACATTTAACACAACACATTACAGGACATGGTAACACATGTAACAAGTGCAGCAATACCATTGATTGGGTGATAATACATGACAACATGTAGCAGTACCACCGAATTATTATACAGAACTCCTAAGAGGGTAGAGCAAGGAAATAATGTTATTCCACCCCTTTACACATACAGACAATGTAGTTCAGAACGAACTTCAGTGTAAAGAAGAACGAGGAGTCGTGGAAGTGATGATATGGCCTCACAGAGCCCTGATCCCAAAGTAATGCTTTCTGTCTGGGATTACAGGAAGAGAGAGGAGGATTTGTGGAAGCCAACATCCAAAGAAGGATTCAGGCCCCAGTATGCCGAAGGCACGTGTCTATTATGTTAGCGAGATTTATTATTCCCCTGATGTGCGTGTGCGATGGTGAGTGCCGGAAGAGGATGTGACATGCTTGTCGTGCAGCACAGTTCTCATGTGACAATCAATCAGTGCAGAGTTTATGATCTGACATATTTTAGACAGTGGGACAGAAGATCTAAGGACCCCTTGAGAAAGCAACACGTGAAACGCCCGTCGGGGCTATGTGGAGGGCCTCGCAATAGTCACCTTATTGGTAAGCACTGAACTTTATTTTAGTGTTACTAATGTCGGCTGTCATATTTTAGTATTTGCATTCATAATCATTGCTACATTATATTGTTAATCTAAATGATGGATATATGATATTATGGCGGTGTATGTACAAAACTTATTATTACCCATCTGATTTGAGATTTATTATGGTGATTTATTGCTGCAATTTTGCTTCCCTCCTTTACTTGACCCTGCTTGAATTCCTCTTGAAATTTAATTTCTGGTATGCTTTAATAGATATCAATAAATTTGTCAATTTTTAATAATTTATGGGTGGATTATAGTTCCTCTTTGGTAATCACTTGTAGATAATATATCCACAAATGATCTATGACTGGTTCTCCAAGTTGTTTAGAACAATCTCCCAGGCTCAGTTTCTTCAAAAACTGTACAAGTGACAAATGTACCGAGAAGAACTGATGCTGGGGATTGAAGGCATAGGACGGTCCCACCAAATATTGATGTGATTTTGTTCATTCACTTTGCATTTTGTTAAGTGATAAAAATAAAGTATTAACAGTACTATTTTTTATAACATCCTTACACTACACTGGGGTAAATATTTGATACACAATTGTCCCATGTACAAAGAATGGAGAGGTCTGTAATGTTTATCGTAGGTACACTTTAGCTGTGAGAGACAGAATCTAAAAAAAATCCAGAAAATCACATTGTATGATATTTTGTATAATTAATTTGCACTTAATGCAAGAAAAAAGTATTTGACACACTATAAAAACAGAACTTAGTATTTGATATAGAAACCTTTGTTTGTAATTACAGAGGTCAGACATTTCCTGTAGTTCTTGACCAAGTTTGCACACAATGCAGCAGGGATTTTGGCACACTCCTTCAGATCTTTCATTTTTCGGGGCTGTCAGACGGCAACAATGAATTTCAACTCCCTCCAAAGATTTTGCAGCAGGGATTTTGGCCCACTCCTCCACACAGACCTTATCCAGATCTTTAAGGTTTAGGGGCTGTCGTTGGGCAAAATTGAGGTTCAGCTCTCTCCAAGACTTTCTATTGGGTTCAGGTCTGGAGACTGGCTAGGCCACTACAGGACCTTGAAATGCTTCTTATGGAGCCACTCCTTAGTTGCCCTGGCTGTGTATTTCGGGTCATTGTCATGCTGGAAGACCCAGCAATGAACCATCTTCAATGGTCTTAATGAGGGAAGGAGGTTGTTGACCAAATTCTCGCGATTCATGACCCCATCCATCCTCCCTTTGATACGGTGCAGTCTTCCTGTCCCCTTTGCAGAAAAGCGTCCCCAAAGTATAAGGTTTCCCCCACCATGCTTCATGGTTGAGACAGTGTTCTTGAGGTTGTAGTCATCCTTCCTCTTCCTCCAAACACGGTGAGTGGAGTTAATACCAAAAAGTTCTATTTTGATCTTATCTGACCACATGACCTTCTCCCATGCTTCCTCTGGATCATACAGATGGTCATTAGCAAACTTCAAGCGGGCCTGAACATGTGCTGGCGTGAGCAGGTGGACCTTTGTGTGCCCTGCAGGATTTTAATTCATGAGTTCATAGCGTGTTACTAACGGTAATGTTTGAGACTGTGGTCCCAATTGTGGGCTGATTCCTGTCCTTTCTCAGAATCATCCTGGGGTTCTGGGTCCAAATCCCACTAAGGACAACATCTGCAAGGAGTTTGTATGTTCTCCCTGTGTTTGTGTGGGTTTCCTCTGGGTACTCCGGTTTTCTCCCACACTCAAAAGACATACTGATAGGGAATTTAGATTGTGAGCCCCATTGGGGACAGTGATGATAATGTATGTAAAGTGCTTCAAATAAAATAGTGTTATATAATCAAAGGATAATAAATACATAAATACCCCACAAAGCAACATCTTACATGGAGCCCCAGACCAAGATAAATTGACAGTCATCTTGTGTTTGTTCCATTTTCTAATAATTGTGCCAACAGTTGTTGCCTTCTCACCAAGCCACTTGCCTATTGTCCTGGGGAACATCCCAGGCTTGTACCGGTTTTACAATTTTGTCCCTGGTGTTCTTAGCTCTTTGGTCTTGGCCATGGTGGAGAGATTGGAGAGTTGTTGAGTGTGTGAACAGGTGTCTTTGATACATGCAACGAGTTCAAACAGTTGCAATTAATACAGGTAATGAGTGCAGGGTATGAGGGCTTCTTAAAGAAAAACTAACAGGTGTGTGAGAGCCAGAATTCTTGCTGGTTGGTCGGTGATCAAATACTTTTTTCATGCAACAAAATGCAATGTAATTGTTTCAAAATCATACAATGTGATTTTCTAGTTTTTATTTTTAGATTCTGTTGAAATGTACCAATGATAAAAATTACAGACCTCTCCATTCCTTGTAGGTGTCTTTGCCTACAGTATATGTCCGGAGCTTTTCACGATGTATACTATAATATGCCCGTAGACCCCTATTCACCATAGGAGGCCAAACCTTTGTTCTTTCAGCCTCCATATGGCTTGGCTGATATGTGCTGGCATACTTTTTGTTTAATTACGTGTATAGGAAAATGCAGAGACTGTGCTTTCCTATACAGGAGGCTACTGCAAAGAAACGCATACCATATAGAATATGTTCTCGTACAGTGGATCCTTATGGTAGACAGATGCCTCAGTATTCATCATGACTGTGCCCACCATCGGGTACATACCTCCTGAGCATATGTACCCAACAATGGCCACAAACATAGTGTGGACCTAATCTCGGAGTTTGCAGCATTTTTTGCCATGTACATGAATTGCTGTGAATGCAATTCACTAACAAGTAAAGATCCGCTGCTATGGGAAAAGGTTTCAATCTCTTAATGTAAGCAAATATTTTCATTTGTTGATAGCAAGCAGAGATCGTAAAAATGATGGGAATCAAACCCAACCCTGGTACAAAGTACCTGTTTGTTAAATACGAATAAGCCACCAATGTGGCCAATTGAGGGCGTTCTGTCCGCGGCTTGGCTCGGAAGCCTATCTGGAGTGGAAGGGGTTAGCCTTGGACTTGCAGACTAGTGAATCAGAAAGGAAGGGGATGTGGGTTAGTGATCATGTTGCACAAAAATGTTCTCATGGATTTTTCACCTCTTTAGCCGTGAGGGGAATGGAGTCGCTGACAGGAATGACTGCCCTCCCCGCTAAAACCTTTGCTGCCACCACAGCTGCTCTAAGGGAAACACAGCTTTTATTATACCTGGACCACAACTGATGCCTGTAATACACTTGATGATAATTGCTTTTGCTGGAACTAGTCTCCAATTAGTAAAAGCAACATTTACAGTACAAAAAAGTGGGCAGCTATGAATCGCGGAAGAGGTGGCAGCCATCGGGGCTCCTCAACACAGAGGTTCTGTACTAGCGGCTCATACAGTCACATTCACCAGAGGGGAACGCTATTTTTAACCTAAAGCCCTATCGAAAAAAAAAACAAAAGGGAAATGCACTGTACATGCTCAGGATAGGTCAGAGACTGACTGCCTTATATTAAGCCACCCATACCTATGTTGTAGCGGAGATGCCTCTTTACACGATTTCATCATGAGTATTCACTTGCGGCCAAGGGTGCATATTTATTTTAATGGGGAGATGGCTCATGGGTCCTTTAAAAACAAAAAGCTCTATCCTTTTTTCCATCACATTTAATTGGGAACTTGGGTTAAGGTTCCTTAATATAACTTAAAGGGTACCGAATCACACACCAAATGCCCCATAAAGATCCAAAATGGAAGATATAAAAAAGTGCATCCACTGTGTGGATTGGCTAGGAGGGACCACACGTCGGGCACTTCATTTTTTGGGGGGGACACCATTCTGTATGATGCTTTAGAAGGTGCAGTTACACATTAAATTAGCATTTCAAGGCCATCCATAAGACCCCAATCCTCGAATTTAGAGGTTTTCATCACCAAATATTTGACATGCTTTTTCAGTTTTTTTTTAAAGCCTCATTTTTATGCTTTTTTTCCACAAACAAGGAGGACTCCCTCAATGTTTTGCTCAGGGGTCTTCTAATACAAGGATCCTTCCCTGATCATGGCCACCGTTTTGTTGTATGTTCAAGTATTGCCATTAAAATGCCATTTACAAATTAAAGACATCTTTATTTGGGCAAACATGTAGGAAAGAATGCACTAGAATTACCCAGTGGTAAGTATTACCTTTGTGGGGGCAGTTTTGAAGGGCAACAGATTCTACATCAACCCTAATAATACGAAGCCAATAACTCCCAATGGGAAGAACATGTCAGTTCTGTATGTAGAATTGTGCATCCTCTTGACTGACTGACTGAGAGGGACCACCCACCTGACTAGATACATGACTCCTTCACAAGTCCAGTGTGATGGATCCACCTGGTTTATGGCTTTTGAAACCTAAGCCTAAGGCCGGGTTCAGACAGCCGTACTAAATTTGGGCTATTCATGTCTGCAAGTTCTGAACATGACTGGCTCCATGTGCAGCTCCGTAGACTTGTCCGAATAGTGCAGGAGCTGCCTGTTATTGACATGCACTATCCTGGTCTGTAGATCAAACTGGTCGACTGCATGCTGCGATTTATTGAACATGGACCGTGCGTTGGGGTGAAAAAATATTGGTGTACACAGGCAGAGTGGTATCTGTTGAGCACATGGACAGCACACTGACCGAAAATATATCTGTCTGAATGAGCCCTAAAGGGAGCCATACACCTTAGATAAATGTCGGCCTAATTAGTCTAAGGAATCAGAAAAAAAATAGATTGTCTTACCCCCTATGGTAGATGTTGAAGGAAAGAAAGATCGAACATATTGGGATTCAAAAGGGGCAATTTTGGGAGTACAATGGTCAATTGCCCAGTGCCTTTGCCCCACTTGGAACTTAATATGATATGTGTTGTGAATGGGTTTGAGATGAGTTCTGAGCAGAGGCTCCCTCTGGTGGTTACAAGCGGTGCTAGTGAAGATTGTGAGGACTGGGAATCAGGTGTTACTGACTGGTCTTATATAAGGGAGTCATTTTCCCATCAGGGTTGCCGGTGATCAATTGTTCTGGTCTGAATCCTTCATTCCAGTTTCCCTTGTAGCCTGCTGTGTCGTGTCTGCATCTCCTGCTATCAGATAAGACGTTTTCTTCTTTTGTGTTTGTACTATATTTTTGCATTTTGTCCTGCACTTCTGTGGGGGCCTTCAGGGTCTCCTCTGGGGGCTTCTGCCCTCTCAGTTTAGTTCAGCCACTGATGTTTGTACTTTTGCTTTTTCCAGTTTTTTCAGTGGCTGCTGTTTTGATTTTGTTACACCAGAGAACTAATTTAGGTGGTGGAGGTCGTGTGATCTCAGGTGATTTTGAAATTAGTAGAGTTGGTGCTTTTCAGGGTTTTCTGGGATTGCAGTAAGTACCCTTCCTATCCTTTTCTATTTAGATAGTTTGGGCCCCAGCGTTTGCTCATACTATTTTCTTTCTGTGTCAGTATTTCCTCTTGTCTAACCGCCATTACATGTTTGGGGGCTTTCTATTATCTTTGGGGTTCTGCTCCGGGGCAGATAGCTTTCCTATTTCTATCTTTAGGTGTAGTTAGTTTCTCAGGCTGTGACGAGGCGTCTAGGACCAACGTAGGAACGCTCCACGGCTGCCTCTAGTTGTGGTGGTTAGTCAGGGTACTGCAATCTCATAGATTCCAACTGCTCTGGTGTATTGCCTTTTTACCTGCTCTCCTCAGCTACCGAAACATAACAGTATCACCGGCCTAAAAATTGAAAATTGTTATGGTACTCACAGAAGGGAAAAAATATTGTGAAAGAAAAAAGGTTGTCAGAGTTGTCAGATATATTTTTCTGTTTGTTGCATTTTTTTTTTTTTTCCCTCTGTATCTCTGGGTGCTGGGGAGGATCTTTTCTCCCAATGGAGTTTGCACAGTTGTCTGGCCGTGTGGATCAGCTTGCCACTGAGGTTCAGAGTATTGCTGCATATCTTGCTAGGTTGCCTGTTGTGGAACCTAGGATCCCCATGCCAGATTTGTTTTTAGGGGATCGAGCTAAGTTTCAGAATTTCAAAAATAATTGTAAATTGTTTTTTGCCTTAAAATCTAAGTCCTCAGGAAACGCAGCGCAACAGGTTCAAATTATCATCTCTCTCCTGCGCGGCGATCCTCAGGATTGGGCTTTTTCCCTGATACCTGGGGATCCTGTTTTGAGTGATGTTGATGCGTTTTTTCAGGCTTTGGGGTTATTGTACGATGAGCCTAATGTCACTGATCAAGCTGAAAAAGCCTTGTTGGCATTAAATCAGGGGCTTGATGACGCTGAGTTATACTGTCAGAGATTCCGTAGGTGGGCAGTCCTGACCAAATGGAATGACGACGCTTTGGCGGCCCTTTTCCGGAAGGGTCTGTCAGATAATGTAAAGGATGTTATGGTGGGATTCCCTGTCCCCTCTGGTCTCAATGATTCTATGTCATTAGCGATTCAAATTGACAGACGTTTGCGTGAGCGGAGAAGTATGCGTGGAATGGTGTTGCCTTGTGAACCAGCTTCTGAACCCATGCAGTGTGATAGAGTGGTGTCTGGGGCACAGCGTCATGAGTTTCGAAAGCGCAATGGGTTATGTTTCTACTGTGGTGATGCCTCTCATGCTATTTCAGTCTGCCCTAAGCGGGGAAGACGTTTTGCACGCTCAGTTGTCTTGGGTAGTGTTCAGACTAAGTTTTTATTAACTGTCACTCTGATATGCTCTCTGTCCTCATTTTCTGCTCAGGCTTTCGTTGATTCTGGAGCAGCTATTAACCTGATGGATTATGATTTTGCTAAACGTTGTGGGTTTCCCTTGATACCCCTACAGAAGTCTATTCCCCTACTGGGGATCGATTCTACCCTTTGGCTGAGAATAAACCCCAGTTTTCTACTCAGGTGATAATGAGGGTTGAACCTGATCACCAGGAGTGCTGCAAATTTTTGGTTCTATATAATCTGCATGACATTATCGTGCTGGGTTTCCCTTGGTTACAGTCTCATAATCCTGTTTTGGATTGGAAATCTGTGTCTGTAACCAGTTGGGGCTGCCAATGTGTTAATACCAACACTCCTGTTTTTTTCTGCCTCCCCCCAGGCTCAGGATGTTCCTGACTTTTTGTTTGATTTTTCTGATGTGTTTAGCGAAAGTAAATCTGCATCCTTGCCTCCCCATAGGAGCTATGACTGCGCTATTGAATTAGTGCCGGGTAGTAAATTCCCTAAAGGTCGCCTTTTTAACTTGTCTGTACCTGAACATGACGCTATGCGGTCTTATATCAAGGAATCATTGGAGAAGGGTCATATCAGACCATCCTCTTCACCCTTAGGTGCCGGTTTTTTCTTTGTGGCCAAAAAAGATGGTTCATTAAGGCCGTGTATTGATTATCATCTCTTGAACAATATTACTGTGAAATATCAATACCCGTTACCCTTGATTTCTGACCTGTTTTCCAGGGTGAAAAACGCTACTTGGTTTACCAAGCTTGACCTCAGGGGGGCGTATAACCTTATTCGCATTAAGCACGGGGATGAATGGAAGACGGCATTCAATACCCTGAAGGGCATTTTGAGTACCTAGTGATGCCTTTGGGCTCACTAATGCTCCTTCCGTCTTCCAGTCCTTCATGAATGACATTTTCAGGGATTTTGTGGACAAATTTCTGATTGTTTATTTGGATGATATCTTGATTTTTTCTAATGACTGGGACTCTCATGTGAAACATGTTCGAACTGTATTCCAGATTTTGAGAGAGAATGCTCTGTATGTGAAGGGATCAAAGTGTCTTTTTGGCGTACAGAGGATCTCATTTCTGGGATTCATTTTGTCCCCATCTGTTATTGAAATGGACCCGGTCAAGGTTCAGGCCATCTGTGATTGGGTCCAACCTACTTCATTAAAGGCTCTTCAGAGATTTTTGGGTTTTGCCAATTTTTATCCTAAATTTATTGGTAATTTCTCGGTTATTGTTAAACCATTAACTGATTTGACCAGAAAGGGTTCTGATGTGGTGAATTGGCCTCCTGAGGCAGTCTCTGCATTTCAGGAACTTAAGCAGAGATTCACTTCTGCTCCTGTTCTACGGCAGCCTGATGTTTCTCTGCCATTTCAGGTGGAGGTTGATGCCTCTGAAATTGGGGCAGGTGCCGTTTTGTCCCAAAAAGATCCAGAGACCTCTAAAAGTAACCCTTGTGCCTTTTTCTCTCGAAAATTTTCTCCTACTGAACGTAATTATGATGTGGGTAATCGGGAGTTATTGGCCATGAAGTGGGCTTTTGAAGAGTGGAGACATTGGCTGGAGGGAGCCAAACATCAGGTGGTGGTCCTTACGGACCATAAGAATCTGGTCTATCTGGAATCTGCCAAGCGACTCAATCCTAGACAGGCCAGGTGGGCCTTGTTTTTCACACGTTTTAATTTTGTGGTTTCCTTTCTTCCTGGCACTAAGAATGTTAAGGCGGATGCCCTCTCGAGGAGTTTCCTTGCGGACTCTCCTGAGTTATCTGATCCTTCTGTTATTTTGAAAGAGGGTGTAGTTCTTTCCGCCATCTCGCCCAATTTGAGACTTGCTCTGGAGGGGTGTCAGGAGGATAGGCCCGAGCGCTGCCCTGTTGGAAAATTGTTTGTCCCGGACCAATGGAAAAAGAGTGTGATGTCTGAGATTCATTGTTCCGCATTGGCTGGGCATCCCGGAATTTTTGGTACCAGAGACTTGGTTAGTCGGTCCTTTTGGTGGCCTACCTTGTCTCGTGATGTCAGGGAATTTGTGCAGTCCTGCGGGACTTGCTCTCGCTCCAAGCCTTGCTCTCGCTCTAGTGGTTTGTTGATGCCATTGCCTGTGCCCAAGAGACCATGGACCCATATCTCTATGGATTTCATTTCCGATCTTCCTGTTTCTCAGAGAATGACCACCATCTGGGTAATTTGTGATAGGTTTTCCAAAATGATACATCTTGTGCCATTACCTAAGTTGCCTTCCTCCTCTGAATTGGTGCCGTTGTTCCTTCAGCACGTGGTTCGTTTACACGGCATTCCTGAGAACATTGTGTCTGACAGAGGAGTCCAGTTTGTTTCCAGATTTTGGAGGACTTTTTGTTCTAAACTGGGTGTTCAATTGTCTTTCTCCTCGGCATTTCATCCTCAGACCAATGGTCAAACTGAGAGAACAAACCAGACATTGGAGACTTATCTAAGATGCTTTGTGTCTGCTGATCAGGATGACTGGGTCTCTTTTTTGCCTTTGGCTGAGTTTGCTCTTAATAATAGGGCTAGCTCTGCCACTTTGATGTCTCCGTTTTTCTGTAATTCTGGGTTTCACCCTCGATTTTCTTCAGGACAGACGGAGGCTTCTGTCTGTCCAGGTGTTGACTCTGTTGTGGAGCGTATGCAACAGATTTGGGACCAGGTAGTGGAGAGGTTGTCCCTCTCTCAGGAGAAGGCCCAGTGGTTTGCTAACCGGCATAGGACTGATGGTCCTCGGTTTAAAGTGGGGGACTTGGTCTGGTTGTCCTCAAAGAATATTCCTATGAGAGTAGCATCTCCTAAATTTAAGCCTAGGTTCATTGGACCTTATAAGATCATGGAGATTATTAATCCTGTTTCTTTTCGTTTGCTTCTTCCAGGGACATTTAAGATCCATAACGTGTTCCACAAGTCCTTGTTGAAGAGGTTTGTTGAGCCAGTGGTTCCTGCTGCTGTGCCTCCTGACCCTGTTTTGGTTGAGGGCAATCTGGAGTATGTGGTTGAGAAAATATTGGATTCTCGTTTTTCTAGACGGAAACTCCAGTATTTGGTTAAATGGAGAGGTTATGGTCAGGAGGACAATTCTTGGGTGTTTGCTTCGGACATCCATGCTAGGAGACTTATCCGTGCGTATCATAGAGCTCATCCTGACCGGCCTGGTTGCTCAAGTGAGGGTTCGGTGACCCCTCCTCAAGGGGGGGGTACTGTTGTGAATGGGTTTGAGATGAGTTCTGAGCAGAGGCTCCCTCTGGTGGTTACAAGCGGTGCTAGTGAAGATTGTGAGGACTGGGAATCAGATGTTACTGACTGGTCTTATATAAGGGAGTCATTTTCCATCAGGGTTGCCGGTGATCAATTGTTCTGGTCTGAATCCTTCATTCCAGTTTCCCTTGTAGCCTGCTGTGTCGTGTCTGCATCTCCTGCTATCAGATAAGACGTTTTCTTCTTTTGTGTTTGTACTATATTTTTGCATTTTGTCCTGCACTTCTGTGGGGGCCTTCAGGGTCTCCTCCGGGGGCTTCTGCCCTCTCAGTTTAGTTCAGCCACTGATGTTTGTACTTTTGCTTTTTCCAGTTTTTTCAGTGGCTGCTGTTTTGATTTTGTTACACCAGAGAACTAATTTAGGTGGTAGAGGTCGTGTGATCTCAGGTGATTTTGAAATTAGTAGAGTTGGTGCTTTTCAGGGTTTTCTGGGATTGCAGTAAGTACCCTTCCTATCCTTTTCTATTTAGATAGTTTGGGCCCCAGCGTTTGCTCATACTATTTTCTTTCTGTGTCAGTATTTCCTCTTGTCTAACCGCCATTACATGTTTGGGGGCTTTCTATTATCTTTGGGGTTCTGCTCCGGGGCAGATAGCTTTCCTATTTCTATCTTTAGGTGTAGTTAGTTTCTCAGGCTGTGACGAGGCGTCTAGGACCAACGTAGGAACGCTCCACGGCTGCCTCTAGTTGTGGTGGTTAGTCAGGGTACTGCAATCTCATAGATTTCAACTGCTCTGGTGTATTGCCTTTTTACCTGCTCTCCTCAGCTACCGAAACATAACAGATATGATTTAGGAACGGCATAACATTTCTTACATGACACTGTTAATTTGGCACAATTATATTATATAGGTGCAGAATGGGAGTATTACGTAGACACTTTTCTCCACTATATCCTAATACATATTCTATACATTCTGATATGTTTTTGTAGGGTTACTATGTTTGAGTAATATTAGTAAATGAATAATACATAACTGCATAAATGTCATCTGTTCCGATACATTATTATAAAGTATCAGTGTAGAATAAACCCTATACAGGTAAATAAAAGGTTTCCCGACTCAGACCAAGGAAAGAGCATAAAATAATAAAAAGACCACAACGATGCAGCACCAGTCTATTTTTACTGTGATGGAACAACGACGTCCGTGACTGCCAATGTGACCGCTGCAACCAATCACTGGCCTTGAAGCACGTGATTGACTTGGGAGTTGGGAGTGTCACCACTAGCAGGGAGCACTAGCTTAGCTGTGCTGGGTCCAGGGCAGATTTTTCAGATAAAAACTTCTTCATTATTTCAAGTAATACCCCACCTGCTCCCCGCACCTTGGCCAAGTTTGTCAATAAGTTGAAAAACTCCTTTAACCGCACTGATTATGGCCTACACTGGATAGAGTTCTAGCAAACACTACGACTACGTTGGGAAAAGTTTAAAGCCAGTACTTGGTTTTTCTGCTTCTGAATATAAACCATAATATGCCTATTCACTGACAGCAAGCAGGAACGTTAAAAATTGGAGAGAAATGTCTAAACAAAGTGTATGAAATGTTGCATCATAAAATGAAATCTGGAATCTGACTCGTTGCCAAAGCTGCTGGTCAGACTGTTCTCATGAATAGGTGTGTTCTGTATTTTATGGACTCCAGTCTGTCATGAAGTTTCAGCAAGAAGCACATAACGCATGATGTCATGAACACATGTAGGGCGATACACCCATTTAGATATAGCAGAGGTGAATGTGTCACTTAAAGGGAACCTGTCACTAGATACATCCTGCCAGTGATTCGGGTCGGAGTCTGGCTGCGCGATTGCTGAAAAGCACCTGCGCTTCAGAGAAAACATAGTCTGAAAACCATCTGGAGCGACTTGCAGTCCAGCGCAAGTCTTGGCCTGCATCTCCCTACCCCATACCAGTTAATTGACAGGTCTCTTCCTAAGTAAACTTTTGAAAAAGACCTGTCAATTATTTAATTATGCGTTGCTTATATAGTGCTATCATATTCCACAACGCATTACAGACATTATCATTACTGTCCCAGATGAGGCTCACAATCTAAATTCCCTATCAGTATGTCTTTGGAGTGTGGGAGGAAACCGGAGAACCTGGAGGAAACCCACGCAAACATGGGGAGAAACATACAAACTCCTTGCAGATGTTGTCCTTGGTGGGATTTGAACCCAGGACTCCAGCGCTTCAGTGCTAACCACTGAGCCACCGTGCTGCCCTAATCAACCAACTGGAGCTGGGAGAAGCCAGCTGGAGATCTGCCTCTTGGACTTGTCACAGTCCCTAGGTGGCTTTCAGATATACAGTACAGACCAAAAGTTTGGACACACCTTCTCATTCAACAATTTTTCTGTATTTTCATGACTGTGAAAATTGTATAATCACACTGAAGGCATCAAAACTATGAATTAACACATGTGGAATTATACATTACACTTTACAAAAAGTGTGAAACAACTGAAAATATGTCTTATATTCTAGGTTCTTCAAAGTAGCCACCTTTTGCTTTGATTACTGCTTTGCATGCAGAAAAGGTGAACGGATGGACTCTACATGCCTGGTTCCCACCGTTAAGCATGGAGGAGGTGGTGTGATGGTGTGGGGGTGCTTTGCTGGTGACACTGTTGGGGATTTATTCAAAATTGAAGGCATACTGAACCAGCATGGCTACCACAGCATCTTGCAGCAGCATGCTATTCCATCCGGTTTGCGTTTGGTTGGACCATCATTTATTTTTCAACAGGGCAATGACCCCAAACACACCTCCAGGCTGTGTAAGGGCTATTTGACCAAGAAGGAGAGTGTTGGGGTGCTATGCCAGATGACCTGGCCTCCGCAGTCACCAGACCTGAACCCAATCGAGATGGTTTGGGGTGAGCTGGACCGCTCACCGCTTTAATTTTGAATAATCCCCAACAGTGTCACCAGCAAAGCACCCCCACACCATCACACCATGTCCTCCATGCTTCACGGTGGGAACCAGGCATGTAGAGTCCATCCGTTCACCTTTTCTGCGTGCAAAGCAGTAATCAAAGCAAATGGTGGCTACTTTGAAGAACCTAGAATATAAGACATATTTTCAGTTGTTTCACACTTTTTTGTAAAGTGTAATGTATAATTCCACATGCGTTAATTCATAGTTTTGATGCCTTCAGTGTGAATGTACAATTTTCATAGTCATGAAAATACAGAAAAATCTTTGAATGAGAAGGTGTGTCCAAACTTTTGGTCTGTACTGTATGTTTTCTAGAATTTCAGAGTAAAATATACCTGTCTTAAATGACAAAGCTGGACTCTGATTGATGCTGCCAGTGGGTCAGGCAGCATGATTCAGCTACCTGTTTCCCTTAACCAATATGCAAATTAGGGCGCTCAGTGCACCCTTAATATGGCCCAGAACTCAGTGCACTGTTATATCCCCTGCATTAACATCATCCCCTCTCGCTAGTCTTGATTCACAGCGCTCGCTTGCCTAAACAGAGTCCTACTGGGTGCGCATGAGTCCAGGAGCTAGGCAGCGCACACCTAGACCTCTCTGCTGTGGCCACTTGCTACTCTCCAAGTGCGTCCAAGTAGTCAGGTCCTTGAGCATGCGTGCCAGCTCTTAAACTGTCAATGAATGCGTATGCAGGAGGAGGATTCTGTTCAGGCAGCACTCACTCTAAACAAGCGAGAGCTGTGAATCAAGATAACATTAAAAGGCTAATTCAGGGAATGTTACAGTGCTCTGAGCTCTGCACCACACCAACAGTGCACAGAGAACCATGAATTGACATATTAATTAGGCAGCATTTTCTGGACTCTAAAGGCAATTAACACACTACAGATCTGCTTTTTCTAGGGGATAAGTCCTCTTTATAGCTAATTTCACACGAGTGTATAAAAAATTGTCCAATTTGCATCCAGAAAAATGATCGATTATTCTTCTACATTATCATCCGTATGACATCTGTTTTTAAACATCAGCAGTTATTAAAATTTACAAGAACAAATTCAGTTACCTATGTTAAATAACTACAATGTATCCGTAAATATCAGATGCTGTACAGTTTATACCTATGGGATCCAATTTTCTTGTGCGCCCATAGACTTGAATAGGCGACTGTCATCCGAAATTTAGAAGAAAATAGTGCATGCTGCCATGTTTTTTCACTCAGAGATTCAGTCCGCTTGATAAAAATGATAACTTAAACAAACTTATTGAATAATATTAATCCGTTTCTTTCACAGATAGAACTTGGACTGAAAATACTATCTTGTGAGCTTGGCCTCTGACTGTGTATCTCGTTAATATTGCACAATTTAAGCTGTTAGTTCGTCATATCAGCAATGCAATATGTTCAGTCAAAGTCTCATGTAAAAGCATGACTGCACCCTCTAACTAACAATAGAAGGTCTAAGCCCTGCTTACTGGCACTGCCATTGGGTCCTGTGGAGGTTCACATATGGCGAAACCCTTAGCCCCCACCCCTAATGGTTTACTCAGTCTGGGTCTGTGGTTTTTAGGCATCAATGTATTTTGCGGTGAAACAATTTTTCCCAGCAATGGAAATTGTTAACTTATTCTCAAAAAAGTTTTTTTTTCAAACTTCCCTTCCCCCTCAAGAACCATGCGGTTATCCTATAATACCACATGCAGGGCAGAGCTGGACCCACTCTCTAGAGCTATCCTCAGTCTCATTCAGTGATGATCATAACATTCGCTGACCTCATATCACCGTGTCTCTCATCCCATTACCAACAACAATCCAATGTGGTTACAATTAGTGTCTTGGTGCCGCCGCGAATCCTGTGTTTTTTTTCTCTCTTGGATCTCAGCCTTTACCTCTCCAGTTTATCTTAAGTCCTGGCTCTCGTCTTTCTGTAAAACATCCGTCTCAGACATTGGGGAAAAGTTTTCAAAAGTCATGCACTCAGATTCCAGTTCTTATTTTTAACAAGATCTTTTGACAATTAATGTAGTAATCTGATTGGTTGCGTTGGACATCACCTCAACTTTTTCTCTTGTCCTAGTTTTTATAAATCCTCTCCACTGTAGTTATAGAAAACCAGTAACATTAATTATGTACTATATTTTTGGCTGATAGGATGCACTTTTTAGCAAGGAAAAATCTTGCTAAAAAGTGTGTGTGTCTTATAGTCCAGAGGCAGCTTCCTCCAATCAAGGAGAACACTGACATAACCGTGTGTGTTTAGAGCAAAGTGGTTTGTGTTTGTAGCAGAGCAGTGTGTGTGTGTGTGTGTGTGTGTGTATGTAGCAGAGCTGTGTGTATACATACCTGGGCTGAGTGTGCATGTACTGTGCAGGCAGCAGTGTTGTGTATATGTGTGCACTGCAGAGAGAATACATAATGTGTGTGCTGTAAAGTTTTGTAGGTATAATACATATGCTGCAGGGAAACAATAATAGGAGAACTATTACCATCCAACTACACCCTTTTGCATTAACTTTAGTGATGTTGACCTCTCCACTTCTTTACACCACCAAGCAAATTTTAATCAGTAGGAACAATGTTTTTCATATTTTCTGATGTAAGAAAGTGTGTCCTATTGTCTGAAAAATATGGTATTTTTTACCTGGTGTATATGCCGCTGTTCTCCTGAATCTGGTCATATTCTTCTTTTATTCCTGCTCCTCTCCGTTACTGAGATATGGCCCCTTCTTCCATATACTAAATCGAGTTCTTTAATCCAAATAGGGTATGGCCCTCAATTCTTTTCTTCGGGCATCTTCTTGAGGACCACTCCTATTTGGCTAAAAATACTAGATTTATATACAGAGAAGAGAGAGCCATATCTCAGCAATAGAGAGGTGC
The DNA here is from genome assembly GCA_033576555.1 of Oophaga sylvatica. Lineage (NCBI taxonomy): Eukaryota > Metazoa > Chordata > Amphibia > Anura > Dendrobatidae > Oophaga > Oophaga sylvatica. The sequence goes on from JARQOD010000008.1 coordinate 131,042,870, forward strand.
AGGAGCAAACGAAAATCAACGCCGGATTCAGGAGAACAGTGACATTTACACCAGATTAAAAAAAAAACATTACATATTTATGGCAGATGACAGGTTCCCTTTAAATTCTTAAAAACTTGTTTAAGATGCTGCTTACTTATTGGACATAATAATATCTGGGAAAGCTGAGTGACTATATGGTGGCATTACAGCCAGAGGAGTACCTATAGCATAGAGGTAACTATTGCGCATGACCTCTAGCATCCAAGAGGGTCCAAAGACCCATAGCGAAACACCAGTATTATAAACGGTATATGATAAGTGCACCAAATTCTGACAGATTTTGACGTATAATGTCACATCTGCTTTTAGAACTATTAAAATTAGATGGTAGTATTAGTATTGCCATAATTATAATACTCACATAGTATGACAGATAGCAGAACGTCACTAACTTGTTATTCCCTACAACAAGTTCTTGGGCCCCTTAAACTCTGGGCCCCATAGAAATTAGTAAGGCACTTACGGCTACAGTCACAGCAATAGATTTTGCCTAACTTTTCCAGAAATAGGTACAGTAGAAAGACGAGTTTTTAAAGAAGATATCTTAAGACTTTTTTGAGAATCTTTTAAATTATTTTAGAAGTTTTTCTTTAATTCCACTTTTAGATTACTTTTCACTTTTTTTATTCTACATTTCTTTCACCTCCCCACCCCCTTCCTTCCTTGTTTCCTCTCTGATCCCCCATTTGGATGCTTGATGCCACTTCTCTGGTTACGTCTCCCCTTGATTCCTGCCTGCAGGCACACTTTATACAGGCCCCTCCTGTGTTGTGCTCTCCTGCCCATGTGGCTGCACTTTCCTTGCGTGTGAGCGGCACCTCCCAACATCTGGTTTAATGTCAGATGCTGGCGCCTTTACTCAGCCACAGGCTCCATCACAGACAAAGGCTGTAAGAGCTTCTCCCTTCCCTGCCTAGACTTAAATTGCTGTAATATCCCAGAAATTAAAGAAAAAAAAATTCCCCGATTTTACAAAAATTCCCCAAAGACAAAACAGGATGTATGATGATGATACAATGGTGGAGCATGGTGCATTGGCTCAGTTTGATGCAGAATTTGCCATTTCACCCTGGGAGGTAGGCATAATACCTGGCAGTCAGTGTTGGCCTGCTGCCCCTCCCCGGTTTCAATTTATTTATTGTATATTGAAATGGTGATTACAACGTACATTTCCATGTTCAGACGTAGCGCCAGCCAGAACAGTGTGGAAAATCTCAATTTCTACCATTGGCGTCTTGCAAAAATTGCTTTATTTAATTGTTCCCTTTTGGAACCAGATGTATCAGAGTAGTCTGTGGTAGGAGACAGGTTAATGCGCCATGCTAGGTTTTCTTTTCCTTTTTTGCATTTGATCTTTTAAAATTAACACCCCCCCAAACCCTCCCGCCTTCTGTCCTCTGGCATCTGTCAGAAAGAAGGTGACTAACTCTAAATCAGACCATGTTTGCCGGAAGGAAATGTCAAACCATGGCGCAGACAAAGCGCAGTGGGGCAGATTATCAATAAAATCGCAGTGGCAAATTCTGGAGTCATGTCTTGCGAAAATTGCCTCTAGACTGGCACAAGCTCCGAAATGATCTGTCGTAAATGGGCTCCACAGCTCTGCCCTTGTACATCCATAAATATGTCATTCCAGATACAACATACACTTTTAAAAAAAAGTATTTTGTATTACTTTTTATTATTTTTCTTTTTTTTTTTACTTTTTTTAATCGTATTCCATTATAGTCAGTGATTATACATTTATAATTAGTTTTACTTTGGCAAAACCAATGCCAATTGTCTCCTTTTTTTACATTTTTTTTAGATTATATATGTTTTTTCTGTTATCCGATATTTTACTTGTCATCAAATCCTGTTTTCATCTATCTCCCTTTACGGAATAGGACTAGTTAGAATGAAAAAAAGAAAAAGATTCCACAATGGAGCTCAACAATCGTTTCTACATTAGCACGCCCTTTTTATGTAATTGATAACGTTTTCAATTGAACGAATCATTGATAACCTATTTCTTTGACATAAATTTCAAATAAAAAAGCAAACAAAAAAATTATGCAAAAGATAAAAAACAAAAAGGATAAAAAAGGTTAAAACTTATTGTAAACGTATTACAAGTTTTTAGAGTCCACTTGCTGATCGCTTAAAAACCAAAAAGATTAAAAAAGTTGAAAACTTATTGTAAACTTATTACAAGTTTTTAGAGCCTCCATGCTAATTGCTTCCTCCTTAATAATTACCGATTTATCAAGGGATGCAATTTGTTTTATAATTTCAATTTTTTTTTTAAGAATCTCTATTATTATTATTATTATTATACATATATATAGCGCCATTTATTCCATGGCGCTTTACATGTGAAAAGGGAAAATATAGACAAGTACAATAAACATGTGCGAGACAAGGAACATACAAGAACAGAAGGAGAGAGGACCCTGCCCGCGAGGGCTCACAGTCTACAGGGATGGGTGAGGATACACTAGGAGAGGATGGGTGAGGATACACTCTATAAAATAGTCCTAGAAAAATTATTTAAAAAACTTAATACTTACATAATACAAAAAACATTTTTAAAGCTTTTATTGATATTTATTGTGCTTCCCTCTATGCCTCTATCTCTTCCACCCACTTTCGTAGGAGCCATGTGCCTGTAACTGGGCCGGGTGGAGATACAAAAACAACACTAGCGTCAGCCAGAAATAATACTGGTAAGGCAGAGGAAGAAAAAAAAGTCATATATGTCCAGAAGACAGTTACAAATCGCAGGTCCTAAGCCTTTTGTAGTGGTGTGCTGTTGTTCCGCGGATTAATAAAACCTATGTATAGAAGCGGGACTATAGGCCAGGAAACAAAGTAGTCTTAATTAGGCCTAAATAACGGGTCATTTCTGCCCCCCTCCCCAACACCTCTTTGATGTGCCCGACTGCAGACCCGTGGGTCACTGGTTACTTGTAACTTATTGTATAAACAGGGAAATCGTGGAAACCTAATCTCTTTTATGATAACATAGCTTGTGATGTGTTTTATAAACAGGGACATCAATTATATCCACTATTTCCCTGTTTATACACCGCTCTGCAATTATCCAGCTACCTCGACTGAGGTCTGCAGTCAAACAAAATGTCAGATCTCTGCCTGGAATCAAATACGAGCTGGCAGGTAGTTACCACGAAGATCACGCTTACATTTAGACTTTTTGTATTAGTGTTTTATGTTTATTTATGTTTGTTTATGTTGCATGCAAAAAAAATAGTTTTTGGTTGATTCTGGTTTTTCGTGAATATTTGGCCACTAGGGGCTACGGAAAAAAAAAATAACATACTCTCCTGTGTTTATTTTACAGATTAGGTGTCATGTATATGGGAGAGATAGAACATGGAGCTGATACAGAGGAGCACAGAGTTGGTTTGGATGCGTATGTATTGAGCCGTGGTTGTGTGGGTATTGGGTATAGGGCCGATACTGCTGCACATATAGTCCCAGTGACTTTTAATAACATTGAGTGCTGCTAAATAGTGTATATGTATAAATCCTACAGAAAAAAAAGTCTGCATGCCCCTATATGAAATCAGAGGCATAGAGAGAGAAAATATAGACCATAGACTTTTGTAGGCATAGTATAAGGGTATGTTTCCACGTGGCGTATTAGCAGCGCTTTGGACCCAGCTCCACCCAAAGCGCTGCCGGCTTTTGTATGCGCGGTGATTACGCATGTGTACATTGAACACATGCAGAATCACCGCATCCTATACATAGGACGGTGCTATTTATCTTGCGGAGACTGAGCGGTTTAGAAAAAACACCAAAAGCAAAAACCTCATAACAATCCAAGTATGAAAAAGCACATAATCTTTATTGAAGCATAATACAAAAAACAATTAAAATTGGCAATACCACAAGTGCAGGAAATAAGTGGGACTCAACCAGGCTGCTTCCAATAGACAATGTTTACCAATGTATCAACATCTCAAGGTAGTCATAATTAAGCACCGAAATATATCATTTAATGGCGCCAATATTTTTGGGCCTATTGCTGTATCATATTACTAGTTCAGCACAATTCACATTAGTGCAAAAAGTATGAAAGTTTTAAAGTACAAACATATCACCAAGCTATTATAGGTAATAACATATAGCAGATTATAATGGTGCATATTAAACATGGTACATTGACTATAAACTAAATAAAGGCATAGTTACCAAAATAGGAAGGAGACCGGGAGACCCACCACGCACCCGAAACGCGCGTCGGGTGTGTGGTGGGTCTAGTAATATGATACAGCAATAGGCCCAAAAATATTGGAGCCATTAAATGATGTATTTCGGTGCTTAATTATGACTACCTTGAGATGTTCATACATTGGTAAACATTGTCTATTGGAAGCAGCCTGGTTGAGTCCCACTTGTTTCCTGCACTTGTGGTATTGCCAATTTTAATTGTTTTTTGTATTATGCTTCAATAAAGATTATGTGCTTTTTCATACTTGGCTTGTTATGAGGTTTTTGCTTTTGTTGTTTTATGTATTTACCTCATGGCCATATAAAGGGATATACTTAGGTGTGTTTAGGATTCGGTTTAGAAAAGACGCGCCGCATGTGCGTATACGCAGGTCTGCCACCTGTGTCTTTGAACACATAGTTGACATGGGATTTCATAAAATCCCCTCCACTATGCTGTATCATCTTGCCGCTGTGGATTAGACACTGCCGCTGTACGTAGCGTCCAATCCGCAGCAAATACTAAACGTGGAAACATACCCTTAATGCTTTATACTTGGGCATGTGACTGTGTAAACAAAATTGCATCCGTTAAGTACTGCCATACGGTGCATACGTATAGTACTGTATTATAGAAATATCCTCTAAATCTACTATATGCAAATCCTACAGGAAAAAAAAACTTCTACATGCCCTTATATGAAATTATAGGCAAAGAGAGATAAAATATAGTACCACAGACTTCTATGGGTACCGAATTGCCGCTCTGTACGTGGGTATGTATGATCTCTGGCATGAGCCATAGGTGTATATGTAGACATATGCTGTTTTTGTAGTTCGGGCCATTATGACATGCCATCTTCAAAAAGTTCATACCAGTAGCTAGCTACCAGGGGGGCAGAGGGTGCGGTCGCCCCGGGCCCTCTGCTCACAGGGGCCCACCTGGAGCTACACTACCTTAGATGAGAAAAGTGAACAACTCCATCAGAAAGAATGTCCTCTGTAAGTCACTATAACTGTGCTGTAATCACTTGTATGCTTTGTGGGACTGTTATCTACCACTATATGGTCACAATATGGCGGTAATATCAGTGTTGGTCTTTGTGGAGATGTTTTTTGCTACAGCAGGATCATTTGCTGAGGTTCCCCTACCTATACCCACAATTAGAGTGCACCACCGTAGTTGTAATCAGAGGTTAGGGGCCCACTCAGATGTCTTCTCCCCCCTGAGCTGAACCCCTAGCTACGCTTCTGGTTCATACCCAATCATGACATGCACCAGTTTCTATAAACCAGTAGTTATTGCATGGGTATTATATATTGGGTACTGCTGCCAAAGAAGACTTATTCCTACTCAACTTTACCTTTGCTATTCATTGATATTGGAACTGGCACTAGCATAATGTAATCAAAAATAAAGTATAATTTTTGGAGCAAAATTAGGCCCAAAAAATTTACCTAATAGGCATTTGTTAGAAAAAATAAATAAATATATATATGTATATATTTACTTATTTATTTAATTTGAAAGACCTTTTAATGAAGACGCTTTTTAATGGGAACCCAGGACAGTAGCTTCGTGGAGGATGGATGGTTTTATGACAGCTCATCTTCTTTTTCTGTTGCCACTTTCAGAACTGTTAATGGCTGGTAATTGGAAAAAGGGCCATCCGCTAATAAAACACATACATGTCACACGTGTTATAAAGGGGTCGGTATTTATATACTACACGTATGTGCCTGGATAAACCGCTACTATAATACAATAAGTAAGGAAATGACTGACCAGTCCTGGTTATTTCTGGGGGGGTTCATCTTTTTGGGAAAATAAGTGTATAGATTATGATGATTTGTCACTGATTGGATGCAGATTGGTGATGTCAGAAGATTGCTTCCATGGAAAGAGATCTGGAGGCTGAATAAACGCTTTCTTCATAACTGTGATACTTGCTCTCCGAGGACAAGGAATTAGACAGAGTCCTTCAACCAACTATGTAC
>JARQOD010000008.1:131051624-131114714 GCA_033576555.1 Oophaga sylvatica
AAAGGAAATGTTGCAAATTAAGAAGTTTCGCAATCTAATTAAAAAGTAATATTTTTTATTCGAATGATTACTATAAACATAAATTAGTTTTGCAACTCCATCTGTTTCCCAATGCAGCCTATAAAATCACATTTCCACTTAAAAAGTTAAATCACATTCTCCCTGCTGCCCCTTAAAAGAAAGATGTAGAATAAAATATTTTTAAAATTTTTTGATTTAAAAGAAAAGTTTTACACTATATTTAATCAATGCTTCTGTGGCGGGTTTCTTCTTATCCTGTAAATCATCGTCCATCCACAAAACTATTAGGCCTCAGCGTTGTGAAATCTGTCACTAATTTATTTGTACGAAATCGTGGTCATAATCAAAACCTGCATTGCGAGTAATGAGGAGATATCCTATAAAAACACCAAACATTTCCTTGTACGCGAAGGATACTTTTATATAATTGAAAATTGCCCCCTAGGGTCTGTGAGCATCAGGTTGGGGCGGGGGATAGGGAGTTGATTGAGTTTTTGTGATCATAGTTTTACCAAATTTTCAAAGATACAAAAATATAAAAAAAATATTTTTACTTTTTCAACAAATAAATTAATGTAATATCTAATCTAGCTGAGTGTTTTATTTTACCATATTATTATTACTATTTAAACAGAATTATTATTATTATTATTTTAAACTAAAATCTGTCAAAAGATGTGAAAATTTTGGAAAATCTAAACTTTTTTTAAAATGTAATTTAATATTACTGGAGGACTTGTAATAGTTTGTCATCTCGACCAATGGTGGCCTTATGGATTAAAAGGAGTTTATCATACAATGTCACAAATTTTGAAAGCCAATGTGTGGCCTTATCCATTTCCCATAGGTGAAATTTGGAGATTTTTTATATTTTATTTTTGTTCTACAGTTTATTCCATGGTTACACCGAACAAAATGTCCTGAAAAAGACATGAACAGGATTATTTTTTTCAGCAAGTAAACTGATTACAGCTTTAATTACGCTAGGATTGGGACACAATTTTGCAGCAAATTAAAGGACATAAATGCGGAATTATCTGAAGTACAGTTTTTTAATTTTACCTGCACAGACATAAATGCGGAATTATCTGAAGTACAGTTTTTTAATTTTACCTGCACAGACATAAATGCAGAATTATCTGAAGTACATTTTTTTAATTTTACCTGCACAGCCAATATATTGACTATGTCTATATATATAAAAGCAGCTCCTACATGTTATGGGATATCCACACCCCAAAAACATACTTCGGTTAATTGGACAGCTGTGAATTTGTCCCTAGTGTATCTTTTCTATAGATAAAGGGGATTATGACTCATATATGCACAGGAGTCAATAGTCTCTGTACATGGCTGCTGAATGTGTGGGCACTATATACATTGACTTAGGAGCTCATCAGACCTGTCCATCATTAGTAGGTCTCTAAGGAATGTTTTGACAAGCTGCACTGGAGCAGATGTAGCAGAGCTGAATTAGACATTGGTTTTAGGATATCACAAACTCTTCTTTCCTGCTCTGCTACATCAGTATCTACCTCTTCTGCATACGTTGTAGTCGCTGCCATCAGAGATGCTTCTTGAGAACTCAATAATGCACAGATAGTGCCACACGACAAACTCGGCTCTGCTGCATTTGACAGATTACGCCTTGCTACAGCCAGCAATGAGGCAGAAAATATTTCTTAATTTGAACAATTATCCAGACATGAGATTCACACACCCCCTTAAGTGTGCTGACCCCTCCCCATCTTTGGGAAGCATCTTATGGGTGCAGCCCAGATAGCCCATAATTTTGCCGGTATGGCGAGTCTTACCTTCCTGTACTGTCACTTCGCTATCGCTGCTGCCCCGGTCATCGGGTCCTTGTCCTCTTCTTCGTTCGGTGGTCGCAGATCTCGGGAGCCTTGCATCCCTGCGGCCGCCGCTTCCTCCAGGTCCAAGAGGTGACTGACACTAAAGTTCTTCCTGCTGTGAGGAAGTTCTGGAGTTTCCAAAATCCGCATGTGTGGTGGGGGTCCTGACTTATCCAGTCCAAGATCCCTGTCCATGCCACTTGCCCTACGCCCTTGACCTCCCTTTCGCCCTTTTTCTTCCCCCCCGATCTTAAAATTAAAACTTTTAAAATAAAAAGTTCTTGAAAGACTTCTGAACTACTTGTCTTCTGCTGCCTCTAGTTCTGGTCTCTCCAATTCTGGTGTTTATCTCTGGTCTCGCCCTCCACTGACTTGACTTCCCCCACTCTCTGATTTCTTGTGCTGTCTCCTATCTTGCTTCCTTCCCTCTCTTCTCCCCTTAACTCTCCCTGTCTTCTCTCCCTCTTTAGGGCAGGGACCAACTCTCACTCACATGCACTTTCAGCCAAATGACCAAAAAAACGCCTTTTGCTGACGTCTAGAAGAAAACAGAACTTTTTTTCCCCTTTTTTTTTTTCTTTTCTCTCTCTCTATTTCTTGGATAAATCTTTCCACACGCCCCCTCCTTCTCTGTCAGAGGTGACCTTTGACCCCCCTTCCCTTTTTTTCCCCCTAGTAAAAAAAGAAAAAAAAAAGAAAAGGAAAATTAGATGGTCAGAGACAGTGTTTTTCTTTCAGCTCTTCAAGATGTGTCCTAGTGCTTCAAAACGTGAGGTTAAGTGCTTCCATCAACAAGTGCCCGTATGAGGAGAGGGGATTCTATGGGAGCTTATGGGGTGACTGCCGGAGGTTGGGGTGGATCCATAAATTCTTATGTGGAAATAAGTGACCTTAGAATAGGATCGCAGCACCCGAAGGAGCGCTCAAACAAGGGTTAAATACATATTATATATTATGCATCCTCAAAAGCTTTTATGAGTGTCAGCCCTATTCCCTGTCATTTTAAGGAAGAACTCCACCTTCCCCTATAAAATATGGCATCTGATTATTATCCATAAAGTAGATCTTAAGGCATAACTACAACTCCCAGCATGCTATGACAGCTACATGCCGGTGACCACCAAATATGATGATAATATTATTAAGTGTTTGGGTTCACTTTAGGTGAGCCAAAGGCAATTGTATATGTGAATAGGAGACTATTGCATACAAGACAACTGCATAACATTTCGCTATTGTTAGAATGATCAGTATTATTCATGTATACGGCAGTCTCTGTTCGCTGATTGGCTACAAGGGATTTGATTTCCTACGATGGTGATAGCAGAATTGCATTGGGGAAAAAAAAAAAATTCAAATGTTGTGTAAATTTGGAACTTATTTAACTTGCTATCTACATTTCATGTCTGAAAGGTCTTCTGATCTTCAGGTACAAGCTCTGCTCCCAGCAGTTCCTCCGCCGGAACGGAACTATGTGAAGGGGGCTGTCTGACTGCTCAAGTCAATAGCTAATCCAGCACCCTTCTTAGTTATACCTGATGAAGGTTGAGAAGTGAGCTGTCCAGGACCGAATTTACTAGCTAAAGATTGTAGAACCTTTCATATGTGAACTGCCCCTTTAACAAATCTGTTGCCCATGGTGCAGATGTTTTTTGCACAGAACCGTGTGGATTTTTACATCCGCAGCATTTCATTATTTTTTTCTTGAGGATTTTCACCTTTGTTTTCACCCCATTTAATGCAGCCAGTTAACATTTGTGAGACATCTATATCAAAATCCTTATTTCCAAGGCACCTTGAAAATTTGAACAATTCCATATTTTGATGTGATTTAATTTTTTGATATTTTGCTGGATTCTGAGGTCTGGAAAAGGGTTAAAAAAAAATTAAACTTTCATACAAACGTCTCCTCGATCCTCCACATAGCTTTTCCGCTGGTGTCGTTCCCGAACCGGTACTACAATCATCGCCTCTTTGGTCTTTTTCTCCAACTTGACCATATAGAGCCCAACACGCACCACTGAAGAACCAGACAGAGAAGAAGACAGAAGTGGAGCCGATTGGAGGACAGTGCGGTGAGTGGCACTGGCGGAAGGACAGGTACGAGGAGTGCCAAAGAGAGGTGAACACAAAGTTTTTATTTTCATTTTTTGAACCCCTTCGAAGCAATTTTGTATTGATTTGCATCAAATTTATATGATGCAAATCAAATCTCCCCCATCCTCTCCCACTGAACTGAGCAAATCTACCCAAAATCATATTTTAGGAAATTTGCTAAGCTCTTGTTGGTTCCCATTCTCAGTGCATGTTTTTGGGTGGGTAGTTATTATTGGAGTTAGTATCTTCAGGCAATGCTTTATGGCATAAATTATGCAAATTAAGTATTCTCCAAGCAATGCTTCATAGGATAAATTATGCAAATTAAGTATTCTCCAGAAGGAAAAAAATGTAGTGCCATCAATTGGAGATAGACACTCCTCTTAGCCATTGTCTATCGAATAAAAAACCTTAAAACAGGGGAAAAGCTTGTATAAACCCCACTCCCTTTCAGCTCAGGAGTCCTGAGAATTCTGGGACAGTTGGTACTTGTTGGCTGGACTGGATCACACGCTTACCAGGCTTCATATGCCAGCACCTTCTGCCTCACAGCGCTCCCTGACAAGCGGTGGTATACCGCGTCTTAGCCGCTCCATCCTGCCTGCACATTATCGGTAAGCCCAGCAATCTCTAGCGCTACTTCTTATGATTGTCCTACCTTGAAACATGCAGCCATGTCCCCATTTATAACGGTTATTCATTTAGCTACCATTTTTTTCTCCCCAGACTATTTGTCTACAGCGCATTTTCTGTGTTACTTTGTGGTAGGTTATACTCACCATCGGACACTGGTCTCTCTATCTATATATAGATACCGTATATACTCGTGTATAAGCCGACCCCCCTAATTTTGCCACAAAAAACTGGGAAAAATTATTGACTCGTGTATAAGCTGGGTGTATAAACTGCCCTCCTGCTCTGTGCTGCCCCTGTCCTGCTCCTTGCTTCCCCATCCAGCTCTGTGCTCCCCCATTCTCCTCTGTACTCCCCCCCTCCTGCTCCGTCCTCCGCTGTGCCCCCCATTCCTTCTCCGTCCTCCTGTGCCCCCCGTCCTGCTCCATGCTCCTCTGTGCCCTCCATCCTCCCCTGTCCTGCTCCATGCTTCCCCCGTCCTCCTCCACCTTCCCCCGTCCACCGATCTCCCCCCGTCCTGCTCCATGCTTCCCCCGTCCTCCTCCATGCTTCCCCCGTCCTGCTCCAGCTTCCCCCGTCCTCCTCTATGCTTCCCCCGTCCACCGTTCTCCCCCCCCGTCCTGTTCCGTGCTCCTTGTCCTCTCCTCCATCATACTCACCCCTCCCCGTGCCATCGCTGAGCGTCCCTGCAATCCTGCGTTCTCCCCGTCTTCCTGCAGCTCTTCAGCACTGAGCGGTGATGTAATACCGCTCATTAAGGCCATGAATATGGAGGCCACGCCCATGGGAGTGGCGTCGCGTCCATATTACATGACCTTAATGAGCGGGTATTACATCACCGCTCAGTGCTGAAGAGCTACAGGAAGACGGGGAGAACGCAGGATTGCAGGGACGCTCAGCGATGGAACGGGGAGGGGTGAGTATGATCCCAGCCACCGGCTCCCGCCGTGGCATCCCCTCCCCCGCTGGTTTCTGCCCTATGACTCGTGTATAAGCCGAGGGGGCATTTTCAGCACGAAAAAAGGTGCTGAAAATCTCGGCTTATACACGAGTATATACGGTAATCAGTGCACCCCTCTTTTTTCACCACATTCTCTCCAGGTATAGTCTCTGCTTCTCTGCACCCGGTCTCTAGTGCTTAACTTTGGTATGTATGTTTTCATGACCTATTTGATGTGATTTTTGTTGAGGGTGATTCATACCTCTGTGTACCCCCACATATATCCCTATGGATATCATATTGGATGATTCTGAGCATTATACGTTAATCATACTGTTCTCATAGCATATATTCTCATAGATATACCTGTATTTACTTTCTTTTATGCCCTATGTCATATCTGATCGTTTTGTATATATATTTTATTTTATTTTTTTCCCATGTTATAGTACACCGAAGAAGGTCATGCTTGACCGAAACGTTTGTTGTATGTACTTCTATTTTGATTAAAATCATCACCACAAAATACCACTGGTGTGTGCCGAGATTACATTACATCTATCAGTCTTGACATCTACTCCTGGTTGTATCATCACCACTTCAGCAGCAGATTGGAGAGGGACCATTCACCACCGGAATGAGGGGTATGGTGTTGTCAACAGAACCCCAATATGCCTGTTTCTAGGCAACAACAATGACAAGTTATATTTGAATTGCCCAGAACAGACACAATAACGATAATTGATCTTATTAGTGATCCAATCATTATATCACAGTGTGATGAAAGACGCCTCTATACTCAACTGTTCTCCCGTATGGAGTGTTTTTCTTTTGTTCCTGAGATATTATTATTATTATTCATTTATATAGCGCCATTTATTCCATGGCGCTTTACATGTGAAAAGGGGAAATATAGGCAAGTACAATAGACATGTGTAAGACAAGGGACATACAAGTACAGAAGGAGAGAGGACCCTGCCCGCGAGGGCTCACAGTCTACAGGGATGGGTGAGGATACACTAGGAGAGGGTTGTGCGGTGGTTCAGTAGACTGAGGATTATTGCAGGCTGTAGGCTTGTCAGAACAGGTGGGTCTTCAGGTTCTTCTTGAAGATTTCCGTTATTGGTGAGAGTCTGATGTGTTGCGGCAGAGAGTTCCAGAGTGTGGGGAAGCACGGGAGAAGTCTTGTATGCGGTTGTGGGAAGAAGAGATGAGGGGGGAGTAGAGAAGGAGATCTTGAGAGGATCGAAGGTTGCGTGCGGGTATGTACCGGGAGACCATGTCACAGATGTATGGAGGAGACAGGTTGTGGATGGCTTTGTACGTCATGGTTAGGGTTTTGAATTGGAGCCTCTGGGCAATAGGAAGCCAGTGAAGGGCCTGGCATAGGGGGGAGGCTGGGGAATAGCGGGTAGACAGGTGAATTAGTCGGGCAGCAGAGTGTAGGATGGACTGGAGTGGTGCCAGGGTGCTAGAGGGGAGGCCGGAGAGTAGGAGGTTGCAGTAGTCGAGGCGGGAGATAAGGGTGTGCACTAGTGTTTTTGTGGTTTCATGGTTGAGGAATGCACGGATCCGGGAAATATTTTTGAGTTTGAGGCGGCAGGAGGTGGCGAGGGCTTGGATATGTAGTTTGAAAGAGAGGGCAGAGTCGAGGATCACCCCAAGGCACCGAGCGTGCGGGACTGGGGAAAGCGAGCAGCCATTGACATTGATGGATAGGTCTGGTGGAGGGGTAGAGTGAGATGGGGGAAAGATGATGAATTCTGTTTTGTCCATGTTCAGTTTGAGAAAGCGAGCAGCAAAGAAGGCCGAGATAGCAGACAGACATTGCAGGATTTTGGTCAATAAGGAGGTGAGGTCAGGTCCAGATAGGTAGATCTGCGTGTCATCGGCATAGAGATGATACTGCAAACCGTGGGATTCTATGAGCTGTCCAAGGCCGAAGGTGTAGATGGAGAAGAGTAGAGGTCCTAGGACTGAGCCTTGAGGAACACCGACAGAGAGGTGGCAAGGTGAGGAGGTGGCGTGTGAGAGGGAGACACTAAATGTTCGGTCTGTTAGGTATGATGAGATCCAGGATAGGGCCAAGTATGTGATGCCAAGAGATGAGAGAATCTGTAGCAGAAGGGAATGGTCCACGTGCCGAAGGCAGAAGACAGGTCCAGGAGAAGGAGGACAGAGTAGTGTCACTTGCTCTTGGCGGTAAGTAGGTCGTTAGTGACTTTAGTTAGGGCAGTTTCAGTTGAGTAATGCGGTCGGAAGCCAGATTGTAACCGGACAAAGAGGGAACAGGAGGAGAGGTGGGAGGACAGTTCAAGATATACATGCTGCTCCAGTAGTTTTGAGGCGTAGGGGAGAAGAGATATGGGTCGACAGATATAGCCCCATCTCCCATTTATCCTTATCATCAAGTGGGTGTGGTTCTCACAAAGACACTCAAATAAATGAGTTTAGGACCAAGCCTACTTGACAAAAAAAGACTAAAATTAGAATATAAGGTATAAAGAGGTGTTGGAGAGGCGTTGGAATAAAAGAAAAACATCATGTTCTGGAGAACAGTGACATTTACACCGGATAAAAAAATGTACATATTTAAAGCAAGTGTCCTTTTTTAAAGGGGTTGTCCATTTTTGTTCCTTTTTTGTAAAATGAAAACATTGAAAGAATTCCAATGTACAATGCTCATTCAGTCCTTTCTCCATTCTGCACATAGAACAACATGTACAATTTTTTATTGTTTTTTTTTTTTAAATGACCTTTATTTATAAAAACAATATGAACAGCCCCCTTTAAATTCATTGACAGCCTGTTAGTCTTTGATGTATCTGTAATAGAAAACAGGGCTGGCATGTTCGTCATGTCTTTGGGTTACATCATGCAAAATAACAAAAAATAACCCTTAATGGATGGAATTCACTGATTGCTATAATATTCATCTTTACATGTATGAGTATATCTGATGTGAATGGTGGAGGGGGCTGACAAAAAACTGTTGGGGCGAGGGGTCTGCAGCTCTGGCACAAGCCTTGTGCAACAGACAGGGGCTTCAGAGGCACAATCAGATCCTAGCCGCCTAAGTGACTCCTCCACTGAGCTCCAGGTCAGGACCCTTGGGAAAACAGATCTCCTCTTAATGAGGTAATTAGGCCCCTCTCTGCAGTTACAAACGCCATGGTATGCATCCAGTGTGGAGACTTCTTAATGAAAACCAGCCCTGCACATGGGCAAGAAAACAGGAGCCTTCAATCTCATGTCAGACTTTGGAGGTGAAGGGACACATGAGTTTGGTTTAGGGATCAGCTTGAATAAGTCAGATTATGATGACTTTGATAGTCTCACAGTACACATGTAATTAGACGAGCGGTTTCTAATTTTACTTTACCGTTAGTTAATGTCAGTAGACAGAACCTTACACACGATCCTGTTTTTTGTCTTGATTTTTATTTTTTTTTGTTTAATTCTGGCCATAGGAAGAAAAGTATGAAAAAAACCTCATAGTAAATGAATGCATAACTTCCATATGATAGGTAGAAGATTGATGACTTGGGTCTGATTGATCTGCCCAATGAGATTGAAGGTGAAGCGTCACAAGTCAATTTATTTTTTACAATTTTTTTCATTATTATTTTTGAACATTTTTTGAGTGATTTCCTAAAACATTGTTTTCCAGATGTTTCAGTTTTTTAACCAGTCTGCTGATGCCACTTAATGATATGAGTTGCGTTTCCTAAATATGGTTGCAAAAAATAACATCTCCCATAACACCCATAAAAACCTCAAAGCTATTTTGGCACAAACATTTTGAAACTAAGGAGCATAAAGTAAATGCTGTTCTTCCCACGAAAAACGTGGCTCACAGAGCTTTATTCAAATTGCCCATTGTATCTGTAAACCCGTTCCTTGCCGTATACCTATCCCTATATACATATGGTCAATTGTCACAGCATTTGACCTCATGCATGCACCATTTTCCATGATCTTAGATCACTATAGGATTTTGTTTATTTTCTTAATTTATATAATACCAGCATAAACCTTAGTGCTGTACAGAGATTTTCATCTCCCTGTTCTCACTGAGGCTCCAAAAAGTTTTTGGAGTATGGCAGGCAACTGGAGTACCAGTAAACATGGGTAGAACATATGAAGCTCATGCAGAAGTTACCCTTGATCGATGTTGTGAAACAGGACATTATCTCTGGGTCATCACTTCTGACACCCCTCCAAACATACCTTGATATATTGATAGTGGTGTAACTTGAAGTTTGTCATATATGTCAAAGGAAACTTTTGGGCCCCTCTAGGGTCCAGGGATGGTTGCATTCTCAATTTCTGGACTCATAGTTACTCCCATGGAAATGAAGTTGAAGGCAAATGCTGGGGTCCTGAGTTCAACTCCCACCAAGGATAACATCTGCACTGAGTTTGTACGTTCTCCCTGTGTGAGTGGCTTTCATCCCACACTCCAAGGGATCTTTGGGCCCCTCAAGGGTCCATGGCTGATTGCCTTCTCAGTCCCTGCACTCCCCATAGCCCTGGAAATAAAAATGAAAGAAAATGCTGGGGTCCTGGGTTCAAATGCCACCAAGGCCAACATCTGCAAGGAGGTTGTATGTTCTACCCATGTTTGCATGGGTTTTGTTCCACACTGCAAGAGAACTTTGGGTCCTTCTAGGGTCTGGGTTGGTTGATTTCTCAGTTCTTGCACTCCCTATATTTATGCCCCTGGAAATAAATTTGAAGGCAAATGCTGGGGTCCTGGGATCAAATCCAACCAAGGCCAACATCTGCAAGGAGTTTGTATGTTTTCCCCATTTTTGCGTGGGTTTTGTCCCACACTCCAAGGGAACTTTGGGCCCCTCTAGGGTCTAGGGTTGGTTGCATTCTTAGCCCCTGCACTCCCTATATTTATGCCTCTAAAAATAAATTTGAAGGCAAATGCTGGGGTCCTGGGTTCAAATCCAACCAAGGCCAACATCTGCAAAGAATTTGTATGTTCTCCCAGAACTTAGATTGTGAGCCCTAATGGGGACAATGATAATGATGTTGGTAAAGCGCTGTGGAATTAATGGTGCTATATATGTGAGGAATCGGATCTATAAACATCAATAACATTGTGTGCATGATGCATGGATCCAATGAAGCCAAGGTGTGCAGGTACGCATTCAGGGGTGGTAAACCGGGCATGTAAGTGGTATGATCTCCATAGGGCGTGTGGTTATGTACAAATTTTTAACTTCCGAAAAGTTGGCATATTCAGCAACAGTCCATTAGGGTAGCTACAAAACTGCCAATCTCAGTCACCCTTGCACTATATTTAACTTTTCTTTCACTTGTTTAAAAACTGATCTGTTTTTGGATTCCATTGATTTTTGCCTATGTTACCATGAAACGTAAAGGCTGTGGTTTTTACGCTGCATTTTTTTGTGTGCGGAAATCTCAATGCTTTTAGCAGTTCAAGCAAAACTCATGCCAATGTGTGTTTAAAGACACTGTTAACATTTTTTATTGTATCTCTTAGGCTTCTATGGGGAACATGAAAAATGCTTGAAAAAAAACACAGTTGCGGTTTTTTAGTGCAGAATCCCAGCATTTCTGCAGGAAAAAAACAAATGAAAAAAAACGCTGCATTAAATCTGCACCAAAAACAAGTAAAAAATAGGAGAAAATGCAAATAAAATCAGCAACCAGAGCAGATTGCTATTATATTCATGGGTCGACCACAGAAAAAAACGAAGCAGAAGAAATGCAGCATTTTCACATTAAGGAACATGGCCTTTAACAACTTTGTGTTGAAATATTATGTTTAGACCAGAGGCTTATTTTTATCATGCTATTATATATACTTTATATAAATGGACATAACCCAATAAACGTTATGAACTAATATAGAAAATTAAAAAAGAATCATTGTTATATTATCTAATATGAATATAAAATATAATATAAAATGTATATATACAGTAGAGATGTAAAAAGGGGCCATAATTGGGTAAAACAAGAAAAAAAAGAAATATGTATTTAGGGAATCAGATATGCCCAATTGTAAAAAAATACATTTTTGTTTAAAAAAGTTGATCCTGGACCAACTTGGACGTCTTTATTTATCATTTTATTCTTTGACATAACAAAAGAGTCCCGAAGACTGTGTCGCCATACATATGGAAAAAGTCTGAGGTTCCGTCTGACAAACGAAAAAGAAAGAACATATTTGGTATCAAAGAACGTTATGTATTTTGTGGCTAATGGGAAGTTACACTGAGCAAATGAAAGAGAATATTTATTTTTTTTTCTTTGTGAGAACGATTGTTCTTTTTTTTTGCCATAAGAAACTTTCTGGAACATTCTCTAGAGGTTTCGGTAGGTTTAGGCCAAGAGAAGACTCACCCATTCAGGAATGCCAGGGGTCCCGGAGGATTAACTTGGGTTAGCGACCATCTTTTCAAGCACGTCAAGAAAGGTGGAGTGTCAGATCAGTACATACATGACTCATATATGTCTCACGGCTAACTGGCAGGGAATGTACGTGAAAAGTCACCATTTCACAGTGGTGATTAAAGGAGTAGGAAACTTTATAAAACTACAAAAAGTTGCCCCCAAATGTTTTCCGAGGTGATCAGTAAGATATAGTAGGGGGGGGACTTTTCTTTCAGTAATACCATAGATGAAAATGCTGATAGCAATAGACTTTACTGAACTAAAAAGCAAATGAGAGACTTTAGCTTCATGTACCCAACTTGTAAAGGTAATGAACATGTTCTGACACCATTGAAACGTGTTAGAACATGCTATTGGTTGGGATTAATGAGCCAAGACTAGTGCCCACAGTTGTGGTGGGCTTTTCTCTATGAAGGGAACTGCCCTAACTCTTTATCTAAATATGTTGGTGTATACAACAGCTGCAGGCTTATATTGAGGAGGATCCATGCTGTCCAGACAGCAGATAGCGCTGTGCTAATTTTTAGATCCAGATAATTTTTTGTGTTGTTTCCTTTAATTCTCCATGTTTTGATGATGTAGGCTGTTTAGGAGGTAAAGTTTCTCCTTGTAGAGAATACCAAGTTGGCGTAGGGAGACTTGTAAGTCATACAATGGGAATTTAAATATGCAAATTGCCTCATCAGAGAGGAAGAGGTCAGAACTCTAGGACCACCTATTGGAAGTAGCAATCCTTAAGGTTAATACCGACCCTTTAAATGGCCTTGCTGCATGAATTAGGACAGAAAGCCAAACCAGAAACTCAACTGGTTGTTGGCCGTGTACCCAAGCATGCGACCTGTCAAACAACCATAGAATGATGGTGCTACACAGGGAATACAGTGTGAGGCTGAGGAGCTGGGAGTGCATCTTCATGCCCCAATGCACTTAAAGACCAGTGTATTTGGAACTTCAAAATGCAATTTCTCACTGCTGGAGCAGCACTTAGGGGTCATAAAGGAATTAACTGTCTTATATTTAAATGGCCAAATAGTCCTATAATTGTTTTCTGGAGATAAGACATTTCTGACCAGTTCCCTTTAAGTGGCTGTAGAGCTTCATTCCTCTTTGGATTCAGGCAGAATGCTCATTATATTGCCAAAATGCAGCAGAATTTTACCCTTTCAATATAATGGGTGAAATCTGTGTTCTACGAAATCTGACTGTAATACTATATCTGTAACATTTTGCAGAAGAGTCAAAATCTGTGATGGAATTTTTCCCAGAAGACCTGTAATTTGCCATAAATATATAACTTCTTACCTGGTGTAAATGCCTCAGTTCTCTTAAATCCATCTTTGTTTTTTATATTTTCCTGCGCCTCTCTGTTCCTGAGATGTGGGTCCCTGTTGTTTGTATCTAAATGTAGGCTTTTAGACAAATGGGAGTGGTCATGAACTGTTCTCTGTGGGCATTTACTTGAGGACTACGCCCACTTGGTTAAAGATACTAAATTTATATGCATGGAATAAGGGACCATACCTCAGAAATAGAGAGGTGCAGGAACAAAAGAAAAACATTGCCTGATTCAAGAGAACAGCGGCATTTGCACAAGTCAAAGGAAAAACATATTTATGAGAAGTGGAGCTGGGCGGTAGTCGTGGGCGAGGTACTCATTTCTTACATCCCGACATGTTACATTAAGGTGGAGCTCCTGGCTGGGTGTGTGGACTTGTGCTGTAGGAGCGCTATGCCCTTGCAGGCCACATGTTATCGGTGACATTGATTTGCTAGGACCAGGTGTTGGAATGTTCAATGAGGGAGACCACCAGTCAAAAATACACTTTTTACTGAACGATAACTGGGAAGGAATTATATACAGGAGATAGCGTGCATATATCTTGATGAACGTTTCTTTCATAATGCAGAGCATTTTTCAAACACAGATCCTTTCTATTTTTTCACTGGTCTTCTAACTTCACCTTTCCTATTTCCTTCACCACAGCCCAGCTGAGTACTACAGCGTAGTTTGTAAGAGTCCTTTGCTCAACCCGCAGTTTTTGTCCTTTTCCCCTTAGGAGAGATACTTTGCCACTTATTTTTTCTGTCTGTGACACTCTGGAACTCCGGTCTGAAGCACTCTCTTTGTCTTACGTACTATGACCCATTTAGCTCTGTGAGTAACTCTAGGCCGTACTGCTAGGCGTTCTGACCCAGGATTCATCTCCAATCAATCGCTCCATTCCTTCAGTCACTTCTTGGCTCAGGATCTCGCTATCCTCTGTCTCCTCTCTCATTAGGAACACCTACATCATGCAGCACTGTGTAAAGTGACCATGGGCGGTAGCCATGGCCGTACTGCTGCTCCATAATGTCTCGACACGTGACAGGAAAATGGTGTCCCAGTGCTAATGTGCTGTCAGGTGTGGGTTGCATCACACTCACTTGTAGGCCGCAGGCCTCCGCTGTCTGCAGGCCTCCGTCTTCGGGAGCTGCCGCACATAACTCGGGGGCACACAGTTCATTGTAACAAGCGAACGTGTACAGGACAGTTCAAGTTCATCAGACTGTAACACAGGGTTTCGGGCACAACACTTTTTTCCTTAGTGGAGTACATTTCCTGCATTGCAATCTGTTCCTCTTGGACTATCCCTATAGCTACTGTTCTTGTCAGCCCCAGGGATTTCCCATCAAGTTTCAGCAGTGCACCCCAGATCCGATATCTTCCTCTAACGCAGTTCCACCTCCAGCTTCTTCTATACGCTAGAGCAGTGTTCCCCAACTCCGGTCCTCAAGAGCCACCAACAGGTCATGTTTTCAGGATTTCCCTAGTATTGCACAGGAGATAATTGCATCACCTGGACAGGCAACAATTCCATCACCTGTGCAATAGTAAGGAAATTCTGCAAACATGAACTGTTGGTGGCTCCTGAGGACCGGAGTTGGGGAACACTGCTCTAGAGGATAAAGCACTCTCTGTAGTACCTGTAACGAGCCCTAGGCACCAGACGTTGCAGGAATGTCTGCAAGAGATTGCAGTAAGGCTGACAACTGCCATGAATGATACCTCGCTGCCCACTGCAACTTGAACTTAGTTACTGTACTTCTCTATCTGACCAACTATCAGGAAGTAGTCCTCTTTAACTAGGGCTTTACTCTCCAACTATGGGCCAGTCCCAAATTTTAACTTTGTCTGTCTCCACAGTATGTAGCTGGGCAGCTCTCCATCACAAACCCTATGTATTAAATTGCCATACACATGTTATACTTATAATGGAACATTTCTAGCGTTCTAGTAGGAACTGTGAAGAACCAAAAGAAAAAGAGTGCAATAAACAGTGCACACACAGCATATTTCAAAAATACCAAAGGCTTTATTAGAAACAATACCAAACAGACAGAAAATAACAATTAAACAATTAAAACCATCTATGGAGCGACATGCAAAGAAGTTACATACACATGCTATACTTATAATGGGAAATTTCTAGCATTCTAGTAAGAACTGTCTCTTGTTCCTTCAGCTTAGCCCTTCTCACTCTGGGCTAGTCCCAAACAATAACTCTACTGTCAAACTACATACATCGTTAACGCATGTCAGAATTCACATTACACGTTATAACACTATACTTGTTTCTACAAAGGAAAAGTGGGCCGTATGTCCATCTGCTTACAGAAGGTCTTCATTAAAAGGAACCTGTGAGAAGCTTAATTCAGCATGAACCAGGAACAGCATAAAATACATTCATGGACAAAAGTTTTGAGAATGACACAACTATTAATTTTTACAAAGTCTACTGCTTCACTTTTTCTAATGGCAATTTGCATATACTCCAGAATGTTATAAAGAGTGATCAGCTTAACAGTAATTACTTGCAAAGTCAATATTTGGCTAGAAAATGAACTTTATCCCCCAAAACACATTTCAACATCATTGCAGCCCTGCCTTAAAAGGACCAGCTAACCTCTTTTCAGTGATTGGTCCATTAACACAGGTGTGGGTGTTGATGAGGACATGGCTGGAGATCAATCTGTCATGATTAAGTAAGAATGACACCACTGGACACTTTAAAAGGAGGCTGGTGCTTGGCATCATTGTTTCTCTTCTGTTAACCATGGTTATCTCCAAAGAAACACGTGCAGTCATCATTGCAATGCACAAAAATGGCCTAACAGGGAAGAGTATCGCAGCTAGAAAGATTGCACCTCAGTCAACAATCTATCACATCATCAAGAACTTCAAGGAGAGAGGTTCCATTGTTGCCAAACAGGCTCCAGGGCGCCCAAGAAAGACCAGCAAGCGCCAGGACCGTCTCTTAAAAGTGTTTCAGCTGCGGGATCGGGCTACCAGCAGTGCAGAGCTTGCTCAGGAATGGCAGCAGGCAGGTGTGAGTGCATCTGCACGCACTGTGAGGCGGAGACTCTTGGAGCAAGGCCTGGTCTCAAGGAGGGCAGCAAAGAAGCCACTTCTCTCCAGAAAAAACATCATGGACAGACTGATATTCTGCAAAAGGTACAGGCAGTGGACTGCTGAGGACTGGGGTAAAGTTATTTTCTCTGATGAATCCCCTTTTCGATTGTTTGGGACATCAGGAAAACGCCTCATTCGGAGAAGACAAGGTGAGCGCTACCACCAGTCTTGTCTCATGCCAACTGTTAAGCATCCTGAAACCATTCATGTGTGGGGTTGCTTCTCAGCCAAGGGAATCGGCTTTTCTCACAGTCTTGCCTAAAATCACAGGCATGAATAAAGAATGGTACCAGAATGTCCTCCAAGAGCAACTTCTCCCAACCCTCCAAGAGCAGTTTGGCGATCAACAATGCCTTTTCCAGCATGATGGAGCACCTTGCCATAAAGCAAAGGTGATAACTAAATGGCTCAGGGAGCAAAACATAGAGATTTTGGGTCCGTGGCCTGGAAACTCCCCAGATCTTAATCCCATTGAGAACTTGTGGTCAATCATCAAGAGACGGGTGGACAAACAAAAACCTAAAAATTCTGACAAAATGAAAGCATTGATTGTGCAAGAATGGACTGCTATCAGTCAGGATTTGGTCCAGTAGTTGAATTAGAGCATGCCAGGGAGAATTGCAGAGGTCCTGAAGAAGAAGGGTCAACACTGCAAATATTGACTTGCTGCATTAACTCATTCTAACTGTCAATATAAGCTTTTGTTACTCATATGTTTGCAATTATATTTCTGTCTGTGATAAAAACATCTGTCAAACGCACATAAAGACCAGAGGGCAGCAGATCATGTGAAAATATAATATTTGTGTCATTCTCAAAACTTTTGGCCATGACTGTACAATCAATCTCCCCCAACAAAAGATTTACTCTAACACTGCGGCATTTCAAAGAAAACATAGTTTGAGAAATGAGCTGGGCACAGGGGAAAAAAGTCCACTGAAAGGTTCCTTCCCTAGGAAAAGGCTTGTCAATCAAGCTATTTTGGAAAGAAAGGAGAAAGTAATGGCCTCCTACTGGACTCTTCTGCCTCTAACCAGACTTTTTTTTCTGTGTTTTTAAAATTTGGCAGGTTTATCAAGAATTAAAGGATTTTTTTAAAATGTTTTTAAAGGGAAATGTTCTATAATAAACTTCACTTTTAAGGAAGTGGTGGACTCTATTGGGACGGCAGTGGGTTCACCCTATAAAAGCATTAAAGGGGCTGAGGGGAGTATTATTATAAGACCGTGACTACTGACTACAGTCCTGGCTTGGTATGTAGTGTGTACACAGAGCTTCACAAAACAGACATTGCTCTGCGGGGAGTCGTAACAGGAAAGCACACTATGGCAAAAGGAATTCCTACCCAGAAGTGCTTATAAAAAACCTTCAAAGTTGCTTTTAAAAGCGCAGATCCCATGTAGAGAGCGCTCAGCCTGTCCAGGTGACAAATGGACAGAACATTACATGTTTTTTTCTGAAATTCGATCCCCTCTTGAAGGATTGTTCCTCTCCTTGGGCCCAGCATATAAAATGAATTTAACAGTAAGCTTACGCTTGACAGAATCCCCAGCACCATTACAAGTATGAGGCCCGGGTCACGCAAATTTGCAAATAGCGCTAAGAACAGCAGTCTGCGAAAACCACAGTGTAATATAGAGGAATGGTAACGTCACCCTATCATTTATAACCATTATTATAGTGAGCTTTATAAGGGTGGACACTGCAAGGAAAAATGTGAAAACAATTAGGAGACGTGGAGCCTAGGAAAGGTAGACGGAAAATAAATGAGGCCACCGATTATATGATTGAGGCTCACACATCAATCTCTGTAGAGAGAATAGCACATATGTATCCAGCACTGCTAAATAAATCAGTGATAAGATCTGGCAACAGCAACTAGCCAGCTTGCTGATGGTTTCCAGTAAGAAGAAGATTTAGAGGGATGGTACCAAGTTGGCAATGCCTGTTATTTTGTTAGGGTTGAATGAAAATTTGTCTGTAATTGCTCGTTTTTATCCACGTTAGACTAATGAGTATGGCCACCTTTAGAGCTGCTCATCCATATGGCAAGGTAGGTAGTCACGTGACATTGCCACTTGGACCAGCCAATGCAGTCTCACAGGAATATCACATGACTGCTATGGATGATGAGTAGCGAACATTTGTTATAGTTTCTTTTACAAGGCAACTGTTAGGTGGATTCATAACTGGCTTAGTGATCGGACCCAAAGAGTGGTCGTAAATGGCTGCACATCCAATTGGAAGAATGTCTCAAGTGGGGTACCACAATGCTCTGTTTTGGGCCCTGTATTGTTCAACATCTTTATCAATGATTTAGATGAAGGAATTGAGGGTAAACTGATCAAATTTGCTGATGACACAAAGCTAGGAGGGGTAGCTAATACTAGAGAAGAGAGGATTCAAAAATATATAAATAAACTGGAGCAGTGGGCAGCAACTAACAGAATGGATTTTAACAGGGAAAAATGCAAAGTACTACATCTGGGCAATAAAAATGAAAAAAGCATATACAAAATGGGAGAAATAGGGCTAAGTAACAGCACATGTGAAAAAGACTTGGGTATACTAATTGATCACAGACTGAACATGAGTCAACAGTGTGATGCAGCAGCAAAAAAGGCAAATGCAATTCTAGGATGTATCAACAGAAGCATACAGTCTAGATCACGTGAGGTCATTATTGCTCTCTACTCCTCTTTGGTCAGACCTCATCTGGAATACTGTGTCCAGTTTTGGGCACCACATTTTAAAAAAGACATCAACAAACTGGAGCAAGTTCGGAGAAGAGCCACCAGAATGGTGACCGGTCTGCAAACCATGTCCTATGAGGAATGGTTGCAGGATTTGGGAATGTTTAGCTTGCAAAAAAGAAGACTGAGAGGAGACTTAATAGCTGTCTACAAATATCTCAAGGGCTGTCACATTGTAGAAGGATCATCTTTATTCTCATTTGCACAAGGAAAGACTAGAAGCAATGGGATGAAACTGAATGGGAGGAGACACAGATTAGATATTGGAAAAAACTTTTTGACAGTTAGGGTGATCAATGAGTGGAACAGGCTGCCACGAGAAGTGGTGAGTTCTCATTCAATGGAAGTCTTCAAACAGAGGCTGGACAGACATCTGTCTGGGATGATTTAGAGAATCCTGCTTTGAGCAGGGGGTTGGACCAGATGGCCCAGGAGGTCCCTTCCAACTCTACTATTCTATGATTCTATGATTCTATGATACTTATGTGTTATTTTAAGTTTTCTGCTGTCACGTGAGAACTGTCAGCAAGCTGCTATTAGATCTATCATTTTTTTTAAATGCACTATGGGGCGGGTTTTAATAGCTCGAGCTAAATGAAAATAAAACAAAAGACAAATGAAATGAAGCTTATAATAAAATCAATCAACAGCAATGTGCCATGGGTTTCCAACTGTGCCAATAAAAAAAACAGAGCATGGACTATATCAATTATATTACGCAAAGGCACAAAATGGGGTCCAGAGATAACATTTAGACCCCCTCAGCCACCACTAGGGGGAGGTTAGCCATTTGCCACTTAGGCCAGTGACTGGATGCATTGTTTTTTTGGATGTATGTGCAGTCATTGCTGTAGTAAAGTAAGCAAAGAGCATCAGGGGCCACCAGAGGTCCGCCATTGAAGATAGCCCAAGTTTTTTTCATCCGTGTAGACACCGGTATGTGACTGCTGCAGCCAATCAATGGCTGTAGTGATCACATGTCTATGTCGGCACATCATTGCTAAAGTAGGAACGATAAAGAACAGCACTGGACTTCGAGGAGAGTTGGAGCATTTGCAGTAGAGGATCGTTAAGGAAAATATTATTTATTTTATTATCTGGTAAAATTCTAAACAGTGGTTTAAAAATTGTAGGTGGCCGGGCAGACAGCCACTTGAAATTCTAGGTAAAACAGTGTTCAGTAAAGACCTGTGCACACTACGGTTGGGCCACATACTTGTGACTTCACCAGATCTGGATATGCCCCAGACAGACCTATTCACTATAATGAGGCAGGGTCACTTTGTGCTCCATATGGCCTCCTTTTCGGCGCTGTCTGTATTTTTACACAGACACCGAAGGGCAGTTTACCACATTGTTATGTCTGCCTAAAAAAGATGGACATTGGCAGAATCAAGGCCAGAAATAGCACAAAGTGACCACATCTGCCTCATTATAGTGAATGACTCCAAAAACCCCCAGTTGGAGTCAAGAATGTGTCTCCCAAATGTGACAGGAACAGGCCCTAAGTTCATAAGCTTTCCTTTTGGGGTGCCAGAATTTTATGATTTAATGCTGGGTTTATGCATAAAATTTGGCACTCTGTATCAGGAAAATGAAGATTCCATCGCTATAAAGATATATTAAGAAATTTGGAATTATCAAGATAAAAAGAGTGCAAATAAAGTCATAAAATGCTAACCAAAAGTGTAAAAAAATATGTATAAACATATACAGGACAGCAATGAGAGTAATATGTAAAAAAATAGGCCCCTTTGAGGATGCCCCTTGCTCCTAAGACTCGCACTATTCTCTGGCACTTCAGCTAAACCTCTGAAATCCCAGAGGGTCATGAAACGCATTTCAAAGCAACGTAGGTCGAGCGAGATGAAAAGGCCACATATGTATCAGTTAAAAAAAACAGCATTATAAATGAGCTCAAGAATATAATACATTACCTCTTCAACACCTTGCCAGCCCCATAAGTGCTCACTTTTCCTACACTGTATTTGCAG
This sequence comes from Oophaga sylvatica, assembly GCA_033576555.1. Taxonomy (NCBI): domain Eukaryota; kingdom Metazoa; phylum Chordata; class Amphibia; order Anura; family Dendrobatidae; genus Oophaga; species Oophaga sylvatica. Next base: position 131,072,801 of record JARQOD010000008.1, read on the forward strand.
TGTTGTATGTGTGCGGAGCACGGTGATATATTACCCTTTATAGAGGGTTTTTTTTTTAATAAACTACTTGGGGACATGGGATTCTTAACTGTCTTGTGTCACTGACATGGCGGCTTAGAATAAATATATTTTAATAGGATAATGTAACCCCCTACTTTAAATCATCAGACTGTATAAATCACACAGTAGTTGGGAAACTCCGGCAGCCCTGTGGCTCAACATCTGTTGCTCGATCTTTGCTCGAACGCTCAGCCGCCAACTTTAGTTCTTTGGAGGTTGATGGGGAACTATAACTCCCAGCAAAAATATGGTACATCAAGTGGTATAGAATATTGCCATAATGATATAAAAAGAGAATTAAGTAACCACTAGTATGGCCGCAATTACAAAATTGTCACAGTCTAAGTCACCATTGGTGCAAACAAGAGTCAATGTTTTGCGGCAATGTACCCACATATTGATTGGGGAACTGGCACTGACAAATGATCAGGCTTCAATTGTCAAGGGCATACACACCCTAGAGGATGAATGTATGGCTGTTATATGGTGCTTGGGTAAAGGGCCCCTGTCCAGTTTAGTCCCCCTACATTTTTGGTATTAGAATCTATGTAAGTTTCCTTCTTCTGAGGGACTGCTTTGTTAGAGAACAAGAGTGAGATTGCTCCAAGGACAAGTAAAATGAACTTAGAACAGGGGTGCACAACACATTTTAGTTCAAGGGCCACATTGCTATATTAAACAAATACTAAGGAAGGCAAACATTTTTAAAGGAGTACTTACACTGACGAGCAAAAAGTTAACAATGTTTTGAACTTTTGACTTTCAGGCTCCATATCTCACCATTCACTACTGCTTCGAGCATGAGGCTCATTTTATAGACAATTATCTTGGCTATCTCATACATAAATTTGACTTGCAACTATTTTGCATATGATTAGTTATGCAGATTCTTGTAATGTTGCTGTATTGTTACTGTTTTGCTCCTGCTGGTGGAAAAATATTTTTCTTTCTGTGTACTACAAATTACAACATGTTGTTACATTCCCTAATAGCTCAGTGTGTTGTTAGGTTAATTCCCAAGCGAAAGGTTTCTGGTTCAAATTGAGGAGCAGCCACAAAGAAGATTTCCCAAGAAAAGACAAACAGCATCATCCAGCTCATCGATAGCTGTTTCTTGGAACATCAGTACATCACCAGAATGACCATCAGTACATTTGTGTAGCCCAGCTGTGACTGGAGCCACATGTTACCCTGGAGGATGCACGAAAGGTAAATCCATGATAACCTATAAGCACACAACACTTCACATTTTCCCTGGTTCCACCAGAGGGAGCCCTTGAGACGACAGTAGTGAAATGAAGGCAGTCTAGCTGCGAGTTAGCTAGTTGTTGGTTTTACCTCAGAGTGTCAGATCTTGTCAGAGCGTGTTGCAGAGCAGACAAGCTAGTTACCTCAGACGAGTAGAGAGGGAAAGACTAGCCAAAGAAAGACTTATCTGAAAGCCTGAGGACTTCAGGACTTACTCAGCTTACATTGTGGAGTCCAGTAGCAGTGGAAGGGATTGCCACTTAGTCTGGTCAAAGTTGAGTCCACTGAGAGTGCTTCAGCGAGCGTTTCAGTAAGTAAGCGTGCCGACGCTTGGAGATCGGTGAAGAAAAGAAAGCTGACATCTGCTGCTAGTTTGTGCTTATGATAGTGGTGAGAGTAGAACGAAAGGCAGGTGGAAGAAAGAGGAAAAGAGAGTGACCGAGGTCAACCAGCATTGATAGCTTACCTCCACTCTGCACCACCGGACACCGGGTCCGCGCTTACCAGCATCTGCACGACTGGTAGGAGACACCGGAGACCCTGGACTTCAAGTCGCAGGGGCCCATCAGTGCTGATACGTAACCGAGGTTAGGAAGACGGGGGTCTGGCAGGTACCGCCACAAAGACACTGCTCTGTCCACAAGAAGACCTCACCACAAGGTCAGCCGGGCGTAGCTGAAAACACGGAGTTAAGCTTTGTTTTATGCAAGTCAGAAACTCACACACATTAAAGGCGTAAGGAGGCCCTACACCTACTCAGTGGATTACTGGACGTGCATCCTCCACCCTGACGGCTTCCCGGGACGTGCCTGCAAATATCACCAGTAAAGGTACAGAAAGAGACTTGTTTGTGTGTGTCTGCATTATTGCTCCTGCACCCCTACACCGCCATATACTCTGAGGAATCAGTCTCGCCTGTGGGAGACTTAACACCTTGCTGCCCCAAACCCTCAGAGGACCTACCCTGCAGCGCTGGTCACCCTGACCAGGAACCACAGGTGGCGTCACGAACATTTCTATCATCCCCTGTAAATATCCCCCTTTAGTGAGCGCCCAGGGCAACGGACCGAGCTGCGCTACCCGTGACATCCCCCAGTGAAGTGAACGGGCTCGGTGCCGAGTACCCCAAAGCCCTGGTACGTGCGACTCACATTAATACATCACCAGAACCAAGTTTTAAATAGTTAAGGAGGATTTTATGTAGTTTATGCTCCAAAAAAATAAGTGCAAGCACATGCTAACTTAAACTGAAGTTTTGGAGTCGAAACTCACCAAATCCTCTTCATAAAAATACTCAAAGCTTAGATGTGAGATGAAGTTTTAACAAAGCCATGAAGCACGTAATGGATTGCCGCATATCACTACATGAGTATAGTGCCAGAACCACCATCAGTATAGTAATGCAGCACTGTGTAGCCCTGGTGTAAGGCACACGCAGTACCCTGGAGGATGTGTGGAGAGATAGCAGTTTAATGCTCAATGAACATTCATTTCAACACACACACTTAGACACGCCCTCAGGTATATAAAGTCTAGTCACAGTCAGGGAGTGTGCAGTGTGTGAGGAGGGGAGTCGAGTTCAGTCATTCAGTGAGTCAGACAGCAGCAGAGCTGAGTGCAATCTGTGTGCAGTTCAGAAAGTGGAGGCCAGTACAGGTGAGCCAGATCACCTCAGCCTGGTCAGAGCTGTGCCCCACTGATAGACAGACTGAGACATTTATTTAGAAGAAAGAAGTGAGTTGCAGATATACTTCAGTCTCCTGTCTCAAGGACGGTGAAGGTTCAGAGACGTGCTCCTGCCTGGAAGATTACTGAGAGTCTGGCAACAAGCTCAAGAAAGGAATTAAGAAAGGGACTGACTTTATTAACCTGTGAAGTGAGAAATGCTTATGCTACCAGCGAGGACAAGGCGAAAGGCACAGTGGTAGAAATTCTGAGTGCAATAGGATTGGAGAGGTCCTGCACGTTGTTACCGGTCACTGGAGACCGAAGCATCACCATAGCTTCATGCATGGTGGTAGGAAACCCAGAGGCTTACCGGACCTTAGGTAGCGGAAAGCAGCCCCTAAATAGTCGGTACGTAACTGGGGTCAGGGGAGTGAAGACCTTGAGTCAGTGCACGACAAGATAGGAATTCAGCTCTCTCACAGGAAGGCTCCGACCACAAAACTGACTGGGCAGTACAGCTTTGGAATAGCTGGAGTTATAGAGGGAACTACGCTTCATGCTGGTTGTACTCATCGTTGTGAAAGTAAAGGAGGCCCTAACTTGTCCAGCTGCTATCTCGAAATACATTCTCCTTGGATCAGCCTCCCTGGGACCTGCCTTACCATCTTACAAGTAAAGGTATGGAAAGACGCTGACCGTGTGAGACTGAGTTATTTACTTGTATGCCTGCACAACCCTGCCTTAACCATCGACCTGAGGGAAGAGTCCTACCTGTAGGGGACCCGACATCTAGCTGCCTCACCATCCCCTCAGAGCTCTACAGCAGCGCTGGTATAAATTACCAGAAGACTACAGGTGGCGTCACGAACTGTAAATATATCTATCCCCTGTAAATATTCCCCCAACATACGCCAGACCGCTAGGGCCACAGACCGAGCCACTGCTACCTGTGACAAACCCCATAGACTTCCATGGGCTCGGCTCTGAGTACCCCATTGCCCTGGTAATCCACAATTGTGGTGGCGGGTCGACACAAGACTTTGGCGTCACGAACAGGATGCGAAACTCGCAAAATTGCGAGCCCTGTGTGCCTATGGAGTTGTTTTTGTGAAAAAGACTGTTGCTGTTGTTTGGCGCCAAATACCGCCATATTTGCCGCCAGATTCACGCCCTAAGGCGCTGGAGAAGAAGGTGGGCGTACCTTCGTGGGCGTGTACCCCCCTGTGGCGCGAAGAAAATGCCTGCCCTCTCAAAGTGCTATTACAATATGCGATCCTGCCCTACAGCAAAGGAGGTCCGCCTCCTCTTCACCTTTCCTGCAAAGAGGAGGAGGCGCAAACCCCGCCTCCACGGAAGAGACCGGACGTCTCTGGAGGAAGAAGAGAGAATCTTCTGGAACATCATGGAAGCAGGACGTGTGCAGCCGAGCAGGGAAGCGGAGGAAGGCAGGCCCCGCTCCCCAGCCAAGTTGCCACCAGCACCGGAACCATCCGTGGTCCTGCACCTGCAGCAAGCATTGCTGGAAGTTAAAGAGGAAAATGCACGACTAAGAAAGATGATTTTGCCACAACCTGGATTTGAAGAGATCGAGAGACGCCGGCGTACCCTGGAGCAGCGGCGGCTGTGGGACGCGGTGTTCTCCCCCTTCGATGATCCCCTACGTCTGGAGTTACCAAAACTTCTGCTGCCCAAGGCAAAGGAGCAACCGGAGGCTGCCCCCGAAAGTACCAATCCTGATCCCACCGGTGAAGCGGTGGAGGCGAAGGAGGTTGAGGAGGTACCGCCAGTTCCGGAACGCCCGCCCGGCCAGGAGGCCGCAGCAGAGGATCGATCCCCGATAGGGACACCGGAGGGGTCCTGTCCGTCATTGCCAGACGTGGACTGGGACGAGATGGCGCGCCTGGATGACGTCGCCTATACCGCCCAGTGGGAATGTGAGTGGCAGCGTCGTGAGAAGAAGCAGCAACGCCAGCAGGAGGAAGAGCAGGAAGCTCAGCGGAATCGACAGCGGCAACATGCAGAGCTGATCGCGGACAAGGAGAGTGTCCGGAGAGAGAAAGGTACCCTGAGGGAACCGCGGCAGCAGGGGTGTGTGACAGAGTTCCAGCTCCGGAAGGGCTGGGGCTTCATCAGAGAACCGGGCCTCTACCCAGGGGTCTTTGTCAGCAGACGTGATGTAGAATCCCACCTACCGCAAGGTCATCCCGGGAGGGACTTAGTAAATGGAGACATTGTCACATATACACGGCACTGGGGAATGAAGGGATGGTATGCCCTTAACGTCACCATCGTCCGTGACCCGTCCCAGACGCAGGTAACGTCACCATTACCGCAGCGTCCCCGTCTCCAGCTCAAACAGCATCCGGCCGTGCCCCAGCATCGCCCCCTGCAGGCTCATCGCAAATGGAAGCAATGTCTACATACTCTTCGTCATCTAGTCATCCTTCTGCATCGCAACTTGCGACCCAGTTCCCATCGCAATCTATGACACGATCAATATCGCTAACTGTAACGCAAATTGAAACGCAATCGGTGTCTCGCAAGGAGAAAGTACCCGTTGCGCCCCTAGAGGTTCGCACGAGAACTGTGGCGACCCAGACCCTAATAGCAGCACACGACTTGTTAGTAATGGGATCTAGGGACCATCGCATTGTTCCAGCCCCCGGGGTGGAAAATGTATTTGAAATAATTAAACAGTAAAAGAAAAACCGGTGAGATCCAGATAGGGGTCTACCATAAGTAATGTTGTAAAAAGTTTAAGAATGTTTGCCAATTTTTGCACAAGTTAAATGTGTATATAACGTATATATATATTGCCAAAAATAGAATGCCCGGCTGGGTAATCAGATAAAGAGTTTTGCACTTTATTATTATAATGTGATATAATATGTGTCTTTGTTTTACAATGGACTTCGAGGTTGAGGACTGTGCCAGCCCAGAACTTATCTGTATATAGTTGCGCTTCGGTGCCTAATCTTGGTTTTACATAAAACCAGCACAACTACCTCTGAATACAAAAACCCGTGTGGTGTGGCACTGAGTGAGGTCTGCATTCGGATGTCCTGCAGCCCACCCAGGACCCACGTTGAAGGTTTGGTGCGGGTCCTTCACAAGCATATTGTCTATTTATATGAAAATGTTATTTAATATTTGTACTTTTCTATATATATAATGTTTTGTTCGCAACGTTCAAGAAATCCTTACCTCCCGGATGGGACGAATTAATGTTTAATGTTGATGTTTAATGCATAAACAAAATTGTCTCTTTGTATTTTACAGCCCGGGAGTGCTGTCATTTACCATGGGGGAATGTGTAGCCCTGGTGTAAGGCACACGCAGTACCCTGGAGGATGTGTGGAGAGATAGCAGTTTAATGCTCAATGAACATTCATTTCAACACACACACTTAGACACGCCCTCAGGTATATAAAGTCTAGTCACAGTCAGGGAGTGTGCAGTGTGTGAGGAGGGGAGTCGAGTTTAGTCATTCAGTGAGTCAGACAGCAGCAGAGCTGAGTGCAATCTGTGTGCAGTTCAGAAAGTGGAGGCCAGTACAGGTGAGCCAGATCACCTCAGCCTGGTCAGAGCTGTGCCCCACTGATAGACAGACTGAGACATTTATTTAGAAGAAAGAAGTGAGTTGCAGATATACTTCAGTCTCCTGTCTCAAGGACGGTGAAGGTTCAGAGACGTGCTCCTGCCTGGAAGATTACTGAGAGTCTGGCAACAAGCTCAAGAAAGGAATTAAGAAAGGGACTGACTTTATTAACCTGTGAAGTGAGAAATGCTTATGCTACCAGCGAGGACAAGGCGAAAGGCACAGTGGTAGAAATTCTGAGTGCAATAGGATTGGAGAGGTCCTGCACGTTGTTACCGGTCACTGGAGACCGAAGCATCACCATAGCTTCATGCATGGTGGTAGGAAACCCAGAGGCTTACCGGACCTTAGGTAGCGGAAAGCAGCCCCTAAATAGTCGGTACGTAACTGGGGTCAGGGGGAGTGAAGACCTTGAGTCAGTGCACGACAAGATAGGAATTCAGCTCTCTCACAGGAAGTCTCCGACCACAAAACTGACTGGGCAGTACAGCTTTGGAATAGCTGGAGTTATAGAGGGAACTACGCTTCATGCTGGTTGTACTCATCGTTGTGAAAGTAAAGGAGGCCCCTAACTTGTCCAGCTGCTATCTCGAAATACATTCTCCTTGGATCAGCCTCCCTGGGACCTGCCTTACCATCTTACAAGTAAAGGTATGGAAAGACGCTGACCGTGTGAGACTGAGTTATTTACTTGTATGCCTGCACAACCCTGCCTTAACCATCGACCTGAGGGAAGAGTCCTACCTGTAGGGGACCCGACATCTAGCTGCCTCACCATCCCCTCAGAGCTCTACAGCAGCGCTGGTATAAATTACCAGAAGACTACAGGTGGCGTCACGAACTGTAAATATATCTATCCCCTGTAAATATTCCCCCAACATACGCCAGACCGCTAGGGCCACAGACCGAGCCACCGCTACCTGTGACAAACCCCATAGACTTCCATGGGCTCGGCTCTGAGTACCCCATTGCCCTGGTAATCCACAATTGTGGTGGCGGGTCGACACAGCACCAGAACCACAATCAGTACATGAATGCAGCTTCAGGACCACCATCAGTATATGAATACAGTGCCAGAACCACAGTCAATACATGAATACAGCTCAGGAACCACCGTCCCTACATGAATTTAGTGCCAGAACTACCTTCAACGTATGAATGCAGCTCCAGAATCACCGTCAGTACATGTATACAGCGCTAGGCCACCATCAATAGATGAATGCAGCGCCAGAACCACTGTCAGTAAATGAATGCAGCACCAGAACACTATCAGTAAATAAATGCAGCACTAGAACCACCATCAGTAAATGAACACAGCACCACAACCACCGTCAGTAAATAAATTCAGCACAGCACCAGAACCACTGTTAGTACATGTACACTGAACCAAGCACCATCAGTAAATGAACACAGTGCCACAACCACCGTCACTAAATAAATGCAGCACCAGAACCACTGTTAGTACATGTACACTGAACCAAGCACCAACAGTAAATGAACACAGTGCCACAACCACCGTCAGTAAATAAATGCAGCACCAAAACCACTGTTAGTACATGTACAGTACAGACCAAAGTTTGGATACACCTTCTCATTTAAAGATTTTTCTGTATTTTCATGACTATGAAAATTGTAAATTCACACTGGAGGCATCAAAACTATGAATTAACACATGTGGAATTATATACTTAGCAAAAAATGTGTAACAACTGAAATTATATCTTATATTCTAGGTTCTTCAAAGTAGCCACCTTTTGCTTTGATGACTGCTTTGCACACTCTTGGCATTCTCTTGATGAGCTTCAAGAGGTAGTCACCGGAAATGGTTTTCACTTCACAGGTGTGCACTATCAGGTTTAATAAGTGGGATTTCTGGCCTTATAAATGGGGTTGGGACCATCAGTTGTGTTGTGCAGAAGTCTGGTGGATACACAGCTGATAGTCCTACTGAATAGACTGCTAGAATTTGTATTATGGCAAGAAAAAAGCAACTAAGTAAAGAAAAACGAGTGGCCATCATTACTTTAAGAAATGAAGATCAGTCAGTCCGAAAAACTGGGAAAATTTTGAAAGTGTCCCAAGTGCAGTTGCAAAAATCATCAAGTGCTACAAAGAAACTAGCTCACATGAGGACCGCCCAGGAAAGGAAGACCAAGAGTCACCTCTGCTTCTGAGGATAAGTTTATCCGAGTCACCAGCCTCAGAAATCACAGGTTTACAGCTGCTCAGATTAGAGACCAGGTCAATGCCACACAGAGTTCTAGCAGCAGACACATCTCTACAACAACTGTTAAGAGGAGACTTTGTGCAGCAGGCCTTAATGGTAAAATAGCTGCTAGGAAACCACTGTTAAGGACAGGCAACAAGCAGAAGAGACTTGTTTGGGTTAAAGAACACAAGGAATGGACATTAGACCAGTGGAAATCTGTGCTTTGGTCTGATGAGTCCAAATTTGAGATCTTTGGTTCCAACCACCGTGTCTTTGTGCGACACAGAAAAGGTGAACGGATGGACTCTACAAACCTGGTTCCCACCGTGAAGCATGGAGGAGGAGGTGTGATGGTGTGGGGGTGTGTGGCGCCCCTGAGGGTTCAGTCGCCACAGAGGTATTGCGCCTCGCCCAGAGGTGTGATACCCCACTCTCAGGTAAGGAGGAAACACCCCCTAGGACTCTAACACCTGCACCCAACACACACTAGAACAGCTGGGTACCCTGGACGTACCCTGCAGGAGGATGGTCTCATCCAGGCTGAGATAGGAAAGGGTGTATGGGTGGGTGGAGTAGTCAGTAGCAAGGGGGAGTAAAGCTAGAGGAAGCATGAGGCAGAGTTTGGGGAGTTGTGAATGGGAGGAGGAAGGAGTAAGACGTGTGGAGAAGCAGCTCTCAGTGAAGGGAGTCTGCAGTGGAAAAGGCGGGAGTCTAGAGAGAGACTCAGAAGGGACTAGAAGCTGGAAGAGCTTAGTCCAGAAGTAGAGAGAAAGAAGCAGAAAGAAAGAGAAGCTTCTGGAGTGAGAGAGGAAGGGGTCCTAGGGATACGGAGAGAGCAGGAGCCATCCGTTGGTCCCGGTCTGTTGGCAGAGGGACCAGGTCGCAGAGGGCACTCGACCCGTTAGCCTAGTGGAGGATTTTATGACTCAGCTAGCAAGTCGACTGCTGTGATAACATAGGGATCACAGACAATAACCACAAATATCTTCGCCGGAGAGGTAGCTATATAGAATCAAAGGAACACAGAAATAAGTCGTTGTCCGACAGGATTCGCAGCCGCTGATCTGGGACACTGTTTGTGAAGGTGCTGGAAGGATAGAAGGCGGGAAAATCATCACAGTGAGACGACCAGTGAAAGGAACACAAACATAGAAAGGAGTCCTAGAAAGGTGTATCCCAATCTATCTGTGGGTTTGCTGAGCCCCTCACCTGGAGGACACGGTGCCAAGTGGGCATCTGTACTGCAGCCAGAAATGTGAGTAAAGCTTTGGAAACTACAACTCGCTGACTGTTTCTCAGTTTCTTCCTGCGTCACTTATTACACTCAGCTACATCTCCCAGCACCATTACCACCTTTTACTACCTGCCCTGTGATCCCATAGCCTCACCTGTGGGAGGCTGTACCAGCTCTGTTGCATCTCACCATCTATCCCAGAGGATCTGCATCGCAGCGCTGGTCACCATTGACCAGATACCACAGGTGGCGTCACGAATACCTTACTGCAAACTCTAAACATCCCCTGTAAATATCACCCCTTTCATTGGACGCACAGGGCCACGGACCGGGTCACTGCCGCTTTGACACATCCCTTCAATAGACCGGCCCGGTACCGAGTATCCCACTACCTTGGCGGGCGATCCAGGTGCTTTGCTGGTGACACTGTTGGGGATTTATTCAAAATTGAAGGCATACTGAACCAGCATGGCTACCACAGCATCTTGCAGCAGCATGCTATTCCATCCAGTTTGCGTTTAGTTGGACCATCATTTATTTTTCAACATGACAATGACCCCAAACACACCTCCAGGCTGTGTAAGGGCTATTTGACCAAGAAAGAGAGTGATATAGTGCTACGCCAGATGACCTGGCCTCCACAGTCACCAGACCTGAACCCAATCAAGATGGTTTGGGGTGAGCTGGACCGCAGAGTGAAGGCAAAAGGGCCAACAAGTGCTAAGCATCTCTGGGAACCCCTTCAAGATTGTTGGAAGACCATTTCCGGTGACTATCTCTTGAAGCTCATCAAGAGAATGCCAAGAGTGTGCAAAGCAGTCATCAAAGCAAATGGTGGCTACTTTGAAGAACCTAGAATATAAGACATATTTTCAGTTGTTTCACACTTTTTTGTTAAGTATATAATTCCACATGTGTTAATTCAAAGTTTTGATGCTTTCAGTGTGAATTTACAATTTTCATAGTCATGAAAATACAGAAAAATCTTTAAATGAGAAGGTGTGTCCAAACGATTGGTCTGTACTGTACACTGCACCAAGCATAGTGCAGTGATTACATATAATGTCAGCCCCATATATAATTGTATTGCATGAACCTTCAATTCCCATTATGCCCTAACAATGGTTAGGAGATATTGGGAGTTGTTATTATCAGTCATCATCCGACTACAGACCATACAGGAACCACAAAACTGATGAAACGTAGTCAGTATCACAAATAAACATTTACAATCAGGTACCTCATAAGTGACATATTCCCATGATTTTTGTCTCCACATAGTACAGACGCCATGATGAAATTTCTACCCATAACTTGTCTCTGCAAACTTCCCTCTTCTCCATCTTCAACAGCACTTCCTGACACAGTGCCCTTAAAAATAAAAGTATCATTATACTGACCCATGAATAAAAATATCTAATAACTTGTGTCCCTTTATAAATAATTGCCCCTTAGGTTGCTTCCTGTACAAAATATCCTCTCCACACTACCCCTATGCATAATATAGCCTTCTACAAGATGTCCCCCACACAGCCCTTCTTCATAATTTCCCCAACACGCAGCCCCTTTCCATATGCTCCCACACTGCTCCTCTTCATAATATTCACACATGCACACTAGGCCTCTACATAATATCTCCCCATAAAGACCCTCTCCATAATATCCCCCCATACTGAGTCTCACCATAATTTCATTCCCGCCACAGTGTCCCTAGCCATATTGTCATTCCCACACTAAGCCTCTCCATAATTTCCCCATTTCCCCACACTACCCCTCTTCATAATATCCCCTCAAACCCACACACACAGTGCCCCACTCCATAATATACCCCTCCACAGTGGTCCTCTGCATAACGTCTCACCACCCCACTGTCCCTTGGTATATGATGGCCCCTTTCACAATTCCTCCCTCCCCCCATAATGTGCCTTGCCAGTAACCCCAATCATCCTCTACCCTCACCTCGTCATCTACAATGATTATACCTTTCATCTTCACTTCCTCCATGGAGTGCTTACCAAAGCTCAACTTCTCCGCTGTCCTGCAGCGTTGGCAACAGCATCAGTGTGATGAGGTCAGAAGCGTGCTGACCTCATCATGACGCTGCACGTCTGGGCAGGGGCTAGGGGCGGTCCTCTGCTCCAGTCCCGGTGTCCAAATGTTCTGCATTTGAATATAGGAAGGGGATAACTGGCATCTCCCGGACAGATCTACGAGCCGCAGCAAATCCTTTGGCTGGCCACATGTTGTGCAGGCTTGACTTAAAGGGACGAATAACCATAAGGCCCTTCTGGCCTGGATGGTAAAGCCCAGGAATGTAACATATTGATTTTGGAGGTGGCTCTATTTCAACTTTGTACACCACTAGAGGCCCTCATGCACATTAAATTAAAGTCAGCCAATCCCGTTGACATTGGCGGCATTGGCTGACCATCTAATATGTATCAAGGGCTTCAACAGACAATATCAGGGAAGATAAGAGCCGGGCACTTTTATTCTCTGGGAGACAAGCCACTTCCAGAGCTGTATGATGAGGATTTCTCCTTTCTCCCTATTAAAAACACATGAACATTCAGCCTTGCCCATCATTCATGTCTATGGTTGAGTCGGTAGAGATGAATGTCAAATGGTTCGGCCTACATCTGTTTCATCCATATGGCCAGCTTATTCCTTGTGCTATGTCAATAATCATCTATTATCAGCCAATACCAGTGTGTTTTCTTATTCGTTCAGGATGGTGAAGCAAAATGGATCAACATACCTCTATGAACATGCACTGCCAAGACCATCCAAGAACATTCAAAAGGCACTTAGTATTGCCCACAAAAAAATACATTTATGTGTGGTTTTACTAACCCCACTAACTCCAGTTTGCAGGTCTGTCAATGCAAAATCGGGAATGTTGGCCAGTATGCATCAGCCGGGCCCCTTAATGTTGCATCTCCATTGCAATCTATTAATTTACCACATGATTCAATTAGCTATAGACTATAAATATGGTTTTGTGCCAACCTCACATGGCTAAAGCCAAGCCCAAATTATAGAGCAAAAAGGACTAAATGCCTGAAGGCCTCTGCAATAGTCATCAAACATCACCCTCTGGATGAATCCCAGGCTCTAATGCTCAGATTGATAACAAGGACAAGAGCTCTGGTATCGGGTCCCTTCTATTACATTGTTATTGTTATTGAGGGACTATTACTTGGGGACAGTAGTAGTATTGGTTGGATACTTCATGGTACTTTTCCTTGCTCAGTTTATGACAGCTTTTGAATGACAATTTCTGTGATTGTCCTGTTGATTGGGAATTTTTATCTTTCACCTGTAGTCTGGTTTCACCGAGTTATCCTCCCTTCACCAGTAGAATAACTCTTCACAATCTTTTGCTCAGAAGCCTCCACATATCTTCACCTGGTCTCCAAGATTGTTCATTCTTGATGGTCTTCTTCACATTTTAATATTTCTATATGGTTTAGTTCCTGCCATAAGATGTTACCACAGGTTCCTTCCTATGAATGTGTTGTCTATCTCCATTGCAGATCTCTTGTATGGAACCACATACTAGCTGAATGTTATATTTTACAGGCAACACAACCACAACCTAGACACGTCTAAAAAAAAATCTGTCTTTAGGCTAAACATTCCTACTGCATTAATCTTTTGCTGATCTTGGTTTCTTCTTCAAAACAGACAAGTAAGCCCAACAAAATGAAATAACAGAAGAAAAGTAAAACATCTAAAAAATATAGCTGGGGCTAAGGCTTTATAAAGGCTCTGTCATGGCAAAGCTCTTCTTTTAATAATGTCTACACCACCATGACTAAAGACCTTCCAACCTTAACCCATCTTGGACAGTCATTAGTTTCTTGAAAAACAACATATCTTGGCAGCATCAGGATGTCCTTCATTATTATAGAAGATGTCCCAGCATAAGGAATTTATAGATTTATGTAAGTTCGAGAACATCAATGGTAAATTTCTTCTAGATGTTCCTATTGATGGGATCTGTTAAAAATCCATAGATTAAGAAATAGATTAACGTGGCTCCATATTCTACGTCCGAAACTGCCACTGATATAAAGATGTAAGCTCCATAATTTGTCCCCAAACCAGTTAGGTACCTCACTTGTGGGTAGAGTTTGTTATGGACCCATCATTATTTTTTGGCACACGAGAGCTCTGAATTTTCCAGGATAGTTTCCAGAAAATTGAGACAGTTCAGGCAAATTCAGGACTTTTGTCACATTGAGGGTATAGCATGTATTTAATGCATTTTTCCAAAATGCTTCTCTATATAAAAAAAACTAAATTCTGAAATTATACATATACAACAAAAGTGAAAGAATAAAAGTATTTTCTTTATTGAATCATAACTATATTTAAAAAAAAAAGAAAAAAAATATCCTGCACAAGAACACCAAAAACTAAGAAAATCTGACTTTTTAAGGAATAAAGCAGAACAGAACGGGCATTGTTTCATTCTAAATAAACATTTTTTTTTACAGCTGGGTGTACAGTTGTAACGTCGTTACATCAAAGACAATTAAGAGGAAGCTCAGACTCCTCCATTTTTATGGAACCATTTCCATCCCAAAAATGAAGTATTTGACATAAGCCAGATGGAGAAAAATGAACAAAACTGCTATATTAGTCATTCAGCTCTCCTCTCAAGCAAAGACCATCACAGCCAAGGATGCATGAATCATAGAGACTGTAAAGACCTCCCTGTGGTTCATCATGGGGAAACGTGGCCACTCTCTGGGGCTGGTTCATACTACTTACCACCTAGGGCAGGAGCTCAGTTCATTTCCGATTCTTAGACCTCTCCCTTTCTCTTTATTTGATAACCACAACATAAAAAAACATAAAAGATGAAACCAACTTCCTTTCTGCTCTTCAAGGGACAGTGAAACACGCCAAAATCACTTGTGTCCCAGTGTGAGGATGAGGTGATGACATAAAAAATGGACCGTACTAGGTGATGACATAAAAAATGGACCGTACTGCCTAGGTTGATAATTTTTTATTCCAGATACCTCCTCACACACTACAGGTCCTTCTCAAAAAATTAGCATATAGTGCAAAATTTCATTATTTTCCATAATGTAATGATTACAATTAAACTTTCATATATTTTAGATTCATTACACACCAACTGAAATTTGTCAGGTCTTTATTGTTTTAATACTGATGATTTTGGCATACAACTCCTGATAACCCAAAAAACCTGTCTCAAAAAATTAGCATATCAAGAAAAGGTTCTCTAAACAACCTATTACCCTAATCTTCTGAATCAACTAATTAACTCTAAACACATGCAAAAGATTCCTGAGGCTTTTAAAAACTCCCTGCCTGGTTCATTACTCAAAACCCCCATCATGGGTAAGACTAGCGACCTGACTGATGTCAAGAAGGCCATCATTGACACCCTCAAGCAAGAGGGTAAGACCCAGAAAGAAATTTCTCAACAAATAGGCTGTTCCCAGAGTGCTGTATCAAGGCACCTCAATGGGAAGTCTGTTGGAAGGAAACAATGTGGCAGAAAACGCTGTACAACGAGAAGAGGTGACCGGACCCTGAGGAAGATTGTGGAGAAGGACCGATTCCAGACCTTGGGGGACCTGAGAAAGCAGTGGACTGAGTCTGGTGTAGAAACATCCAGAGCCACCGTGCACAGGCGTGTGCAGGAAATGGGCTACAGGTGCCGCATTCCCCAGGTAAAGCCACTTTTGAACCATAAACAGTGGCAGAAGCGCCTGACCTGGGCTACAGAGAAGCAGCACTGGACTGTTGCTAAGTGGTCCCAAGTACTTTTTTCTGATGAAAGCAAATTTTGCATGTTATTCGGAAATCAAGGTGCCAGAGTCTGGAGGAAGACTGGGGAGAAGGAAATGCCAAAATGCCTGAAGTCCAGTGTCAAGTACCCACAGTCAGTGATGGTGTGGGGTGCCATGTCAGCTGCTGGTGTTGGTCCACTGTGTTTCATCAAGGGCAGGGTCAATGCAGCTAGCTATCAGGAGATTTTGGAGCACTTCATGCTTCCATCGGCTGAAATGCTTTATGGAGATGAAGATTTCATTTTTCAGCACGACCTGGCACCTGCTCACAGTGCCAAAACCACTGGTAAATGGTTTACTGACCATGGTATTACTGTGCTCAATTGGCCTGCCAACTCTCCTGACCTGAACCCCATAGAGAATCTGTAGGATATTGTGAAGAGAAAGTTGAGAGACGCAAGACCCAACACTCTGGATGAGCTTAAGGCCGCTATCGAAGCATCCTGGGCCTCCATAACACCTCAGCAGTGTCACAGGCTGATTGCCTCCATGCCACGCCGCATTGAAGCAGTCATTTCTGCAAAAGGATTCCCGACCAAGTATTGAGTGCATAACTGAACTTTATTATTTGATGTTTTTTTTGTTTGTTTTTAAAAAACACTTTTATTTTATTGGACGGTTGAAATATGTTAATTTTTTGAGACAGGTTTTTTGTGTTATCAGGAGTTGTATGCCAAAATCATCAGTATTAAAACAATAAAAGACCTGACAAATTTCAGTTGGTGTGTAATGATTCTAAAATATATGAAAGTTTAATTGTAATCATTACATTATGGAAAATAATGAAATTTTGCACTATATGCTAATTTTTTGAGAAGGACCTGTATCTCTGCCCTGGCCATGGCAACCTCCTCTACTCATCTCTTGATACTTTTGCATGTAAGACTTCTCTTGTGCTTCCTCTTTCTTCTGGACTTTCCTTCCTAAATCCATCTGACCCTCCCAAACCCGTCAAACCTTTAGATAAATTTATTTCTTTTGGAAAGCCTATAAATTGGCTGAAAATCTCCATAGGCTGACTTTGCACAATTTCTGTCCTATTTACCTTTTTGTTTTTTTTTTGTGTAAAATTAATAATGGTGTGATAACCCAAACCTTCATAACAGGGAATGTTGCATTGACATTTGCTGTGATGAAAAACACAAATAATTCAACCTTAGTAAAGTTCTGGCTGGGACTGAGGCCAAAATCCAACTCTGGCATTTTTAGGAGCACACAAGCCTCCATAAGTGTATGTATGTGGTCCTGCTGACAAGTCCCTTAATGGAGCCAAGTGAGGATCACCATGTAATTGCAACCCAAGACGACAAGTATGGGATGGGCAAGCCAACTAATATACTTATTTGCTAGCTTTTCTGGCAAATTATAGTCATCATATTAGTTGTCCAAGCATGGAAAAAGCAGATGGAAAGGCATTTGTGCACAGAGCAAGGAAGCATCAGGAGAACTGCCTTTGTTCTGAAATTTTTATTCAAGAATGTTGGGCATGTATACAAATATACATTTTAGTTTTTTACTTGTATATGAGATAATGCATCCCAGATGTTCGATTGCAGAGTATTTCCATCAGGGTTCTGCAGAACTGCAATAGAGCAAGGTCAAGGTTTTTTGTAGAAGACAGCAGAAGAAGCTGTTGTTTTGCAGGAGGGATAAAAAAATAATATATCAGCCTGGTTTATGATGGCTTGTTGTACAAGCAAAGGAACTCTCACCAAGAACAAAGAACTAGAAGAGATTCAATAACCAATACAGCCCTACCAGTAGCTATATGGGTCCTATGAAGTGAAGGCTCAAGCTTATGAAGGGCGGTGGCCCATTCAAGTAGCAAAAAAATGTGGCCCAATTATCCTATCATTAGTGGTGTCACTTGAAGCTTATGCGCTCCAATACGAGATCTCCAACAGAGTTGCAAACTATCAGGGGTCTTTGATAGTATTTGTCTTTTTGTATTGACAAAATGGACCTTTTTATTCTTCCTTGACTCAGTCACAGTTGTGACTGCAACCCCTGCACCCCCTATCATTATGACCATGTTGAGCATCTTTCTCCCATACAAGAGATGGGAAGGGCAGATGGTATTCAACCACCAATTCCTCTTATCCTAAGATAAATGAAGCATGGTAATATGGAAATTGGGAAGGTTTTAAGGTCTAATTCCTAGAAAGCACTAAAGCTCACATTGAAGGCTATCCATCACGAAGCTCCATTACATTTATATAATTCTTTCATGTAGGGATCTTTTAGGTTGCAACTACTAAACTTCTACTCATAATAAAGTAGAAGGAGCTCCTGGTTAAATCTTGGTTGACTGGGGAACTATAACGTTGGCATAATAAATACTAACACCTTCAGCCGTCCAATATTTGGGGCTGTTTAGACATTGAAGGCGCTCCACCCACATCTCCCTTTTCCATTCATTATACTTGGAAATTCAAGACCATGATAAATGGCCCTGCAAGATGGTATAAATGTCCTAAAGAGCATGTTCATCAACCTAGAAGCTACTTGCGCTCTCATTTTCACACGTCCAGAGCCTGGTACATTCACCCCAGACCTGCATAAGGGATATACATAAATGAACATCTATTCTTCATAGCTTGATATCCAAGTAAAGAAGTGTTATTTGTCCACATTCCCTGAGAGATGTACCGTTATGGAACATTCATGTTCAGAAGAAGAAAAATTTAAGGACCAAGATTGTCCTAATTAACAACCCTTCCACCACAACCACCAATCCAGGAGGTGGTTCGTACTTAGACTGTCGTGGCTACTCCAGTCGTCATCCTTAAGATGCAATGACACAAACAACCTCCATTTCATCTCTTCTTTGCAGCCAAGATAAATACAATTATTGTCGAGTCGGAGCCTCTTGATTGGAAGTGGCGCAGTGAGTTACCAGCTTGGCAGAGGGTGCGGCTGTCTTAGCAATTTTTCTGGCCTTCTGAACCTTATGTCTCAAATGTTTGTATTTCTTTAGATCTGTAAAGGAGCATATAACTCTCTCCATACGGCCTGGGTCGTACCGAAGCTGCACACAGCTCAGTTACACCAGACTGACACACACGGCTTACTTGTTGTGAATGATATTCAGCCAGTGGGACGACTAGACAAAAAGTCCCAGTCACGCAATTTGGAAAGGAACAGAAATTTTTACTGCCCTGTGGCAACTGTGGATGATGGCTGACTCAATGGAAAATTTAGAGAACAGAACAAAATGACCTCCCTGGTTTTGTCTTAAAGGAAAATTGCACAATATTGAATATTATATTACTATGCAAATCCCGAATGAAGGATATATAATTATATGAATAGATAACATTGAAGATATCATAGCCACACACGTTAGCTCTTCTTTTTTGGAATCATAGATAGAGGCTGAAAAGCACAAGGAGATGCTAGAGAAGAACCTACCTTAAATAGATTTAATAGGTTTTCTAGCACTGCAATATTCATGACCTATTCTTTAGACAAGTAATCAATATCAGATTGGTAGGGCTCTGATTCTCAGCACTCCCACCGATCTATTAGCTGAAGGCAGTGACGTAATTAGAGTCCGATGGGCCACAGTGCAAAATTTGGACCTAAGCCCCCCTTGTATGTTGATCATGTATGCACCCGTGTAGCGTTCTAAATCCTATAATGACGTACATATTGACTCCCTCCACCATTATGTAGTAATGTCCTCCATCTTGTACTAATGTCTCCCATCCTGGGTCTCTTCCTGGTATACATGTCTTACATCCTGGGCCCCTTTTATGCTAAAATTTCTCCAATTCTGTGCTCATCCTGGTACATTTGTCCTCCATCCTTGGCACCTTCCTGGTATATATGTCCCCCATCCTGGTATATATGTCCCCCATCCTTGGCCCCTTCATGGTAAAATGTCCCCCATCCTGGGCTTATCCTGGTATATATATATGTTCCCCATCCTTGGTCCCTTCCTTGTATGTATGTCCACCATCCTGGAAAATATGTCCCCATCCTGGAATATATGTCTCTCATCCTAGCCACCTTCTTTGTATACAGTGGGTTCGGAAAGTATTCAGACTCCTTTAAATTTTTCACTCTTTGTTTTGTTGCAGCCATTTGGTAAATGCAAAAAAGTCAATTTTTTCTCATAAATGTACACTCTGCACCCCATCTTGACTGATAAAAAAACAGAAATGTAGACATTTCTGTAAATTTATTAAAAAAGAAAAACTGAAATATCAAATGGTCATAAGTATTCAGTCCCTTTGCTCAGACATTCATATTTAACTCACATGCTGTCCATTTCCTTGAGATCCTCCTTGAGATGGTTCTACACCTTCATTGGAGTCCAGCTGTGTTTAATTAAACTGATAGGACTTGATTTGTAAAGGCGCACACCTGTCTATATAAGATCTCACAGCTCACAGTGCATATCAGACGAAATGAGAATCACGAGGTCAAAGGAACTGGCCAAGGAGCTCAGAGACAGAATTGTGACAAGGCACAGATCTGGCCAAAGTTAAAATACAATTTCTGCAGTACTGAAGGTTCCTAAGAACACTGTGGCCTCCATAATCCTTAAATGGAAGAAGTTTGGGACCACCAGAAGTCTTCCTAGACCTGGCCATCCAGCCCAACTGAGCAATCGTGGGAGAAGAGCCTTGGTGAGAGAAGTAAAGAAGAACCCCAAGATCACTGTGGCTGAGCTCCAAAGATGCAGTAGGGAGATGGGAGAAAGTTCCACAAAGTCAACTATCACTGCAGCTCTCCACCAGTCAGGCGTTTATGGCAGAGTGGCCCGACGGAAGCCTCTCCTCAGTGTCAGACATATGAAAGCCCGCATAGAGTTTGCTAAAAAAACACATGAATTACTCCCAGACTATGAGAAATATGAGACTATGAGACTATAAGATTCTTTGGTCTGATGAGACGAAGATAGAACTTTTCGGTGATAAATTCTAAGCGGTAAGTGTGGAGAAAACCAGGCACTGCTCATCACCTGCCCAATACAATCCCAACAGTGAAACATGGTGGTGACAGCATCATGCTATGGGGGTGTTTTTCAGCTGCAGGGACAGGACGACTGGTTGCAATTGAAGGAAACATGAATGCGGCCAAGTACAGAGATAACTTGGATGAAAACTTCTTCCAGAGTGCTCTGGACCTCAGACCTGGCCGAAGGTTCACTTCCTACAAGACAATGACCCTAAGCACAGAGCTAAAAAAAACAAAGGAGTGGCTTCAGAACAACTCTGTGACCATTCTTGACTGGCTCAGCCAAAGCCCTGACTTAAACCCAATTGAGCATCTCTGGAGAGACCTGAAAATGGCTGTCCACCAACATTCACCATCCAACCTGACGGAACCGTAGAGGATCTGCAAGGAAGAATGGCAGAGGATCCCCAAATCCAGGTGTGAAAAACTTGTTGCATCATTCCCAAGAAGACTCATGACTGTACTAGCTCAAAAAGGTCTGAATACTTATGACCATGTGATATTTCATTTTTTCTTTTTTAAGAAATTTGCAAAAACTTCTACATTTCTCGCTTTTTTCAGTAAAGATGGGGTGCAGAGTGTACATTAATGAGAAAAAATAACTTTTTTGCATTTACCAAATGGCTGCAATGAAACAAAGAGTGAAAAATTTAAAAGGGGTCTGAATACTTTCCAAACCCACTGTATATGTCCCCCATCCAGGCCCCCTTCTTGGTATATATGCCCCCATTCTGGTACGTATGTCCCCTATTCTGGTATACATGTCTGCCATCCTGCTATACATGTTCTCCATTCTGAGACCATAAAGACTATTAGATGGTGATCCAGAAGCATTTACATACTTCATTCTAAGGCTGGAGTCACATTAGCGTATTACATCGATGTGATATGCTAATGACACTCGGCACCTGCTCTGCTGTGAGAAAGTGTCAGTGCTCGCATAAGAGGATCGCAGCACAGCTGCGGAGGAGACGGAGAAATTAATTTCTCCATTTCATTCATTGCCGGCGTCCAAGGGAATCGCACTGCATTCAGGTGATATCTGAGTGCAGTGCGATGTTTCACACTCACCCATAGACTTATATGGGTGCTGGCGATCTGATTCACGGATGCAATTGCAGCATGCTGCGATTGTTTTCGCTAGACACATGAGCGCATACTGCGGCGTTTTTTTTGGCCTGGGGTCTACGCTGAGGTCCAGAGATACTGTGATACGTGTCCGGAGTGCCAATTAACCTAACCCACTGCGAACTACTGGAGTCCAATGGTGCCTGTGCCCATTATAGAGGTACCTTTTGAGTGAATTGCGATGGATCTGGTAGGGCCAATCATCATCTTTAGTACTGACTGGCATACCCACTTGTCCTAGGTGCAAGCGGTAGTAGATTCGCTCAGATCCGCAGGCTTGATGGTGAATCCCAAGAAATGTGCGGTAGGGCTCGAGGAAGCCCGATACTTGGGAAACATAAGTGGCCGTGGGGTTATCAAACCCCAAATAAATAAAATCGAGGTTATTCAGAACTGGCCCCGACCTGTTACCACCAAACAGGTGAGAGCATTTCTAGGCATTGTGGAGTATTACTGGAGGTTTATACCTAATTTTTCGGGAAGAACAACACCCCTAACTGATCTCCTCAAAGGTAAGAAATCGGTCATGGTTCGGTGGAACCCCCAGGCGGAGGAAGCATACCAATCTATGAAGGTGGCGCTGTGCGGACAGCCCATCCTCATTAGCCCCAACTTCCAGAAATGCATCATCTACAGACGGATGCCTCTAACGTGGGCCTAGAAGCGGTCTTGTCGCAGGAGGTGAACGGGGAGGAACATCCAGCCACCTACCTAAGCAGGAAACTCACCCCGGCCTAGAAAAATTATAGCGTCGTGGAGAAGGAGTGCCTCTTGGGTCTTGGAGTCCCTACACTGTTATTTACCATTTCTCTTGGTGACAGATCATTCACCCTTGGTATGGATGAGGAATGCCAAGGAGAGGAATGCTCGGGTCACTAGATGGTTTCTATCCCTGCAGAATTTTAATTTCACCATTGAACATCGGGGGGAAAACAAAGCAGCAAACACCTGGCACCCCGTAGCATGATACGGTGGTGCAGTCGCCCTCGGCAACAAGTCTCATGTATGGACTGTTGTAACGCCCCGGCTGCGATCCGGAGAATACCGTGCTGTGCACTGTGTGAGTTTTTGGACATTAAACACGTTTGCTGTGAACTTTCCTGTGGTCCCTGCCTATCTGTCACACTGCACCAACCCCGCTGCACTACAAAGGGTATGTTCAGACTGAGTTTTTTGAGAAGTTTTTTTGGAGTGGATCTTCATCAAAACCTCTCCAATCTGTGCCCCAGCCAATAAAAAAGCTGCAAAGAACGTTTTAGGAAACAAAACCTTCCAAAATTCTTCAAAATCACTTCAGAAAAGGTAAAACTCCACCAAAAACCCTGAAAAACAGGAGAGTTCCTGAGGTTGTTTCTGCTTAAAAAATTTAATGGTTTTTGACCAACCTCAAAATTCACTACATGCACATACCGTGAACACCTTATGACAGATATATCCATAATGGAGTGGGTCAGAATGTGTGGCCCATGCTGACTTGTGGAGCTCTCA
This sequence comes from Oophaga sylvatica, assembly GCA_033576555.1. Taxonomy (NCBI): domain Eukaryota; kingdom Metazoa; phylum Chordata; class Amphibia; order Anura; family Dendrobatidae; genus Oophaga; species Oophaga sylvatica. The sequence goes on from JARQOD010000008.1 coordinate 131,096,233, forward strand.
GCTCTCTGCTCCACCATTCAGCCTGAGTCTTGGTCTAGCAGGCGCTATAACGTCACTATATTGTGTCTTCTACACCAGCCACACACAGCACAGAGAAGAGCCGCTGATCATCGGAATCAAGCTAGATGTTTTTTTTTTTCCATTTAGCCAGTGCACTAGTAGAAAGGGATGAAGCCACACCATACTGGGAGGGGGGCTCTGTGTGGACACAGTAGTCTGTGTGTGTGAGTGGAGAGGCACTGTGAGGGCATCATCGTATTTGATGGGGTTCAGGGAGTATTATAGTGTGGGGGGGCATTAGTGTGTGTAGAAAGCACTGTGGGAGCATAATACTGTGTGTGGAGCACTTTGGAGGCATCATACTGTGTGTGGAGCACTGTGGGTGCATCGTACTGTGTGCAGCACTCTGGGAGCATCATATTGTGGTGTGTGGAGCACTGTGGAGACATCATACTGTGTGTGGGGCACTGTGGGGGCATCATACTGTGTGTGGAGCACTGTGAAGGCATCATTCTGTGTGTTTAGCACTGTGGGGCATCATACTGTGTGTGGAGCACTGTGGGGGCATCATACTGTGTGTGGAGCACTGTGGATTCATCATACTATGTGTTGAGCACTGTGGGGGCATCATACTGTGTGTGGAGCACTGTGAGGGCAACATACTGTCTGTGGAGCACTCTGGGGCATCATACTGTGTGTGGAGCACTCTGGGGGCATCATACTGTGTATGGAGCACTGTGGGGGCATCATACTGTGTGTGGAGCACTGTGGATGCATCATACTATATGTTGAGCTCTGTGGGGGCATCATACTGTGTGTGGAGCACTGTGAGGGCAACATACTGTCTGTGGAGCACTCTGGGGGCATCATACTGTGTGTGGAGCACTTTGGGGGCATCATACTGTGTGTGGAGCACTGTGGGGGGCATCATACTATGAGAGGAGCACTATGTGGGGGCATCATACTGTGTGTGGAGCACTGTGGATGCATCATACTATGTGTTGAGCACTGTGGGGGCATCATACTGTGTGTGGAGCACTGTGAGGGAAACATACTGTCTGTGGAGCACTCTGAGGGCATCATACTGTGTGTGGAGCACTCTGGGGGCATCATACTGTGTGTGGAGCACTGTGGGGGCATCATACTATGTGTGGAGCACTGTGGGAGCAACATACTGTTTCTGGAGCACTGTGAGGGCATTATAATGTGTGTTGAGCACTCTGGGGGCATCATACTGTGTGTGGAGCACTCTGGGGGTGTGTAGCCCTGGTGTGAAGGCACACGCAGTACCCTGGAGGAAGTGCGGAGAGGTAACAGTTTAATGCTCAATAAACATTCACTCCATCACACACTTAGACACACCCATAGGTTATAAGAGCTAGTGAGATCTAGCGAGTTGAGTTCAGTCAGCGGCAGAGCTCAGTGAGTTCTGTTTCCTGTCTTCGGACAGAGGAGATCATTCAGTGTGCAGTCTGTGCAGGAAGAAAGAGGAGTTAGCAGCAGGACCTTCAGTCTCCTGTCCCAAGGACAGTGGAGTTCAGTGACGTGCTCCTGAACTAGAAGATTACTGAGCACCTGTTAGCAAGCTCTGGGAAGAAGCAAGAAGGGACTAGCCTGCATTACCCTAGGAAGTGTGGAGTGCTTATGCTACAAGCGCGGACAGGGCGAAGGGCGCAGTGGAAGGAATTCAGTAGTGCCTTAAGGATTGGATTATCCTGCACATTGTCACCGGTCACTGGCGACCGAAGTGTCACTATAGCTTTAGGCATAGTGATAGAAAAACCAGAGTCTTACTGGACCTTAGGTCGCAGCAAGCAGCCCTTGGAGTGTCAGTACGTAACAGGGGTCAGGTGGAATAGGAACTTTGAGCCTGATCAGCAAAAGCAAGAACCTAGTTCCATCAAAGGAAGGCTCCGACCACAAAACTGACCGGGCAGTACAGCTTGGAGAAGCTGGAGAAATTGGAGTGAACTAGGCTTTATGCTGGTTGGACTCATCATCTTTGAAAGTAAAGGAGGCCCCCAACCTGTTCAGCTGTTATCTCAAAGCACATCCTCCACCCGACCAGCCTCCCTGGGACCTGCCTTATCATCTGACAAGTAAAAGGTATGGAAAGACGCTGGATGGTGTGAGACTGATTTATTTACCTGCACCCGACATCATTAATTTCATAGACTTTGAGGGACCAGTCCCACCTGTAGGGGACCCGACAACTAGCTGCCACACCATCCCCTCAGAGATCTACAGCAGCGCTGGTCTTAGTGATCAGAGAACTACAGGTGGCGTCACGAACTGTATATATACCTATCCCCTGTAAATATCCCCCCCCAACATACGCCTGACCGCCAGGGCCACAGACCGAGCCACCGCTACCTGTGACAACCCCATAGACTTCCATGGGCTCGGCTCTGAGTACCCCATTGCTCTGGTAAACCACAATTGTGGTGCGGGTCAAGACAACTTGGCGTCACGAACAGGATGCGAAACTCGCAAAATTGCGAGCCCTGTGTGCCTGTGGAGGTGTTTTTGTGAAAAAGGACTGTTTGCTATTTTTGGCGCTAAAATCCGCCATTTTGCCGCCAAATTCGCGCCCTGAGGCGCTGGAGAAGAAGGTGGGCGTGGATTCGTGGGCGTGTGCCCCCCTGTGGCGCGAAGAGAATGCCTGCCCTCTCAAAGTGCTATTACAATATGCGATCCTGCCCTACAGCAAAGGAGGTCCGCCTCCTCTTCACCTTCTCTGCGAGGAGGAGGAGACGCAAACCCCGCCTCCACGGAAGAGACCGGACGGCTCTGGTAGAAGAAGGGAGAGTGTTCTGGAACATGATGGAGGCAGGACGTGTGCAGCCGAGCAGGGAAGCGGAGGAAGGCAGGCCCCGTTCCCCAGCCAAGCTGCCACTAGAACCAGAACCATCTGTGGTCCTGCACCTGCAGCAAGCCTTGCTGGAGATTGGAGAGGAAAATGCCAGGTTAAAGAAGATGATTTCGCAACAACCTGGCATGGAGGAGATCGAGAGACGCCGGCGTACCCTGATACAGCGGCGGCTGTGGGACGCGGTGTTCTCTCCCCTCGACGACCCCCCACGATTTGAACTACCAAGACTTCTGCTGCCCAAGGCTAAGGAGCAACCGGAGGCTACCCCCAAAAGGACCGACCCTGAACCTACCGATGGAGCGGTGGAAGCAAAGGAGGTTGAGGAGGTACCGCCTGTTCCGGAATGCCCGCCCGGCCAGGAGGCCGCAGCAGATGATCGATCCCCGGTAGGGACACCGGAGGGGTCCTGTCCATCATTACCAGACGTCGACTGGGATGAGATGGCGCGCCTGGATGACGTCGCCTACACCGCCCAGTGGGAACGTGAGTGGCAGCGTCGCGAAGAGGAACAGCGACGCCGGCAAGAGGAAGAGCGGGAAGTGCAGCGAAACCGACAGCGGCAGCATGCAGAGCTCATCGCGGACAAGGAGACCGTTCGCCGCGATAAAGGTACCCGGAGGGAACCACGACGTCAGGGGTGCGTCACCGAATTCCAGTTCCGCAAGGGCTGGGGTTTTATCCGGGAACCGGGACTTTACCCAGGGGTATTTGTGAGCCGACGCGATGTAGAGTCCCACCTACCACAAGGCCATCCGGGAAGGGACCTGGTTAATGGGGACATAGTCACCTATACACGGCACTGGGGTATGAAGGGATGGTATGCCCTTAATGTCACAATCGTCCGTGACCCCGTCCCCGACGCAGGTAACGTCACCATTGCCAGCGCATCACAGTCCCGAGCTTCCGCTGCACCAGGCCGTGCCCCGGCATCGCCCCCTGAATGTCCCTCGCAGTTCGAAGCACCGCCTGCATACTCTTCACTGCCTTGTCCTCCTACTACATCGCAACCTGCGACCCAATCTACATCGCAAACTGCGGTTACAGCTGAATCGCTACCTGCAACGCAAACTGCGACGCAATCGGCGTCTCACAAGGATGACATACCCGTTGCGCCCCTAGTGGTTCGCACGAGGACGGTAGCGACCCAAACCCTGATAGCAGGTCACGACTTGTTGGTCATGGGATCTAAGGATCATCGTATTGTTCCAGCCCCCGGGATGGAAAGTATAATGGAAGCCTGCAAGAAAATGTGAAGAACGGTAGGACCCAGACAGGGTTTACCGCAACAAAGAAAATGTAGAAAGTTTTGATAAAAGAAATAATTGCTGTTTTGCACTTTATTGCTATATATAGGGTTTACATAGTTTTATATATAATGAGTAGAATGCCCGGCTGGGTACCAGAGTGAAAATTTGAAAAATTGAATGCATAGTTTTACATAAAATGCCCTGTTGGGTAAAGTAAAAGTTATAGAAGAATGATGCATACTTGAAATATGTATATATATATGTCTCTTATTATGTCAATGGACTTTGAGGCTGAGGACTGTGCCAGCCCAGAACTTATCTCTGTAAATGGTTGCACTAAGGTGCATTATATTGGTTTTACATGAAACCACCTCAACTACCTCTGAATATAAAACCCGTGTGGTGTGGCACTGAGCGAGGTCTGCATTCAGATGTCCTGCAGCCCACCCAGGACCCACGTTGAAGGTTTGGTGCGGGTCCTTCACAAGAATATTGTCATCTATTTATATGAAAATGTCTATTTAGTATTTTGTATTTTTCTATGCCTATTGTTATAATGCAACGTTCAAGAAACCCGTACCTCCCGGATGGGAAGAGTTAATGTTTACTGTTAATGAAAAACAAAATGTCTTCTTGTATTTCACAGCCCGGGAGTGCTGTATTTTACCATGGGGGAATGTGTAGCCCTGGTGTGAAGGCACACGCAGTACCCTGGAGGAAGTGCGGAGAGGTAACAGTTTAATGCTCAATAAACATTCACTCCATCACACACTTAGACACACCATAGGTTATAAGAGCTAGTGAGATCTAGCGAGTTGAGTTCAGTCAGCGGCAGAGCTCAGTGAGTCCTGTTTCCTGTCTTCGGACAGAGGAGACCATTCAGTGTGCAGTCTGTGCAGGAAGAAAGAGGAGTTAGCAGCAGGACCTTCAGTCTCCTGTCCCAAGGACAGTGGAGTTCAGTGACGTGCTCCTGAACTAGAAGATTACTGAGCACCTGTTAGCAAGCTCTGGGAAGAAGCAAGAAGGGACTAGCCTGCATTACCCTAGGAAGTGTGGAGTGCTTATGCTACAAGCGCGGACAGGGCGAAGGGCGCAGTGGAAGGAATTCAGTAGTGCCTTAAGGATTGGATTATCCTGCACATTGTCACCGGTCACTGGCGACCGAAGTGTCACTATAGCTTTAGGCGTAGTGGTAGAAAAACCAGAGTCTTACTGGACCTTAGGTCGCAGCAAGCAGCCCTTGGAGTGTCAGTACGTAACAGGGGTCAGGTGGAATAGGAACTTTGAGCCTGATCAGCAAAAGCAAGAACCTAGTTCCATCAAAGGAAGGCTCCGACCACAAAACTGACCGGGCAGTACAGCTTGGAGAAGCTGGAGAAATTGGAGTGAACTAGGCTTTATGCTGGTTGGACTCATCATCTTTGAAAGTAAAGGAGGCCCCCAACCTGTTCAGTTGTTATCTCAAAGCACATCCTCCACCCGACCAGCCTCCCTGGGACCTGCCTTATCATCTGACAAGTAAAAGGTATGGAAAGACGCTGGATGGTGTGAGACTGATTTATTTACCTGCACCCGACATCATTAATTTCATAGACTTTGAGGGACCAGTCCCACCTGTAGGGGACCCGACAACTAGCTGCCACACCATCCCCTCAGAGATCTACAGCAGCGCTGGTCTTAGTGATCAGAGAACTACAGGTGGCGTCACGAACTGTATATATACCTATCCCCTGTAAATATCCCCCCCCCAACATACGCCTGACCGCCAGGGCCACAGACCGAGCCACCGCTACCTGTGACAACCCCATAGACTTCCATGGGCTCGGCTCTGAGTACCCCATTGCTCTGGTAAACCACAATTGTGGTGCGGGTCAAGACAGGGGCATCATACTGTGTGTGGAGCACTCTGGGGGCATCATATTATGAGTGGAGCAATCTTACTGTGTGTGGAGCACTGTGGGAGCATCATACTGTGTGTGGAACACTGCGGGGCATCATATTGTTTACCAGGCACTGTGGGCCATTACACTGTGCATTGGGGGTGTCATACTGTGGAAGGTCATTGTGAAGGTGTCATTCTGCATGGGGAGACATCATATTGTGTAGGGTCCCTTAAAGGGCCTATTACTGTTTGGCAACACTAAGAGACTTTTTTAAGGGCACTATTTCTATGTGGGTTCACAAAAATGAATGGGTCAAGTTATGTGGTGTGGCTTACCATAAAAAAATTGACTCATTTCCTGTCGTTCAAACTTGAGAGATATGCTACTGTTCCTATATGCCAAATCCAAGTAATGGCATCTTGTATGGAAACTAGAGATGAACAAATCGATTTCCAGGACCACGTCAGTAGTCCATGGCCGACGGACAGGAACCCTGCTAACTGCATTTTACCCACAGGCATCCCCAACAACAACATTAATAGATTAATAGGCCCGGTGCAACGTCATGTGTTGGTTAAGAATACAGTAGAACATTTTAATCCAGCCTATTTGTAAAGTTGCATCACTTTTATGTTAGGTGCATTGAAGCAATGAAAAAAACTTTTATTAGTATAAAAACCTTTAAAAGTTTCCATACCTAATGAGTCAGGCTTTATTCACTTAAAATTAGTGATGAACGTTGTTTTATATCTGTAGAAATACTCTAATTCCCTGCAGCGAAGGTCCCTGAGAGCCGCCCTAATGGACCAAATACCATCTAATATATATAAGGTTGGCTCCCACTCAGTGCTCGGCTATATCAGACCAATGTGTGAACTATAGAAACCTTTTAAATTTTTTTGCCAGAAATGCAATAGTCCCAATTTTGGCAGAACACCTTATTCTCACACCCATAATGGAGGGAGAGGGGGGTAGCCCCTCATTAAGTGGGTGTGGTTGTGCTGATGTGTGTGTGGTTTCCATGGGCCAGATGTGTGGTTTTGGCATTGGAGAAAGGATGCAATGGGTGTACTGTTACCTTTAGGATGTTGGTCGGTATGAAATGATGGTAAAAAAATGCACTCGGCCCTCAGTTCAGTAAGTTAAATGCCTTTAACATAGAACAGACATAACATTTCCTTGCTGAACCCCCAACGCAAACCCCTTTGTAGAATGAGAAAAAAACTCTTAAAGGGACTGCCTACTTCCAAAAACAGCACCACTGCTCTGCCTAGGCCGTGAATGGTATTACATCTGAAGTGTATGGGATGACATAGTCCGGACATCCTCTGTCACAGTACTAAGGTAATGCTGAGAAAAATATGGAATGATGTGATTATATGTACAGTTTGGTGCCACAATTTATTATTCACAGGCAAAATGCCCTGCAAAACTTCGGAATTGCTGACGACTTTGCTCAGCAGTCCCAGAGGACTCCCAATGCTTTCTACATTGATCGCTCCATTGTTATTTTATTATACCGCAATATCTGCATTTTTACGGCCTAACGACCCCGGCCTGTGCTCCCATGTGGGCACATTCACTTCAAGGGTAAAAAAAATTTGTAGCCTAGGATTATACAGATGCTGAGACGCACCGGTCTGACCTCACTCCCCCTATACATCATGATATCGAGTGTACTCGTGGGTCTTAACAAGGACTATTTACTGCCTGAGCGCTTGAGCCCAGCCGATATCATACATCAAAAGGCCTAATCCTTGTACAGCAGGCGGACCTCAGAAACACACGGCAACGGGTATCCAGCCCTCCTGCCTAATGAGGGGATAAAATAAAAGTATACGGATCAGTTGTACTGAGACCCCATCAATTCTCCGCTAGTCAAATTATCCGGGAAGAAATATTATGTTACCGCCACAATCAAAGTTAACTTTATTTGACAACAGGATTGCTGATGACAGGAGCAGAGGAGCCGCGAGGTCTCCGCCAGGTCCTTCTGCTGGCCCGCCGGGCTCCTTTTATGTACAGGACTTGTATTTTATAGCAGTAGGGTAGCTGAGCGAGGACTGGTGGGATATTGCCTCCTTTAGAAGAGCGTCAACGATCCACTCTTCTCAGGCCAAAGATATTCATATAATGGCCTATAGCAGAAAACTCAACCTTTGCCCCTGGAGAAAAGATTTTCTTATATTAATTTTCACTTTTTTAGTTTTTACAAACAGAAAAAAAGATTTTCTTTTTTTCTTTTTTTTTTTTATTTTATTATATTTACTAGGGCCAGATAGTGTTGGGGTCCAGGAGTCCGCCTGTCTCTGGAATGAAGCGGATGTATCTATTGAAGGAAAAAGGAATGCAGTGGATCCCTTTAAGTTTAATCCGGGTGCTAAGTATAAAAAGTTTCCAATTTATTGCAACGCATTTCGGATGCCTGAGGAAGGAGCAGGTTCTACTCCGAAACGCGTTGCAATAAATTGGAAGTTTGTTATTCTTACCGCCTGGATTACCCTCTGTTAGCGGCAGCACCCGGGATCCACCGCATTCCTTTTTCCTTCACTTCTTATGTCCTCTCTCCATTTGTTGTGAGTACCGTGGATGAAGCAGCAGTTGGAATATACATTACTCTACGTATTTGGAGCGCCTCTCGTTTTTTTTTTATCTCTCCTGGGGATGTATCTATGTCAGACTCATTTTTGAGAAGTCTGACATGTCGTTCCATTCATCGTGGACCCCCTAAGTACAAAAGTTAGCATTTTTCTGATCTTTGCTATTAAAGGTCCCCATTGAATTCATTGAAGAGCTGAGAGGTAACGTGAAGCTTCTTGAACCTGAATGCAAGCCCTATAACAGCACCCCACCACCGGCTATCATTTGTTGTTCAGGAGTAGAAAAACACGGCTGCTTTCATCTAAAATAGCGCCACCCCTATCTACGGGTTGTGTGTGGTACTGCAGCTCAGCTCCAGTTTAGTTCATAGGACTGAGCTTGCAATAACACAAACAACCTGTATACAGATTTTTTGAAAATTTTTTTAACACCTCCCAACACAGTACATAATATTATGCTCCATGTAGGTTGCATAAGCTCTGATCACTGCTGTTTAACCCCTTAAATATTGCTGTCAATTTTTGACGGCGGCATTTAAATGCAGCAATCACTGCAGCCATAAGCTGGATTTTATAGGAGACCATGATTTTTGCTACGTATTGCAGTATCAGAAGGTCACAAGTTGAAGTCCTCAAAGAAGACAAGAAGTTAGCAAAAAGTTTAAAATAAAAAAATTCAAAAACATAAAAATTCATAAAATGCCCTTTAAAAATAAACCCATAAAAACAAATAAAATAATAAACACCGTCGGTATTGCCGCATACGCAAAAGTCAATCTATCAAAATGTAAAATTATTTACCCCTATGGTACATGATGTAATGGAAAAAAGCCCTGAAATGTCAGAAAAGCTGTTTTACGATTGGTGCACCTGCCCCCCAAAATGCAAGTCCTCTCACAATAGAAAAATTTGAAATGTTACGAATTTCAGAAAATGGTGACACATACCCAATTTTTTTTTACAAGTTCCTTTTTTTTCCACCATTTACATTAAAAAAGATACAAGTTTATTAAGGCCGTACTTGTACTGACCTGGAGAATCATTTTTTCAGGTCATTTTTACTGCACCATTTACTCCCTAAAAATGCAGTCCAAAAAACAACAATGGAGGATTTTTTTTTCACAATTTCACCTCAATTAAATTTATATTTTCCCATTTTTCAGTATGTTATGCAATAAAATAAATTAAGTCATTAAAAACTACAACTTGCCCTGAAAAGTACAAGCCCTCGTTCGGCTATGAGGACTTAAAAATTTAAAAGTGATTGCTCCGGGAAGAAGAGGAGGAAAACGTAAAAGCACAAGTATGAAAATTGGCCATGTCAGGAAGGGGTTTATTTGGGAACAAAATATGGAAATCTGTATAAATTCACAGATTTGCTGCTAATTTTTACCATATGGATTTGTGCAGGTAAAATCTGCAGTAGTACCACAATAAGGCAAATGGAGTTGTGATGCACTCATGTTGTGTCCTGATCTGTGAATATAATGTTGAGACTGCAGTGAAGACTGACACAGATATAGCTAAGACCACATTCACATGTTCAGTATTTGGTGAGTATTTTACTTCAGTATTTGTAAGGCAAAACCAGGAGTGGGTGATAAATACAGAAGTGGTGACGTGTTCCTATTATTCTTTTTCTCGGATTGTTCCACTATTGGTTTTGGTTTACCAATACTGATATAAAATACTGACCAAATACTGAATGTGTGAACATGGCCTAATAGTGAGTATAACTGTATAAAAATGAAGATGTATATCTTAGGTTACTCTGTAAAGTGCACTCATAACGGTCTGTTCACATTTACTTTTCCCTTCACTTCAAGACAACTCCCATTACGCAAGCCAAATGGGCTCCGAGTCGTCTGACAAGGGTCCTTTAGGCATAACCTCGTCCGATACTGTATGCCCTGAGATACCTTAATTTTTAAGAAAGCATAGTTTTCTGTGCTTTTATAGAGGGACACATTAAAAAAGTCCCTATTTTTTTACGAGGGTAGTCAAAGTCTGTGATGTATTAATCAAAATTAGTCCAAAACAAAAATCAAAAAATGGCACTTCCAACAATACTATATCCACACCAGAATGTATGTTCATTCCAGAAAGAAGAGATCCATCAATAAAATAAATCAGTTTATTTCAATATAAGGGCACGATTATACCTGGCAAGGAGCGGTGGTTGCGTCCCCTCACCTCGACGCGCGTCGGGCTGAGGGGACGCCACCACCGCTCCTTGCCAGGTATAATCGTACCCTTATTTTCCTGTTTAATTATTTCCCTTCACACTGCATGTTATAGGGTTTTCATATATTGGGCTTTTTCTTGTCATCATTAGTATCGAAGGACTTTGTTGCATTTTGTTACGGTGGATATACTTTTTGTACCTGGCATTTTTACTAATCTGAAGTTAATGTGAGGAATATTATTTCTGATTATGGGCAAATATAATGGTGTATCAACATTTGATCTATACATATATTAGGATCGGATTATGTATTTATTGCACAAGACACCTTATATATAATTATATTTTCTTTGAGCATACTTATGACCCATGTGAATAATGTTTGGATAACGTGCCATATACATATATATAGTGCCCTTGCTTTTTGATTAATTTGTGTGGTGACGTCTCCTTTTCTGTTTTTTATCCTTGTTATATATTTTTTTTCTTTTAATATTGAAATAAACTGATTTATTTTATTGATGGATCTCTTCTTTCTGGAATGAACATAAATTCTGGTGTTGACATATATATAATATATATATATATGTATATATATAAAGTCTGGTGTATGCCACTATGGGCCAATATAGTGACCTATGTTGGAGACCTTTGCTACAGGTGAACATCAGGGCTTACTCCTGACACATACCGCCAATGGAAGCAAAAGACTAAATGTGAACAGAGCCTTAGATGTATAGGTAAACGTGTATGACGTCAGGTTGAACTTTATACCGTTTAGCTTCTTTTTTCATGCCGCGCCATTCACCCCATTTCTATGTTGGGTTTGGTATATTTATACTCCCTGTAGGCTACAATATTATGATCTTATAGACGACCGTGTGCAAATATTTATCTTACGCCCCGTGATACCTCCCCCCTAAACATAATAACTATGCGGAAACATGGAACAAAGCTTTCTCTTCCAAATCTCTAAGGGCACCAATTATGTTGGCCCACGAAAAGTTCAGCAATTACAATCAGTCTATTCTTTGCCGGATCCACTCTGCAAGCAGTACTTTGCATTACGCAGGGATTGGGTCAGATGGCATTAAACCCTAAGGGGAGTGACACATAATTGGGCAGTATGAAATCAGACGATGATTTGTGTTGAAGCTCTGATTTGTAGCAAAGATATCCTATAACAGGTAACACCCACTGTCCAAACTGACTGCAGATCTACCAGCGTCTCGAGAACACCACAGGGCCTTGAGCCAAAACAGATCTGCTGTACATAGAGGGGTTACTTTCAGCCTACCATGCCCTCCTTTGGTAATTAAATACCACCTTTTTGCTATCCAGAACATGGACACATGTAAATCAATCCATAAGCAATGGACCCTATAGGAGAGTGATTAACTCTATAGGGTTGTTTTCTGCTGGAATCTTAGTCCACCAAAAGATCCTTTGGTGAGCCATTCGGACCCTGTGTAGAATGATAGAAAAAGACCATTCAGAGGGTCTGAGGGTGATAGATGTGCCTCTTCTTTGGCAAGCAGACAAGAAAGCCATGTTTTGAAGCCTCTATCTGAACATCTCATCTGGTCCACCAACAGTTCTTAATGTGGCACCCCAGGAGTCCGGTTGCCACAATGGCCTTGCCTCCCTCCAGGGGGGAGTGATGTCATGCCTGGAAGCAAAGGAGGAATTCCCTTACCAGGTAGTTCCAGCATACAACACAGTTCCTGCTCCAGGCCAGAAGGTTGAGCTCTAAACCCGACTTCAGGGGAGCTGCTCTCTGATCGGGAGGAGGAAGTTTGTGGGAGTTAGAGCCTGAACAGGGTTGAGAGAGGACGTGTGGAGAGGAGCTGGGGATAGAAGCTCCATCTGTGCTCATCCCAGGCTTGAGCGCCAGTGACCGGGCACTGGAGCCCGAGGCTGTGTGGGTACTAAAGCCCTGGTAGCAGAATCCGAAGGGCAGGAGACCGCAGGTCCTCTGCCCCAACTGATACTCGACGACACAGCAGCACGTGTGAGCTGGAGACGCCAGACAGGAGCGACCCCTGAAACAGGCTCAAGCTGCCTGTCATGCGAGTGGAGTTCTACCTAAGCATCAGACAGGGAGAGGGACTTGAATAGAGTTTACAGCAGCAAGTACCTCAGAGAATAGCGCTTGAAAGGAGGCCTCACAACCCACCTGACTAAGGAAATTCCCAAATTGCTTCCAGGCTGACCGACTCCAGAACCATATGAAACCTGAGCCGGGGACAGTACCTGCACTGCTCAGTAAAAGGTAAAGGAAACAACAGCCTTTGTGTCCATCAGTTATTCCTCCAATCCTCAGCCCTACATCCCAACATCCTCCTTCCCTCACAGCCTGCCATATCTGCCCTGGGGCCACCAGTGGGGAGCGATAACATCTCTGCTGCATTACCATTGGTCCCAGAGGACCTGAACTGCAGCGTCGGCTATCCCTTGCCGAATACCGCGTGTTGCGTCACGAAACCTTCCCTTAAAAACTACCCTCATCACCGCCATTGCACACCCAGGGCCACAGACCGGGTCACCGCTACTGTGACAATCCCATTTAAGTACTGTCAGACCCGGCGCGAGTATCCCACTGTCTTAGCGGGTGTTGAATTAACACTCAAAAGGTCAGACTTACTTAGTGACATTATTGTGCAAGTTAGGTGACATCACTAGTCAACCAATTCTCCTCTGCCTCCTTCCATTAATAAGTAAGAGCATAAGCGGTGACAAGGATGGCAGATTTTTACACTGTGTTTTACACATGAACCAGAGGATTTCTGGGTCTTTTTACCCAAAGAATGCCAATTGAGTGCCCTTTTGGTATCCAACATACTAGTAAACATTGGAAGTCATTTTTTAAATTTACGATGCACTTCTCTTCATAGAGGTAACACACAAAAAAGCTCTCATACATTTTTTGAATGGGACGCTATGGGTCAGGTTTGCCCCCAACATAATTGTCTCATAGAAGGCTGAAAAGTCATGTGAACAGAGATAATTTAAGATAATTTCTCATTTAGAGTAATGACAGTGTTAAATTAGGGTAATCTTCATGGCAACCAGATAACATTTTTGTGCATGTGTGTGATTTACAAAACTTCAGATATCAAAATGTTTGCCTAGCCATGCAGTTTAACAATGATAAATGTAAGGTTATACACATGGAAAGAAGGAATCAATATCACCATTACACACAAAACGGGAAACCACTGGGTAAATCTGACATGGAGAAGAACTTGTGGATCCTAGTTAATGATAAACTTACCTGGAGCAGCCAGTGCCAGGTAGCTGCTGCCAAAGCAAACAGGATCATGGGTGCATTAAAAGACGTCTTGATACACATGATGAGAGCATTATACTGCCTCTGTACAAATCCCTGGTTAGGCCACACATGGAGTACTGTGTACAGTTTTGGGCACCGGTGCTCAGGAAGGATATAATGGAACTAAAGCAAGTACAAAGGAGGGCACCAAAAATTAATAAACAGGATGGGGGAACTACACTGCCCAGAGATATTAGCAAAATTTGGATTATTTAGTCTAGAAAAAAGACGACTGAGGGGCGATCTAATAACCATTTATAAGTATATAAGGGGACAATACAAATATCTCTCCGAGGATCTGTTTATACCAAGGAAGGGGACAGTCACAAGGGGGCATTCTCTGCGTCTGGAGGAGAGAAGGTTTTTCCACCAACATAGAAGAGGGTTCATTTCTGTTAGGGCAGTGAGAATCTGGAATTCCTTGCCTGAGGAGATGGTGATGGCGAACTCAGTCAAGGGGTTTAAGAGAGGCATGGATGTCTTCCTGGAGCGTAACAATATTGTATCTTAAGGTTATTAGGTTCTTTGGAAGGACGTAGATCTGGGGATTTATTCTGACGGAATATAGGCTGAATTGGATGGACAAATGTCTTTTTTCGGCCTTGTTAACTATGCAACTATGTCTATTCCAACTTCACATGGCAGCAGTCTTGCACCTATCCTTTGACCAAACAGTTCATTGATGTTGGGTATATTGACTACATTTCAAATACAGAAATAGAAAAAAAAAGTTTATGAATTGGCTGTAATTTTGGCATGTCTTCAAGAACGACCGTGTCTACTTAAGAACTGCTGGTAGGCTATAAGAGCTTAGATTGGGGTGTAAAACTAGGAGTCATGGTCTGTTTGGCAAAGAAGGGACACATCTATCCCCCTAGGACTCTTAGACCCTGTTCTATCAGTCCACGCAAAGGTATGAATCGTTCATTTGAACATTCTTTTGTTGAACCATGACATACTAACTAAGTAGAAGACAACACTACTTGGAGCTAATCTACAGTAAACCAAACTATGATATGGTTTACAATAAATATGCCAAACAATGGTGGAAGAGAAAGGATGAGCTGTCACATGAAGCATTGTTACTTAATATATAAGGAATATCCAGGAACAAGAGCTTGCTCATCTTCTCTGCCTACTGCCACCATCTCAGAAAAAATAGGACCATTCCTGGTCCAAAAACCTGACCTCCTTGTCTAAACTGTCTCTTCTTCCCCTCTTCCTGGAATGTCTCTTTCTGTCGATATCCTGATACCTTCCCTCCCTCCCCAGCAGAGAAACAGGAAAAAGTACAAGGAAGAAGAAAAAAAAAATCAAAGCCACACATATTGATTCCAGATGTTTGCTGTGCTTGCTGCACCCCCCTCTTTCCTTGCAATTTAATTAAATTCCCCCAGACAGCCAGGAGGAATTTTTTTTAATGATCAAATTTCCCTGGCTCCACTCCTAAAGTGCCCCCTCTCCCCGCCCTTCTGATAAATGGCCAACTACATTCTTCCTGAAATCACGGCAGCCAAAGACCAGGGAGGGCAGCATTATCCCAGAATCCTCCTTTGTAACAAAGTTCTGGAGTCTGACAGCATCTTGTTCCCAGCAGACACCAATCCCTGTGCCATTAACTCTTTCACCCCTGTTTCCGAAACAATAGACAAGGATCCAAACTCAAGGAACCGTTCAATGCCGTCTTGTCGGCTGTGCACCAAAGTATTTTTGTATGTCGCCATAGATGAATTGGCTCTGGTGTCGCGATGGACGTCACTTCCTCGGGTCTTGGCTTTGAAGTTGCTGTGGCTTGTTAAGCGCTTCGTAGACAGGACTTCCACTCACCTGGAGAAGTCATCAAAAATAACGAACAAGATCATTAGAAGTTTGACACGAATAACAGCTACACGTTCCTAAATTGCCTAAGGTTCACTGAAGGGTCAAGAAACCCGGAATTTGATGGCAGAAAGAAAACACCTGACCGAAATAGTCTAAAATGTACTCATGGCGATTAACACTTTTGCTACCGAGGGTAACGCTACTTGATGAATAGCCAACTTAAGTGAGGTGTATAGGATAGACTGTCAATGAGAAGGAGGAAGGGCGTAGAGGACATTGGGCACAACCCAAGCCTTTGTGTCTGAGGGGGCACAAAACCATCTCTGCCAGACCAGTAGTGGAATTGGCACTTGGGAGGTAGGAGATCAGGAACTTCAAACGTTTTATACTTATAAACGTTTCCAAGGCATTATGGATGACCATCAACATGACTGCCATCCCAAAGCTTTAGCCACTTAGCTTTCTCACACCCTTGAATGGCAAAGTTCCCTACAGAAACAAGAGACTTTAGTAAAACAGTAATGTTGGCCATATTTGATGGGCCACTATGGGCATTTTAGAAAATAAAAGCTACAACTTCCAGCACATTCATAAGTCAATAGGATTAAGGAGCAGCGTTTCTTCATATCCTTCAGTTTTTGGAGACCATAAACAATCTTTCCGTTTTCCATAGTCACTCCCCCCTTCCCTTTCCTTTCCCTCACTCCCAATCTGGCGCCTTTACCCTCTCCACTTGTGGGTTTTAGAATTTCGTCTTTGGCTTATATTCTTTCAACAATTAATCATCAAGTTGTTATTTGCTGAGGTAGGGGGACGCCGCCTCAGTTTTTAGACCTGGCCGGAGCGTGCGGTGAAAAATGGCAGGATCTTTCAGCTGAGCTTTCCTTGGGGGGGAGAGCGCACTAGGTTGCCCAGGAGTTGGCTTTGTCAGACATGCAGACATGTGACCTGTCCCTCGAGACCTTACACAGAAAAATCATATCACACCTCAATTTTTTAAGCAAATCTCAGACATTCCCTCTCTCTGCCATTTCCGCTGCTGTCTCCTTATTTCCATTTCATGGACAGCGCTGGCTGAACAAGTCATCTCCGCCTGAGATTATATGAGGTTAAAAGAGAATAGCTGGGGGAAATGAAAAGCCCACCGTGCTCCTTGTAAAGCTGTGCGGGATCAGGCAGAACCGTGCTAAAACTTACACAAACTGCAGCAAGGGGTAAAAAAAAAAAATGTTTAAAAACCTAAAACATCAGGGTTCATCAAGCAACTCATGCAAAAACATCTCTAATTTGTTGCATTGATTTTGATGCATTAACAAGTTATTCCCCAATAAAACAGTTATTCCCATAGGATTGGGACAATTTACTGATTCCTGGTGCTCCCACTACTGGGACCTCCAGCAATCTTATGATTGGGACTATGAAACCCCAAAAATGGAGCTTTGTAGCCCAGTTGTGAATTGAGCGGAGATGGACATCCTCGGCTATTTTCAGCAATCCTATTGGCAATGAATTGAGTTGAGGCTGAGCATGTGCACACCAGCTCCATTCAAGATGCAGCCCATTTTTGAGGTTCCAGAGACCTGATCTCATGATCGATGGGGGTCACAGCAATCAGATTTCCAGTGATCACCAAGCTATCAGGATTAGACCAAGAGATAATATTGTAAAATATATTACTTTATTGTTCAATTTGAAAACATCAAAATACACAAATGACAAAATAAAATGGGGAACGGGAAATAGGGATGGAAATTATTAAAAAAAATAGGGAGGGGATGGATGTGCACCATATATATGTGTGTCAAGAATTTCAAAAATGACAATCCAATGGACAAATAATAAATAGCACATTAGCACCATACATAGAAAATCACATTTCATGCCCAATTATAAAAAAAAATGAAGAAAATATATGAAGATGCAGTGTGCCACAGTTATTCAAGATGTTAAAAGGGTGACCAAAATATTATTGACCCATACAAAAGATATATACCAATCAAAAATATCATATAATATATGAAATAAAAAAAAGTGCATTCAAATATGCAGTGAATAAAAATATTCAGTAGAAATAGATAAATATTGCTCAGTGGAAAACACAATTATTATTTTTACTATTTATTATTATAACGCCATTTATTCCATGGTGCTTTACATTGTGAGGAGGGGTATTACATAATTAAAAACAAGTACAGCAATCTTAAACAATACAAGTCACGACTGGCACAGAAGGAGAGAGGACCCTGCCCGTGAGGGTTCACAAACTACGAGGGATGGGTCAGGATACAGTGGGTGAGGATAGAGCTCTTCGTGCAGCGGTTTGGTGGTTACTGCAGGTTGTAGGCTTGTCGGAAGAGGTGGGTCTTCAGGTTCCTTTTGAAGTTTCCATGATAGGCGAGAGTCTGATATGTTGTGGTAGAGAGTTCCAGAGTAGGAGGGATGCACGGAAGAAATCTGTATGCGATTTTGGAAGAGGAGAAAAGAGGGGAGTAAAGAAGGCGATCTTGTAAGGATCGGAGGTTGCGTGCAGGTATGTATCGGGA
>JARQOD010000008.1:131114814-131180121 GCA_033576555.1 Oophaga sylvatica
AAAATCACATTTCATGCCCAATTATAAAAAAAAATGAAGAAAATATATGAAGATGCAGTGTGCCACAGTTATTCAAGATGTTAAAAGGGTGACCAAAATATTATTGACCCATACAAAAGATATATACCAATCAAAAATATCATATAATATATGAAATAAAAAAAAGTGCATTCAAATATGCAGTGAATAAAAATATTCAGTAGAAATAGATAAATATTGCTCAGTGGAAAACACATATTATTATTTTTACTATTTATTATTATAACGCCATTTATTCCATGGTGCTTTACATGTGAGGAGGGGTATACATAATAAAAACAAGTACAGCAATCTTAAACAATACAAGTCACGACTGGCACAGAAGGAGAGAGGACCCTGCCCGTGAGGGTTCACAAACTACGAGGGATGGGTCAGGATACAGTGGGTGAGGATAGAGCTCTTCGTGCAGCGGTTTGGTGGTTACTGCAGGTTGTAGGCTTGTCGGAAGAGGTGGGTCTTCAGGTTCCTTTTGAAGTTTCCATGATAGGCGAGAGTCTGATATGTTGTGGTAGAGAGTTCCAGAGTAGGAGGGATGCACGGAAGAAATCTTGTATGCGATTTTGGGAAGAGGAGAAAAGAGGGGAGTAAAGAAGGCGATCTTGTAAGGATCGGAGGTTGCGTGCAGGTATGTATCGGGAGACGAGGTCACAGATGTATGGAGGAATAGGTTGTGGATGGCTTGGATGACTTTGTATGCCATGGTTAGGGTTTTGAACTGGAGCCTCTGGGTAATGGGAGCCAGTGCAGGGATTGACAGAGGGGAGATGCCGGGGAATAGTGGGGGGGACAGATGGATTAGTCGGGCAGCAGAGTTTAGAATAGATTTGAGGGTGCGAGAGTGTTAGAGGGGAGGCCACAGAGCAAGAGGTTTCAGTAGTCAAGGTGGGAGATGATGAGTTCATGGCTTTGGGTTTTAGCAGATTCTTGGTTGAGGAATGTATGGATCCAGAAATATTTTTGAGTTGGTAGGAAGTGGAAAGGGCTTGGATATGTGTGTTGAAGGAGAGATCAGAGTCAAGGATTATCCCAAGGCAGCGAGCTTGTGGGACTGGGGAGAGTGAACAGCCATTTACTTTAATGGATCCGTCCATTGGGTGGGGGAGTGACATGGGGAAAGATGATGAATTCTGTTTTGTCCATATTAAGTTTTAGAAATCTAGCGGAGAAGGATGAAATAGCGGACAGACGTTGTGGGATTCTGGTTAGTGGGGAGGTGATATCTGGTCCAGAGAGGTAGATCTGTGTGTCATCAGCATAGAGATGATACTGCAAGCCGTGAGATTCTATGAGCTGTCCGAGGCCGAAGGTGTAAATGGAGAAGAGCAAGGGTCCTAGGACTGAACCTTGCAGGACTCCGACAGATAGGGGGCGAAGTGAGGAGGTGGTGTGTGTGTGGGAGACACTGAATGTCCGGTCTGTTAGGTATGACAAGATCCAAGATAGGGCCAAGTCTGTGATTCAAGAGATGAGAGGGTCTGTAGTAATAGGGAATGTTCCACTGTGTCAAAAGCAGAAGACAGGTCCATGCGAGGAGGACAGAGTAGTGTCGCTTGGCTTTGGTGGCCAGTAGGTCATTAGTGATTTTAGTTAGGGCAGTTTCAGTAGAGTGATGCGGTTGGAAGCCAGATTGTAAGTGGTCGAAGACGGAGCAGGAGGAGAGGTGAGGGGACAGTTCAAGATGGACGTGTTGTTCCAGTAGTTTTGTGGTGTCTTGACCCGCACCACAATTGTGGTTTACCAGAGCAATGGGGTACTCAGAGCCGAGCCCATGGAAGTCTATGGGGTTGTCACAGGTAGCGCTGGCTCGGTCTGTGGCCCTGGCGGTCAGGCGTATGTTGGGGGGAATATTTACAGGGGATAGGTATATATACAGTTCGTGACGCCACCTGTAGTTCTCTGATCACTAAGACCAGCGCTGCTGTAGATCTCTGAGGGGATGGTGAGGCAGCTAGATGTCGGGTCCCCTACAGGTGGGACTCTTCCCTCAGGTCGATAGTTATGGTGGGGTTGTGCAGGGATGCAATCAAATAACTCAGTCTCACACATAGAAGCTTCTTTCCATACCTTTTACTTCAAGTTGTTCAGGCAGGTCCCAGGGAGGCTGTTCGGGGTGGATGAATGCACGTAGCGGTAACAGTTGAGCAGGTTACAGGCCTCCTTCTCTTTCCAAATGATGAGTGAGTCCAAGCTTGCCTGTAGCTAAGTTAACTCTATAGTTTTCAGCTTTTCCCACTAGCTGTACTGCCCGGCCGGTTTTGTGATAGAGCCTTATAAGTGGTGAACTAAGTACTTTCTTTTGCCGCGCGCCGGACTCAGAAGTCTTGTTCTCCTGACTCGGTTACGTACTGGCACTCTAAGGGCGGCTTTCTGCAACCTAAGGTCCAGTAAGACTCTGGCTTTTCTATCACTATGCCTGGAGCTATAGTGACGCTTCGGTCCCCAGTGACCGGTGACAATGTGCAGGATAATCCGATCCTTAAGGCACTTCTGAATCCTTCCCACTATGCCCTTCGCCCTGCTTCTGCTTTCAATGTAGCACTGAAGCGTGAAGATAGAAAGTCAGTTTTCTTCCTTGGTCTCACTGAGTAACTCTCAGTTTCCTCAAAGTTCAGACTGAGTAAAAGGTAACTCTGACTAGACTCGGGATGATAACTAGTCATCCGTTACTAGACTCCACTTCGTTGAATTGGCAGGAACTAATCTTCTGCTCACCCAGAGCTGCAGCTCACTGTCTGAGAAGAACTAGCCCTGACTGCTCTGTAGATGACAGGAAGCTAGACTGACTCTCTCCTGTGCTACACGTCACTCCCTATACACCCCTGTGGGTGTGTCTGAAGTGTAAGTGAGTGTCAAGCTTTAACTGTTACCTTACTGTGCATTCTCCAGATCCTGTGTGCCTTACATACCAGGGCTACACATTCCCCCTTGGTAAAATACAGCACTCCCGGGCTGTGAAATATAAGAAGAAAGACATTTTGTTTTCCATTTAAACAAGTAACATTTTAAACTCTTCCCATCAGGGAGGTACGGATTTCTTGAACGTTGCATTATAACAATAGGCATAGAAAAATACAAAATACTAAATAGACATTTTCATATAAATAGATGACGATATTCTTGTGAAGGACCCGCACCAAACCTTCAACGTGGGTCCTGGGTGGGCTGCAGGACATCTGAATGCAGACCTCACTCAGTGCCTCACCATATGGGTTTTATGTTCAGAGGTAGGTGTGCTGGTAGAGAATGCACAAAGTGCAACTATATACAAGATCAGTTCTTGGGCTGGCTCAGTCCTCAGCCTCAGAGTCCATCATGAAACATTTTCAAGTAATTTACATATCATAACAATACTTTATACAATTATCCATACTTAGTAAACTAGTTTGCTAGGACTACTTTTGATAACGAATAGGTATCTTCCCTTTCGTTGTACGTTCTGATCTACGTGGAGTAGCTTCAGGTATATTAATCTCTAACCCAACTGTTCTACGTAACGGCAAACTATAGAACTGCCTCAATCTTTCTATGGATCTGGCAAGCGTACTGATGGCTGGGCGTGTGAGTCAGCTTCACCAGGGGTTCCCATAGCATGGGGCGCTGCTTCAGATGATTCTTCCTCTTGAGGTTCCGCAGGTTGGGGTGCTGCTGGAGTAGGTAACTCCTGAACTGGCTCAACTGGCACCATGGGCACAACTGGAGGTAGAACTTCCTCTTGTGGCTGATAAAATTGCAACACCGGAATTATTACAGCATCTCCCAGTCTCGGCCAATCTGCAGGGAAATCTCCCAGATCCGTGTGTATGACCTCTTCTTTTCTTTCTTCTTGATTGATGACAGAGTTCTCTTCACGAAACTTTAAGGGTTCTGGACACAATTTCAAATGGTCTCTGGACACAGTGGATATCGTTCTTCCTCCGTCCTTACTGATGATACAAACTTTTCTATTGTCATATTTGGAATCTTGTACGACGTAGGGTTCTTGCTCCCACTGGTTATCCAATTTGTGCATTTTCATTTTCCTTTTCAATACCACTTCTCCAGGCATCAAAGGCTTGGCAGGAGCATTCCTGTTGTAAATATCTTCCTGTTTTTCCCGTACCTTGTTGAGACTTTCTTCTACACAGACTTGCACTCTTCTGTATTGCTCTTGCCGATTGATGTCCCAGTTTTCAATAGCGTCATCTGCCTCTGGTTCTACCACTCCAAGTTCTAAATCCATTGGTAGTCTTCCGGGCCTTGCTCTCATAAGATAGGCTGGAGTGCAGTTAGTGGAACTTACAGGTATATGGTTATACAAGTCAACCAAATCAGGTAGTAAGTCCGGCCATCGATTTCTGTCTTCCAACGGTATGGATTTCAACAAATCAAGGACAATGTGGTTCATCTTCTCGCAAAGACCGTTGGTTTGAGGATGGTATGGTGTGGTTCTAATTTTCTTACACCCATACATGTGACAGAATTCCTTGAATAGATCAGCTTCGAAAGCAGGTCCTTGATCGGTTAATACTTGCTCCGGATACCCATGCGGTCTGCAGAAGCTTGCTTGAAAGGTTTTTGCTGCCGTCACTGCTGTCTGATCCTTAACTGGTACAACCACCAGAAATCTAGAGTAATGGTCCACCATGGTCAAGGCGTATGAGTATCCAGATCTACTTGGCGACAGTTTGACGTGGTCCAGGGCCACAATCTCCAAGGGACGAGTCGTCCGGATAGGCTGCAGGGGTGCCCTCTGACTACCGTAGTCCTTTCTTCTGAGACCACAGGGTCCACAGTTCCGACACCACCTCTCAATGGAGCTGCGCATCCCTACCCAGTAGAACCGGCACCTCAACAGGGTCTCCAGCTTTCTCCAGCCAAAGTGTCCTGCTTGATCATGGTATGCTTCCAACACCATTTGGACGTCTGCCTTGGGGACCACTATTTGCCAGACCATCTCGTGGGTCCTGGGATTGATGTATCTCCTGCACAACTTCTCACGGTATAGGAATAACCTGCTTCTCTCGTTCCACAGGAGCTTTGCTGACATAGGTGCATCTTTTTCCAAGGAGGAACCTTCCTGTCTTAACAACTCCTTGATACGGCTGACCACTGGATCGCTGTCCTGAGTCTCTTTCCAGCTGTGATGGGGTAAAGGATTTAACGTTGCACCATACTGCTTTCTGTAGACTCGATGCTCGTGGACTACCCCATTTCGATGGAACGCAGGTAGCTCAATTTCTTCCAGGTCGTCCGATTCTTCCTCCGTGTCAGAGTCATGCGGCATTCGGGACAATGCGTCAGCATTAGCATTCTTTCGGCCTGCCCGGTACTTGATAGTAAACTGGTAATTAGACAACCGAGCCATCCAACGCTGCTCCATGGCGCCCAACTTGGCCGTTTCCAGGTGCGTTAGCGGGTTGTTGTCTGTGTACGCCGTGAACTTGTTGGAGGCCAGATAGTGCTTAAATCTTTCAGTAATGGCCCAGACCAGCACCAGAAACTCCAGCTTGAAGCTGCTATAATTTTCCGGATTCCTCTCAGTTGGCCTGAGTTTTCTGCTGGCATAAGCGATGACTTTTTCTTGGCCATTCTGCTTCTGACTGAGAACTGCTCCTAAACCTTCATTACTAGCATCGGTGTACAGCAGGAACGGTTGGCTGTAATCAGGATACGTCAAGATCTCATCGCCTGTAAGGATCTCTTTCATTTTTTGGAATGCTTCAGCCTGTTCCTTACCCCAATTGAAGGGAGGATTTCTGCTCTTTAGGGATTGGCCTACTAGGAGGTCCTGTAGAGGCGCTGCCTTCTTCGTGTAATCTTTCACGAACCTTCTGTAGTAACCCGTTAGTCCCAGGAACTGTCGCACTTCCTTGAGGTTCTTCGGCTCCGGCCACTTCTGGATGGCAGTGACTTTCTCTGGGTCCGGCGCTACTCCTTCCGAACTGACGATGTGCCCCAAATATTGTACCTTCTGTTTGAGTAGATGGCATTTTGAGGGTTTCAACTTCATCCCGTACCTGGACAGGGACTCAAATACTTCTGCCAGGTGCTTCAGATGGTCCTCATATGTCTTGGAGTACACGATGACGTCGTCTAAGTATAGCAGCACGGTTTCAAAATTGAGATGTCCCAGGCAGTTCTCCATCACTCTCTGAAATGTTCCTGGGGCACTGCTGAGCCCAAACGGCATTCTGTTGAACTCACAGAGCCCATTGGGGTGGTGAAAGCCGTTTTCTCACGATCCTCCTCAGCCACAGCCACTTGCCAGTATCCACTAGTCAGATCAAGGGTAGAAAAGTAGTTAGCCGTTTTCAGAGCAGCTAATGACTCCTCTATACGTGGTAACGGGTATGCATCCTTGTGTGTTATGCGGTTCACCTGCCTGTAATCCACACACATTCTCAAGCTACCATCTTTCTTTCTAACCAGGACTAGAGGTGCTGCCCAGGGACTACAACTATCCCTGATTACTCCGGCTTCTTTCATATCTCGCAACATTTCCTTAGCCTTCTGATAATGGGCTGGGGGTATAGGCCTATACCGCTCTTTGATGGAAGGATGACTGCCTGTAGGGATATGATGTTGTACTCCCTTAATTATCCCAAAATCAAGTGGATTCTTGCTAAATACTTGGGCGTACTCTTGCACCACCCGTAATACCCCTTGCTTCTGGTGAGCGGGAGTGGTGTCCGTCCCAACATGGAGCTGCTGACACCATTCCGCCACCTGAGTTGCTGGGTCATTGTCCTCCGCTATTTGACAGGAGTCTAAGGACTCAGCGGGAGAATAGAATTATTGTCGACAGCATGTAGTTTAGCAATGGTTGCATAACGGGGTAAGTTTACCTCATCATCTCCCCAGTTGAGAAGCCGTACCGGTACTCTTCCATTCACCACTTCCACTACTCCCCTAGCAGTCATAAGTGTAGGTCTATGTTCTGAATGGTGGGGTTCTACTACAGCTTGGTAATTCTGTCCTCTCAGACCTATGGCTGCCCTGCACCAGATTATCATTTCACTCATTGGGGGTATCACAATGGGATTCGAGTCAGTGACCCGTACATTACCAATTTCGCCGTCTGTAAGCTTCGCTTGCTGCTGACACACCAGGGCCCGGATCTCTCTTTGGATTACTCCTTTCTGCCTTGGTCGGGCAATCTCAGCGAGCTGTTGGAGTAAGAACACAACTTCTCCCAAACAATTACTGATAATGTTAGTACCCAAAATTATATTTAAACCGTTCTCCTCATTTACAGTCTTTACTACCAGAAGCCCCTGGTCTTTCAACTCCTCTCTGCCCACTTTCACATCTACACATTTTGTCCCGAGTACTTCTACAGGAAGACCATTAGAAGCATACACGGTAAAGTCAGGGCTCGGGGGTTTAAGACTGTCCATTGACCAGAACTTAGTATATAGGGCATCAGGTATTAGGGTCACCTGAGACCCAGTGTCTAACAATGCTGGAACAGCAATACCATCTAGAATGATAGACAGGTAGGGTCGTCCACCCACATACCTGCGGTTCCAGTCTAGGGGGCCTGACGGGTCTCCTCCTGGGTGTTGGCCCTCGGACCCAGGTTCTGCCCGTTTAAAGGACACTGTGGAGACATATGACCTTTCCGGTTGCATCGGTAACAGGTGATCTCCCGACGAGGAGGGTGTTGATCAGAGGTCGCTCCTGGGGGTGGCGTTGTCCTCCTCCGGGGGGGCGACGTCTTCCTTCTTCTCCGGTTCATCCACGGGACGTCTTCTGGGCAATCAGCTAATAAGATCTTCCCTTCTTCCTCTGTCCGCAGCTGCAGGGCACTCATCACAGCAGCCAGATTTTTAGTCAGCTGGCGCACCTCTGAGCGCAGACAGTCCAATTCACTAGGGGGTGTCACCTGCGTTTTGGTTTCGGCCACTAGCGAGGAAAAGGGGGTTGCCGCCGGCTCCAGAGTGACTTCACCCTGACGATGTTGGGTTGCCACCTCAGGTTTGCCCAGGGGCCGCAGCCCTTTTATTGCCATGTCCTTTAGGGCATCAAAGGTAGCATCAGGGTGATCTAAAGACCACCAATTCACAGTTCTGCGTTCCGCTTGGGACCTCAGTCCCTGCACAAATTGTTCTTTCAGCATCTTATTTTCATCAATGACACTTATGGTATTAACCTGCTTGAGGGCTCTCAGGGCCCCTTGTAGTCGGCAGGCATAGTCCCTTATGCTGTCACTTGGTTGCTGTGAACAGTTATAGAATGCCATCCGGAGATCTGTTTCGGTGCGATCTTCAAAAATGGCCTGTAACTTTAAGAGGATTGCAGGCACCAACTCCTGGTCCGTGGTAGCCCAAGTCTCCACTTCTCTCTCAGCAGCGCCAGTTAGCTGCCCTATTAATACTGCAGCTTTTTGTCTCTCAGACATAGAGTACATTTCCAGGACACTGCATATCTTCCGTTTGAATCCTGCTAAAGTGCCTGGCTCGCCGCTGTACTGGGGAAGCCATTTCGCCCCAGGCATATATGGAAGCGTTAGTGGCATGAGCGGGACCACCGGACTGAGTGCTGGGCCTGCGCCCCCATCTGGCGCTACAACGCCACGCGGTGCGGAGTCGGGTCCTCCGGCTGGGGCCGCACTGTCGGCCGGTTGTTGCAACATATTAGCGCCCCCTTGGTTAAACGGAGCCTACCGGTTTCAGAAGCTGCTATTTCCCAGGCACAGCAGTAGGAACAGGACCTTCGTCGCAGGCGCTCTGATGTCAGAGCGTCCACTTCCTGTCGCAGGACCTGCCGCTGAGTCAGAGCCGGGGGCGTGGCCAAGACTTTGCGCGCTCCTTCAGGTACGCCCACCTTCTTCTCCAGCGCCTCAGGGCGCGAATATGGCGGCAAATATGGCGGTATTTGGCGCCAAACAATAGCAACAGTCTTTTTCACCAAAACACTCCGCAGGCACACAGGGCTCGCAATTCTGCAAGTTTCGGATCCTGTTCGTGACGCCAAGTTGTCTTGACCCGCACCACAATTGTGGTTTACCAGAGCAATGGGGTACTCAGAGCCGAGCCCATGGAAGTCTATGGGGTTGTCACAGGTAGCGCTGGCTCGGTCTGTGGCCCTGGCGGTCAGGCGTATGTTGGGGGGAATATTTACAGGGGATAGGTATATATACAGTTCGTGACGCCACCTGTAGTTCTCTGATCACTAAGACCAGCGCTGCTGTAGATCTCTGAGGGGATGGTGAGGCAGCTAGATGTCGGGTCCCCTACAGGTGGGACTCTTCCCTCAGGTCGATAGTTATGGTGGGGTTGTGCAGGGATGCAATCAAATAACTCAGTCTCACACATAGAAGCTTCTTTCCATACCTTTTACTTCAAGTTGTTCAGGCAGGTCCCAGGGAGGCTGTTCGGGGTGGATGAATGCACGTAGCGGTAACAGTTGAGCAGGTTACAGGCCTCCTTCTCTTTCCAAATGATGAGTGAGTCCAAGCTTGCCTGTAGCTAAGTTAACTCTATAGTTTTCAGCTTTTCCCACTAGCTGTACTGCCCGGCCGGTTTTGTGATAGAGCCTTATAAGTGGTGAACTAAGTACTTTCTTTTGCCGCGCGCCGGACTCAGAAGTCTTGTTCTCCTGACTCGGTTACGTACTGGCACTCTAAGGGCGGCTTTCTGCAACCTAAGGTCCAGTAAGACTCTGGCTTTTCTATCACTATGCCTGGAGCTATAGTGACGCTTCGGTCCCCAGTGACCGGTGACAATGTGCAGGATAATCCGATCCTTAAGGCACTTCTGAATCCTTCCCACTATGCCCTTCGCCCTGCTTCTGCTTTCAATGTAGCACTGAAGCGTGAAGATAGAAAGTCAGTTTTCTTCCTTGGTCTCACTGAGTAACTCTCAGTTTCCTCAAAGTTCAGACTGAGTAAAAGGTAACTCTGACTAGACTCGGGATGATAACTAGTCATCCGTTACTAGACTCCACTTCGTTGAATTGGCAGGAACTAATCTTCTGCTCACCCAGAGCTCTGACAGGAATCCTCACTGTCTGAGAAGAACTAGCCCTGACTGCTCTGTACGATGACAGGAAGCTAGACTGACTCTCTCCTGTGCTACACGTCACTACCCTATACACCCCTGTGGGTGTGTCTGAAGTGTAAGTGAGTGTCAAGCTTTAACTGTTACCTTACTGTGCATTCTCCAGATCCTGTGTGCCTTACATACCAGGGCTACACATTGGCATAAGGGAGAAGTGATATGTGACGATAGCTAGATATAGAGGATGGGTCAAGAGAGGGCTTTTTGTGAGGGTGGGTGTGATTGAGGCATGTTTCAAGCATGAGCATATGTAGGGTGACAGAATTAATAATGGTACAAAATCACATATTATCAGTATGAATGTGACGAAAAAAGTGCACTGTGCAGTAATTAATAAATATAAATATGCATAATCATATACAGAAGTAAATATTGTACGACTACCGAAAGGAAATAATGTAAATATGCATAAAAATACAATTACCGTATATACCCATGTATAAGACCGAGATTTTCAGCCCATTTTTTAGGGCTGAAAGTCCTCCTCTCGGCTTATACGCGGGTCATATACGGGGGTCGGCGGGGGAGGGGGAGCGGGGGTGTCGGATCATACTCACCCCTCCGCCGGCGTGGTCCCTGCAGCCCCCCTGCTTCTCCCACGATCTCCGGCTCCTTCCTGCAGCCATGGCACCGCTCATTAAAGTCATGAATATGCACATATTCATGACTTTAATGAGCGGTAGCACGTGACCGCTGCAGCACTGAAGGAGAAGAGGAGAGGCTGCAGGGATGCGCGGTGGAGGGGTGAGTATAGCTATATTTACCTGTCCCCGTGCCACCGTTGCGCGCTGCTCCCTCGGTCCTGGCTGTGAATGTTCAGGCAGAGGGCGCGATGACGTCGTTAGTGCGCGCCCCGCCCCCTGCCAAATCATTCACTGCCAGAGGAGTCAGACCGAGGGAGCAGCGCTACGGTGGACCGAGGGACCGGTGAATAGCTCAGGTGCCGGGGTCCTGAGCGAGCGGTGACACCAGCACCTGTCCCCCATAGCGCTCCGGTGTCACCGCCTGCTCAGGACACCGGCACCTGGCCCCCAGCAACGAGAGGTGAGTATGTCATTTTTTTTTTGCAGCAGCAGCAGCATATGAGGCCTATACTATGGGGCATAATTGTGCAGCATATGGGGCATAATATGGAGCATATGGGGGCATAATATGGAGCATATGGGGGCATAATATGGAGCATATGGGGGCATAATCTGGAGCATATGGGGCATAAACTGTGGAACATATGGGGGCATAAGCTGTGGAACATATGGGGCATAATCTGCAGCATATGGGGGCATAAGCTGTGGAACATATGGGGGCATAATCTGGAGTATATGGGGGCATAAGCTGTGTAACATATGGGGCATAATCTGGAGCATATGGGGGCATAATCTGTGGAACATATGGGGGCATAATCTGGAGCATATGGGGGCATAAGCTGTGGAACATATGAGGGCATAATATGGAGCATATGGGGCATAATCTGGAACATATGGGGGCATAAGCTGTGGAACATATGGGGGCATAATCTGGAGCATATGGGGGCATAAACTGTGGAACATATGGGGCATAATCTGGAGCATATGGGGGCATAAGATGTGGAACATATGGGGGCATAATATGGAGCATATGGGGGCATAATCTGTGGAACATATGGGGCATAATCTGGAGCATATGGGGGCATAATCTGGAGCATATGAGGGCATAATCTGTGGAACATATGGGGGCATAATCTGGAGCATATTGGGCATAATCTGTGCAGCATATGGGGGCATAATCTGGAGCATATTGGGCATAATCTGTGCAGCATATGGGGGCATAATCTGTGGAGCATCATATGGGGGCATAATCATTTTTCACCCTAGGCTTATACGCGAGTCAATAAGTTTTCCCAGTTTTTTGTGGCAAAATTAGGGGGGTCGGCTTATACACGGGTCGGCTTATACGTGAGTATATACGGTAGTCAATATTGCATCACCAAAATATGGTCACCTGAACATTTGTAATGCACAATTGAGGCCAAGGGAAATAGAGTTGTAAGTATACTGTATACTGTCCAAATGGAGCACATCACAACCCCCTCCACCTACTCCAACGTGAGTTTCGCTTTCGCTTCGTCAGGGAGAGATTAGGCTGATGAGACTGAATGCAGTGTGACATGAAAGTGCGAAATCAACTGGTCTCCATAACCATGAGGCATAATTTGGGGTTTTCCTTTAAAATATGTCAGGTAGCATTTGTCAATTTTCCTAGAATAATTCCTATATGTACAGTACAGACCAAAAGTTTGGACACACCTTCTCATTCAAAGATTTTTCTGTATTTTCATGACTATGAAAATTGTAGAATCACACTGAAGGCATCAAAACTATGAATTAACACATGTGGGATTATACATTACACTTTACAAAAAAGTGTGAAACAACTGAAAATATGTCTTTTATTCTAGGTTCTTCAAAGTAGCCACCTTTTGCTTTGATAACTGCTTTGCACGCAGAAAAGGTGAACGGATGGACTCTACATGCCTGGTTCCCACCGTGAAGCATGGAGGAGGTGGTGTGATGGTGTGGGGGTGCTTTGCTGGTGACACTGTTGGGGATTTATTCAAAATTGAAAGCATACTGAACCAGCATGGCTACCACAGCATCTTGCAGCAGCATGCTATTCCATCCGGTTTGCATTTAGTTGGACCATCATTTATTTTTCAACAGGACAATGACCCCAAACACACCTCCAGACTGTGTAAGGGCTATTTGACCAAGAAGGAGAGTGTTGGGGTGCTACGCCAGATGACCTGGCCTCCACAGTCACCAGACCTGAACCCAATCGAGATGGTTTGGGGTGAGCTGGACCGCTCACCGCTTCAATTTTGAATAAATCCCCAACAGTGTCACCAGCAAAGCACCCCCACACCTTCACACCACCTCCTCCATGCTTCACGGTGGGAACCAGGCATGTAGAGTCCATCCGTTCACCTTTTTGTTTTTCATTATGTACACCCCTTTTCACATGTAAAGCGCCATGGAATAAATGGTGCTATAATAATAATAATAATAATATATGATCCCTATTAGCGAAAGCTAAAACAATGGCCAGTTGCATGCCTGACACCATGTATCGGTGTTATCTGCTTTACTATTTTACAGTAATGTTATGTTTGGGGAAGTAATATTGGGCTATTATGTTTTTTTTTTAATCAATAAACTTTAATTGAACACCAAATAACATACTTTACAGCAGAATAATTATTTTACATTTTGTCATACAGTACATACACAGCAATAGTGCCTATATAATCCAATTATTCATTCAATGACATTCAAATAACCACCATGCAGTTTACCCGTTCCCAGAACTGACATCCACCCTCTCCACCCTCTCCCAAAGTGTGCATTACAATAAATCCAACAAATACTCAAATAGGTGTTACTGTTAGATAATTATGGCATTATGTTTTTGTGCATTGCATGGCACTCTATTATTGTCCATTCTTGGGGTTCATGTCTGCAGTCGCTCTTTGTGACTGAAGACATGTGAATCCTCACAGCGTGCAGAATGCGCAATGTCAAGATTCTATGGTGCCGTCGCCAGGAGTGAACAGGCATGTGAGCGCAAGTGATTAGACGCATCCGGTCTAGCTCAATTTACTTGTATTGAGAGAGGCCGTACACGTCTAGTTGACATGTGACTGCATGTATGCAAATCGCATACTTGCAGTCACGTGCCCGCCAGCTCCTAGTGTTGGCACCAAAGAATCCTGACACAGTGCTTGCTCTTCTAATTAGGCCCCCCCAAAAAATATATAAAAATAATAATAAAAATAATAATTGTTGGGGTCACAGAACAGCATATCTCACAACTTTACAGCCTTTACATAGTCATAGAATCATAGAATCATAGAATGGTAGAGTTGGAAGGGACCTCCTGGGCCATCTGGTCCAACCCCCTGCTCAAAGCAGGATTCTCTAAATCATCCCAGACAGATGTCTGTCCAGCCTCTGTTTGAAGACTTCCATTGAAGGAGAACTCACCACCTCTCGTGGCAGCCTGTTCCAGTCATTGATCACCCTAACTGTCAAAAAGTTTTTTCTAATATCTAATCTGTGTCTCCTCCCATTCAGTTTCATCCCATTGCTTCTAGTCTTTCCTTGTGCAAATGAGAATAAAGGTGATCCTCCTACAATGTGACAGCCCATGAGACATTTGTAGACAGCTATTAAGTCTCCTCTCAGTCTTCTTTTTTGAAAGCTAAACATTCCCAAATCCTGCAACCGTTCCTCATAGGACATGGTTTGCAGACCGGTCACCATTCTGGTCACTCTTCTCTGAACTTGCTCCAGTTTGTTGATGTCTTTTTTAAAATGTGGTGCCAAAACTGGACACAGTATTCCAGATGAGGTCTGACCAAAGAGGAGTAGAGGGCAATAATGACCTCACGTGATCTAGACTGTATGCTTCTGTTGATACATCCTAGAATTGCATTTGCCTTTTTTGCTGCTGCATCACACTGTTGACTCATGTTCAGTCTGTGATCAATTAGTATACCCAAGTCTTTTTCACATGTGCTGTTACTTAGCCCTATTCCTCCCATTTTGTATATGCTTTTTTCATTTTTATTGCCCAGATGTAGTACTTTGCATTTTTCCCTGTTAAAATCCATTCTATTAGTTGTTGCCCATTGCTCCAGTTTATTTATATCTTTTTGAATCCTCTCTCTCTCTTCTCTAGTATTAGCTACCCCTCCTAGCTTTGTGTCATCAGCAAATTTGATCAGTTTACCCTCAATTCCTTCATCTAAATCATTGATAAAGATGTTGAACAATACAGGGCCCAAAACAGAGCCTTGTGGTACCCCACTTGATACATTCTTCCAACTGGATGTGCAGCCATTTATGACCACTCTTTGGGTCCGATCACTAAGCCAGTTATGAATCCACCTAACAGTTGCCTTGTCCATTCCATACTTAGTCATTTTTTCAATAAGGATTGTGTGAGATACTTTGTCAAATGCTTTGCTGAAGTCAAGATATACTATATCTACAGCATTTCCCTGATCCACCCAGTCATTTTCCTTCTGCTGAAGTCCTAGATCCCTCTTTCATTGCCCCTATAAAGTATGATGTCAACAAAAGTGCTCCCCAAAATCAGTATGTTACCCCCATGGTGAATTCTTCCACATTAGCCTCCACATGCACCTTACTGTACCCCACCTCAACTCCCAAAGCAAAGTATGGTGACCCCAACACAGTATGATCCCCACACAGCCCTTCATCCAGTGTAATGGGCCTACATACAGTATGATGGCCCCACACCTCTGAACGCTGTTTAATGGCCCTCAGTAGCCTTCCAAACAGTATAATGGCCCACACACAGCCCTCTACATAGTATGATGGGCCTCACATAAAGCTTCATACTGTATAATTGCTTGCAGACAGTAGTGCGGGCGCACTATGATGACGTCATCGTGCCCGCTGGGGGGGCCCGGTGTGGGCGCTGTCTCATGGCCTCCATAGCAGTCGTGTGGCCTGCTGCCATTGGCTGTACACCATTAGCTGTGGAGATTCTCAAGTCTCCAGTCACATAGAGTGACTGCAGACTTGAATCTCAACCCGGGGCAACCCCTTTATACTTGCCAATATCCTCCAATAAATGAGCGATGATCAACAGGTCAATCGATGCTCTTTTAATGGCTCGATCATGCAATTTATGCTGCAGATTTTGACAGTGAATCTTCAAATATTATTCACAATACCGGCACTGTAATATCCAGTGGATTTTCTGCATGCAAGTTCTCCATGGAAAACCTGTAGCGTATCTGTCCTGTGTAGACAACCCTTAATATGGTCCACCAGCTTGAGAGTGATCCAATAATATACCTCCTCCTACACGACAACATACCTAGGTAGGTCTTTAGGAAAACTAGTTGACATCTACTATCCAAGCTGTGATGGTGGCAAGATTTCCAACCATCCAGAAATTCTTGGACAGTTCGTGAAAACAAGGAACTTTTTTCTCCTACTGTAAAAATTAAAATAAAATTAGGTGCGTCTGTGATTTTTTCAAAGCTGGAGAAACTTGTACAGATTATTATGTATGTAATTATCATCATTTTACAGCTCTCTGTGAATGTAGCTAATCAGAATTATGAGCTGTGGACATGTATCACTCAGAATTTTAATGATTTCTTATAGTTTCCAAGGTGTCCAGAAAAAATGTTGGCTGTCCATGATTTTTAGATACCTCTTTCAGAAAGAAGAAACAATAAAGTTGGAAACTCTGAATGGTTGGCAATGGCATCCATCATGCTCAATATTCAATATATACAGTTCTTGATGATTCTGATGGTGCATTATCATGTCGCCATGCAGTGCGTTCATTTTCTGCGCTCTTTGTACATGACCATAGCCGTGCTCCCATACTGCGCAACCAGAAAGCTCAGCCACTTCCAATGTAAAGTAAACGGGACAGTGAACTTTTGACTAGAGCAGTTACACGTCTGTAAATGTTTTCCTGAGTTCAGTAATTAGCCGTACACCTAATTTCCGTTCCTCTCTGCTTCCTCGTGCTGCCCTGCTAATCATAATTTAGAGGGTGTTGTTAACACCTTACTGGTGTTGCTAGTAATGACCTATATAGCTCCACACAATCCCAGCGTATCAACACTTGCCCCAGGCGTCTACGTAATAGATTTAGCAATCAGGGCAGCAAGTCTGCCTTATTGATTACAGTTCCATGACCGCAGGGGACTCATTGATCCCGGCTGCATATACAGATTATGAGCATAGCCCTTCACTTTGATAAGGTGTCAAATTATTTCAGGCCCACCGAAACAAAAGCTGCATTTTTTTTTACTTTCAAAAGCAGTAGTTAGCAAGAAGAATAAAGTTAGGAAGAATTAAGCTAGCCTTGCGAAAATTAATCTCTATAGAAGGATGAATGGATGCTGAGCATAACAAATGTGTAATTGGAGTGCCCGCCAGGGCAGTGGGGATACTCGGTACTGCGCCACTTCTTAAAGAGGCAGAGTCACGGCAGTAGTGACCCAGTCCGTGGCCCTGGGCGTCCAGTAAAGGGGCAATGATGAAAAGAGATAAAAATAAAGAGTTTGTAATAAAGTGTTCATGACGCCACCTGTGGTACTCGGCAATAAAGATGTTAGCCGACGCTGCAGATTCAGTCCACTGGGATAGTTGTTGATGCAGCAGAGTTGGTCTAGCACTCTGCAGGCAGGGCTTTGTCCCAGGGCAGTTAGGATATTAAAGATGATGTTGGTGATGAGTGTGGTGCAGGTGACGAAGGGATAATTCAGAGGACACAGCGGGGTGCAGTTTCCAATGTTTTACTCACAGTTCTTGTGTACACAGGTGCCCGCTTGGTGCCGTGTCCTCCAGGTGAGGGGTCCAGCAAACTCCCAGGTAGATTGGAATACACTTTTCCAGGACTCCTTTCTGTATGTACCTCTCCTGGCCGTCTCACTGTGCTGACTTTACGCCCTTCCTGTCCAGCACCTCACAGTCAGTGTCCCAAGCCAGCAGCCGCGGACCTTGTCGGGCGATGTTCTCTAAGTCCCCTTGCTCCCTTATGGCTGCCTTTTCAGAGAAGATAACTGTGGCTGTAGCTGAGGCACCTAGAGGTGCCCCTGCCTCCGGTTTGCTAGCTGAGTCTGGGGATTTCTCCACTAGTCTCGGGGGACGGTACCCTACTCCGACCTGGTCCCTCCACTACTGGATCGGGCCCCACGGATGGATCTCTCACTATCCGTGCCCCTAGGACCACTTCTGTCCTTCCGGGAGCTTCCTTCTTTCTCTATCTTACTATTCTCTTCACGTCTGGGGACAAGCTCCTCACAGCTTGTGCTCCCCTCCTGTTCTGACTCTACAGTCAACTTCCTGCTCACTAAGCTCCACCCCCTTCCTTCTACCATCTACACCCACTGTCACAACACCCTTTACTACCCAGTCTGGGATGAGACCATCCTCCCTTAGGGTATGTCCAGGCTGCCCTGCTGCAATAGTCTGTGTTGGGTGCAGGTGTTAGAGTCCTGGTGCTCCCTCCTTAGCTGGTTGAGATGCAGTAGCTATGTGGCGACTGGACCCTCAGGGGCTTCATATAATATAGTCATAAAATAAAATGTGGGCTACTAATAAGAACCCAAACTATTTAGTGTTCTAGATGAAAGGTGCCCCAATCCATCTATGGTCAGTGAGATATCTTCTTGAACCATAACTAATATTTGTGGTGGTGACATTGTAAGTAAAAATTTGATTTTTAATGTTCTGGTCATTAGTAGCCAACCTATCTGAAAAAAAAATGGACCATGGAAAATCCTGAGCCTTATAAATGTTCAGACAGTCTTCAAGATTATTCTTTGCTCTTGTGAGGCATCATTCTTGGCAGTGGCTTTATCATCATTTCTCTAGTGGGCCATTAGTCTAGTCCACATTGCTTGTATGAGCCATGGGTCTAGTCTTCATTGCTCTGGTGGAACAATAGTCATATTTTCTGTAACGATTCCACCTCTCAGTGCGGTGCTGTCTGTGCAGTAATTGACAGCTCTGTTGTCCAGTCTGGTGCAGAGGCGTGCTGTGCTGTCTGTGCAGTGATTGACAGCTCTGTTGTCCAGTCTGGTGCAGGGGTTGTGCTGAGCTATCTGTGCAGTGATTGATAGCTTCGTTGTCAAGTCTAGTGCCTGGGTGTACTGAGCTGTCTGTGTTTCTACTGACAGCTCGGCCGTCAAATCTGAGACTGGCAGGTGTTTCTATTTAACTGAGGTGGCAATCCAGATAGCTGTTAGCTGTAGCTTCAGCTTAGTGTGGTTGGTTTACTCTGTGCTTTGTATTTTGCTTGTTGTTCTACCGCTTTTTGACCTTGGAACTTGTTATGCCCATCCGTCTGTTAACCCCTTTGCTTTGATCAGCTATATTCCCGGTATTTTGACCTTGGACAGTTACCTTACTATGACTTTGTCTCTCTGTGTATGACATA
Organism: Oophaga sylvatica; assembly: GCA_033576555.1. Lineage (NCBI taxonomy): Eukaryota > Metazoa > Chordata > Amphibia > Anura > Dendrobatidae > Oophaga > Oophaga sylvatica. Next base: position 131,133,864 of record JARQOD010000008.1, read on the forward strand.
CCCTCCTGGCTACTGATCTCTGACTCATCGACTATCCCGACTCACAGCTTGTCCATGAGAAGTGACTCAGTGTCACATTTTCATTGCTTTTGTGGGACATTTATTTTGTCTTCATTGCTGTCAAGAGGTGTTGGTCTTCCATTGGTCTTCATTTCTCCTGTAAACTATTGGCCGTGCCTTCATTGCTCTTTTAAGACATTGATCTTATCTTCTTTGCTCATGTGAGATATTAGTCTTGTCTTCATTTCTCTTTTAAAACATAAATCTTGTGATCACTGCCTAGAGGAACATTTGCATTGTCTTCATTGCTCTAGTGGGATAATTGTCGTGTCTTCATTACTCTTGTGGGCCATTGATCTTGCCTTCAGTGTTCTTCCAGGGCACTGAACATATCTTCACTGCATTTGTGGGGCATTAGGTTGTCATGACCTAAGTCTTGTAATTATTGCTCTTGAGTAACATTGGCCTTGTCTTCAATCCTCTCAATGGACAGTTGTATTGTCTTCATTGCTCTCTTCTACCATATGTTTTATCTTCATGGCTCTCGTGGAATACTGGTTTTGTCTTCATTGTTCTTTTGAGGCAATTAAAAGGTCTTCTTAACTGCTTTTTGTACGATTGGATTGTCATATCTTAAGTCTAGTCATCACTGCTCTTGAGGAATATTGGCTTTGAGTTTATTTCTTTTATTAGCCAATTGTGTTGTCTTCATTCCTCTCATAGGCAATTGATCTTGTCTTCAGATCTCTTGATGAAATTGGTCTTGTCTTAATTATTCCTGTAGGGCATTGATCCTGTTTGCACTGCATTTGCAGGGGTTGGGTCATCATCATATCTTAAGTCATGTCATCACTGTTCTTGAGGAATAATAGCCTTGTCTTCGCTGCTATTGTGGGACAGTTGTCTTGTCTTCATTGCTCTCATCGACCATAGACCTTGACTTCATTTTTTTGCAGGGAGTTTGGTCTTGTCTTCATTGCTCTTTTAGGCCATTGATCTTGTCTTCCCTACAGGGCACTTGGTGGTCATTTTATCATCATTTTAAACTTTGTCAACTGACTTTTTTGAGACATACATATAGTGCTTTTTTTTTACTTACAAAAACACTATTGTGTGACACATAGATAAAGTACATAGAAATATATGTATATCGGTTGTATCTTATTGATATCAGTCAACATGCAATTTAATTATATAATTTTAAATCAGTGCTCTTAAGTCGATATTTTGTTCTTGGTGGCCATATCAACAGTGATTCTCAAGACCTTCCTGACTCCTTTTTGATCCTTCAGGCTTCTCATTGTCATGTTCAGGGTTTCTGATTTTGTCTCAGTAGATCTTGATGCTAGTCATTCTCTTCACATTCTCTTTTATCTCTTTCTCTAATTAGATGAATCTTCTAATGACAAGCTAGAATTTATAGGTAGAAATAGAAAGTTGAAATTCATTCGATCTTTTTAATTTTTCCACATTAGTCTTCTAGAACACCAAGAATCTAAAGGTACTTCTCTCAAACTTAAAATATCCATGGATGAATCTTTCAAACATCAAATTAGGTACATTTTGTAGACTCTATGGCCTCATGCTTTAAGTTCAGGGTTAGGTCACTTCTCCTTCTGCCCTGAAGTTCTTTTGACACAGAATAATGTGATTATCGACAAACCTGATTTCCCTTCCTGTCCAATCAAGGTTTAGTCAGATACAATCAGCTTTTGACCAGGTGACTGTTTTCAAAACATATGTAGCACAGTCTTGACCTAGACATCGAAAAAGTCTAATAAAAATAATCTTATGGATGTTTTTGTATAGGATATATAGGAAAGGAAAGTTAATTCATGCCTTGTGAGCATGTGAGGTGCTAATTTAAAGGATTGTTCTCAAAACTAATCTTCAGGAGCAGACGTTTCCTCTGCCTTCCAGCTTCATGCTTGTTCCTGCATGTTGGGGGGCCATGCGCTCCTGAATATTGGCAGTTTGAGCTCACAGTGTGATTAAATTGCTGGCCCGAACGGTCATACTGCTAGAAGAGGCAGTTTTGCCTCAACAGCATTGGATGAGCACAGGAGCTCTGAGGCTGAATTGATTCATAGATCTGTGCATCTTAAGAACAAAATCTTGCAAGCGCTGAGCTCCTTGCCTTGGAGACCGGCTACCTCTGAAAGACGCCAACAAACCATGTTATTATCGTCAGAGATCTGTGAAATTGGTCAGGATATGGGTGTAATTGTGGTGGTAAGTACTAATCTGCATCAGGACTCAAAACTTAAGTAGACGTCTACTTGGCATTTGTCGGATATTCTGGGATAATGTTGTAACATGATGGCAAACTGGCAAGTGGGTGAAGTGGCAGGAAAATTAGTGATTAGTGTATCATAGAGAAAAATTGTAATTTCATAAAGACATCTCTGGAATAGGGACATATCACCCTCTCATTGAACATATGGGATTCGTTATGACTGGGAAAGTCATAAAGAGCTGACAGTTCAACCGCCATTGAAGTAGGATCTCCTGCCATGGGCAGGTAATTATGACAGAGATCTGTTGAAAGACAGCCACTAAGTCATCGTATATACACCGAGGTGGAGAAGTACAATTCCCGAAGCAAGAGCTTTCTCTGTTCAAAGGAATTATCTCAGACTCTCTAGAGCCAGTGGTCAGTGATGAATATTGGGGTTTGCATACATCTGATATTTATGGGAGATATACACTGCTCAAAAAAATAAAGGGAACACTTAAACAACAGAATATAACTCCAAGTAAATCAAACTTCTGTGAAAACAAACTGTCCACTTAGGAAGCAACACTGATTGACAATCAATTTCACATGCTGTTGTGCAAATATAACAGACAACAGATGGAAATTATTGGCAATTATCAAGACACACTCAGTAAAGGAGTGGTTCTGCAGGTGGGGACCACAGACCACATCTCAGTACCAATGCTTTCTGGCTGATGTTTTGGTAACTTTTGAAAGTTGGCTGTGCTGTCACACTCGTGGTAGCATGAGACGGACTCTACAACTCACACAAGTGGCTCAGGTAGTGCAGCTCATCCAGGATGGCACATCAATGCGAGCTGTGGCAAGAAGGTATGCTGTGTCTGTCAACGTAGTGACCAGAGGCTGGAGGCGCTACCAGGAGACAGGCCAGTACACCAGGCTACGTAGAAGGGGCTGTAGGTGGGCAACAACCCAGCAGCAGGACCGCTACCTCCGCCTTTGTGCAAGGACCAACAGGAGGAGCACTGCCAGAGCCCTGCAAAATGACTTCCAGCAGGCCACAAATGTGCATGTGTCTGCACAAACGGTTAGAAACCGACTCTATGAGGATGATCTGAGAGCCCGACGTCAACGGATGGGGGTTGTGCCCACAGCCCAACACCATGCAGGATGCTTGGCATTTGCCACAGAACACCAGGATTGGCAAATTTGCCACTGGCGCCATTGTGCTCTTCACAGATGAAAGCATGCTCACACTGAGCACATGTGACAGACGTGACAGAGTTTGGAGACGCCATGGAGAGCGATCTGCTGCCTGCAACATCCTTCAGCATGACCGGTTTCGCAGTGGGTCAGTAATGGTGTGGGGTGGCATTTCTTTGTGCTCACCAGAGGTAGCCCTCCATGTGCTCACCAGAGGTAGCCTGACTGCCATTAGGTACCGAGATGAGATCCTCAGACCCCTGTGAGACCATATGCTGGTGCGGTTGGCCCTGGGTTCCTCCTAATGCTTGACAACGCCAGACGTCATGTAGCTGGAGTGTGTCAGCAGTTCCTGCAAGATGAAGGCATTGAAGTTATGGACTGGACCGCCCGTTCCCCAGACCTGAATCCAATTGAGCACATCTGGGACATCATGTCTCGCTCCATCCACCAACGTCACGTTGCACCACAGACTGTCCAGGAGTTGGCAGATGCTTAAGTCCAGGTCTGGGAGGAGATCCCTCAGGACACCATCCGCCGCCTCATCAGAAGCATGCCCAGGCATTGTAGGGAGGTCATACAGGCACGTGGAGGCCACACACACTACTGAACATCATTTTGACTAGTTTTAAGGACATTACCTTCCACTTTAATTTTGTGGGTGACTCCAAATCCAGGCCTCCATTGGTTAATAAATTTGATTTCCATTGATGATTTTTGTGTGATTTTGTTGTCAGCACATTCAACTTTGTACAGAACAAAGTATTCAATGAGAATATGTCATTCATTCAGATCTAGGATGTGTTATTTGAGTGTTCCCTTTATTTTTTTGAGCAGTGTATTTTTCAGCGTCGTAGGGAAGGGACGAACATACATTCACTCACATCACTGTAAAGTCAGCCGAACACTTCCAACTTAGTAACAATCAGATGGATGATGCTATCAATGCCATATTTCATCTTTATAAAAAGGTAAAATTGTGATAGGAAACATGACCACTATGTCTACTGCCTGGGACCTTCATGGGCAAAAATATCTTAAGGCTAAGTTCACACGTTGCGGAATTGCTGCGGAAATTTCCGCGGCAATCCCGCACTTCTCTGCCGCGGGAAATACGCATTTTTTTTGTATGCGTATTCCCGCCAGAAACTAGCGTTTTGCAAGCGTAATTAGCTTGCAGAATGCTAGCGTTTTCCTAGCGATCTGTAGCATCGCTTGGAAAACTGATTGACAGGTTGGTCACACGAGTCACACATAGTGTTTGACTCGTGTGACCAACTTTTTACTATTGATGCCGCCTATGCCGCATCAATAGTAAAAAGATCTAATGTAAAAATAATAAAAAAATAAATAAATAATGATATTCTCACCTTCCGGCGGCCCCCGCAGCTTTCCTGCCTCTCAGCGACGCTCCCGGCAACTCCCGTTCCCAGGCGTCCTTTGCGACAGACCCCAGATGACGTAGCATCACGCGAGACCGCTACGTCATCTGGGTGATTCTCGCAATGCATTACTGGGAACGGGAGCGTCGCTGAGAGGCGGGAAGGCTGCGGGGGCCGCCGGAAGGTGAGAATATCATTATTTTTTATTTTAATTATTGTTTTACCAGGGATATGGTACCCAGGGTCTGGAGGAGAGTCTACTCTCCTCCAGACCCTGGGTACCATCCGCACATGAACCGCTTACATTCCGCATAGCCACATGCGGAAAGTAAGTGGTTCAATTCAATCGTATGGCGGCGATTCCGCTGAGATTACGCAAAATTAATGAACATGTTGCTATTTTTTCCACAAAGCGTTTTTTTCACAGAAAAAACGCTGCATGTGCACAAAAATTGCGGAATCCATTTAAATGAATAGGATGCTTAATGCTTGTGTTTTTTTCGCGTTTTTGCCGCGGGAAAAAATGCGAAAAAAACGCGAAAATTTCTGCCGTGTGCACTTAGCCTGAAAGTTGGGGATCTCATAAACTTCCAATAGACCTAGCACATCCTATGATCAGCCCCCCATATGAGCTCACCATGGGGAGGTATATAGGCGTAACCTTGATCTAATAAATATCAGAGTTTGTTGTTTTTCATTTATCAGTCCTGGAAGGTACAGCTTGCTGTGGTTTTGTCCAATTTCCTAAAAGGAGTACCTCCCTTCGCTAAGCTCTGAGCCATTTCTGTGACACAGGTTCAGTACTTTTTCTTTTGTTATCCCTTTTATTCTATGTGATTGTAAATACCATATTGTTTTGCTCCCATTTTGTAACATCTTTATAATTTTTTTTATAAACACTGCCTACTTTTCTGGATTAAATATATAAAATTTAATAGCTACATTCCTTTTGCTCTGTAAACAGCACCCCTGAAGCCATACGCTACCTGTAATGGGTGTCCAATCAGGCTGTATAAGCGATTGGTGCTGGCAGCTAGTAGTTCCTTTGGGTATTTTGGAGTTGTCAGTGATCGTATCGGGGTATATATTCCATGTTTTGGAATTGGAGGTGTATAAACCATATGCTCTCTGTGAGTTCCTCAATAACCCACCTAGTAGTAGAAACAGCCGTGGCCTCGTCCATTACTCGTCAGTCAATTGTGTAATTGTCCTGACGATTGGAGACAGCGGATTTGCATTCCCTGACAATTGGCAGCAGTGAGATCTGCGCAATTCCCCATCGTGTTCTCCCTGACAAATTGGTGGCAGTGGTGGGATCTGCATGCTCTCTCTGGTGTTCTCCCTCACAAATTGGTGACAGCAGTGGAATTACAGAGTATTAGTGATCTGGTTTGAGCAATCATTACTGTCACTAAAAATTTGCACGGTCCCTGTGATGATTCTGTGAAGATTTTTGTGGATCGTACTCAGTCTATAATCAAACCTGGGACAATACTGTACGTTCAGCGGTTACACTCCTCTCCCTCTCTTGTTTTTCTGTTCTATCTTTTATTTGGCGAGTGACTGCTAAGATGGCAGCCGCTTATATGAAGTACAATAAAGCTGTGCTGATCCGTTTGTGTGAGGAGCGAGGTCTCGGTGGGTCAGACAAAAGCAAAGAAATGTTGATCTGCGCCTTGGTTGAAGATTATGCCAACACCAACACAATGTGGCACCAGAGCCTGGGACCAGTTGTGGATCCGGTTCCAGAACTTTCTGACTCAGAAGGGGCTAGCAACAACCATAGATCCCAGAGTGGAATGGACTCTTGCCACTCATTCTGTAGGAACTGGGAGAATGTGACCCTCAAATGCAGTTGCAGCTTGTGCTGCAAGAATGCAAAGGAGAATGTGAGCTTGCTGAGTGACAGGCTGAGAGAGCCAAGCAACAGGTATAGAGAGCCGAGTGACAGGCCTAGACCAAGCGAGAGCCAAGAGAGCGACAGGTTAACAGAGACCACCAGCTGGAGTTAATCTGACTCCAGAAAGAGCAATCTACCCTACTGAACAATGAATACAGTAATGTCAACACCTTTAAACCCTGTCCTGAGCATTTTGCTCTCATGGACAAGGACACGGATCTGGACACCTTTTTGAGGGGGTTTGAAAAGAACTACAGACAGTATCGGATGTCTGATGACGTGATACTTAACGCCAGGGCTATGAGGCAAATCCCTGGAGGTGTTCGCCACTCTCCCTCGAGATCAAGATGGAGACTATGATTCCATCAAGCAGGCTCTGATAAGAAAATATCAGCTGACTCCAGAAATACACTGCAAAAAGATCCAGACCCTCCAATGTGGACCTAAGAGCAGCAAAGGTGATGTGGTGGTTGACGGGCTCAGAATAAACTTCGAGCAGTGGGTTCAGGGACTTCCACTGCATTGAAGGAGAACTCACCACCTCTCGTGGCAGCCTGTTCCACTCATTGATCACCCTAACTGTCAAAAAGTTTTTTCTAATATCTAATCTGTGTCTCCTCCCATTCAGTTTCATCCCATTGCTTCTAGTCTTTCTTTGTGCAAATGAGAATAAAGATGATCCTTCTACAATGTGACAGCCCTTGAATATTTGTAGACAGCTATTAAGTCTCCTCTCAGTCTTCTTTTTTGCAAGCTAAACATTCCCAAATCCTGCAACCGTTCCTCATAGGACATGGTTTGCAGACCGGTCACCATTCTGGTGGCTCTTCTCTGAACTTGCTCCAGTTTGTTGATGTCTTTTTTAAAATGTGGTGCCCAAAACTGGACACAGTATTCCAGATGAGGTCTGACCAAAGAGGAGTAGAGGGCAATAATGACCTCACGTGATCTAGACTGTATGCTTCTGTTGATACATCCAAGAATTGCATTTGCCTTTTTTGCTGCTGCATCACACTGTTGACTCATGTTCAGTCTGTGATCAATTAGTATACCCAAGTCTTTTTCACATGTGCTGTTACTTAGCCCTATTCCTCCCATTTTGTATATGCTTTTTTCATTTTTATTGCCCAGATGTAGTACTTTGCATTTTTCCCTGTTAAAATCCATCCTGTTAGTTGCTGCCCACTGCTCCAGTTTATTTATATCTTTTTGAATCCTCTCTCTCTCTTCTCTAGTATTAGCTATCCCTCCTAGCTTTGCGTCATCAGCAAATTTGATCAGTTTACCCTCAATTCCTTCATCTAAATCATTGATAAAGATGTTGAACAATACAGGGCCCAAAACAGAGCCTTGTGGTACCCCACTTGAGACATTCTTCCAACTGGATGTGCAGCCATTTACGACCACTCTTTGGGTCCGATCACTAAGCCAGTTATGAATCCACCTAATAGTTGCCTTGTCCATTTCATACTTAGTCATTTTTTTAATAAGGATTGTGTGAGATACTTTGTCAAATGCTTTGCTGAAGTCAAGATATACTATATCTACAGCATTTCCCTGATCCACCCAGTCAGTGATTCTGTATCACCTACCACCTCAAGGAAATGAAGGAACTGACGATGAAGGACCAATTTGTTCATCTTTGCCCTGTGGAGTTGCAGCAGCTCATGATTGACTGGGAGCCAAAGGAGGTCGCAAAGGTCACACAAATTGCTGAAACCTATGAGGTCAACCATACACCTGAGGTGCAGAATTCAGCTGTCTTCAGCTGGAAAAGGGGTAAGCCGACAACTATTGACCCTGCCAGCCGGTCCTCACGGGGTTTCGCCCCATCTTCCAGCACCAGGCCAGCATCTGTCTCCTGCCGATGTTATACTTGCTACCGACCTGGACTTTTTAGCATCACGATGTCACAACAGATTGTGACATGGTCGGTGGCAGCTGCCCCATGATTCGCACTGCTCCAGAGGTATTAGGGGAGGATGGGCACAGGCACAAGGATCATGAAGTCCATGGTCCCTTGCAGCTGGCCAGCGTCATGAGAGACAGTGACATTGCCGATGGTAGCTGCCCCATGATTAGCACTGCTCCTGAGGCATTAGGTGAGGATTTGGCACGGGGATCATAAAGTAATTTGTCACGTGCAGCTGACCAGTGTCATCACAAACGTTGAGATGGCCGGTGGTAGCTGCCCCATGATTAGCACTGCTCCTGAGATTTTAAGGGAGGATGGGGACAGGCACAGGGATCATAAAGAAGGTGGTCGCGTGCAGCTGACCAGTGTCCTGACGGACTCTGCCATGGCCTGTGGTAGCTGCCCCATGATTAGGACTGTTCCTGAGGTATCAGGGAATGCAGGGAAAGTTTTATCTCCAGCCTGTCAGAAAGGTGGGAAAGTGTGTCCCGCAACCTGTCAGGGTGAGTGAAAAGTGTTAACCACAGCTTGTCAGGGTGATGGGAAAGTGATACCCATAGCCTGTCAGGCTGATTGGAAAGTGTTATTCACAGCCTGTCAGGGTTGTGGGAAATTGTGTCCCACAGACTGTCAGGGTGAGGGAAAAGTGTTACCCACAGCCTGTCAGGATGATGGGAAAGTGGTACCCACACCCTGTCTGTATGGTGGGAAAGTAGTATCGCCAGTCTGACAGGGTGAGGGGAAATGTTTACTCACAGCCTGTCAGGCTGGTTGGAAAATGTTATTATCCCCTGGGGAGACGGCCTACATAGCCGCTGTCACCCACAGGCAGAGTGCCCAAAATGTGCAGCGTTTTTGACCCTCATCATCGAGTAGGATAACAGAACTAGTTACTGACCCAGAGCAAGTCACAGAGGGTTCCTGTGAGGTTGGGGCCTTAACTTCGCTTCCGGCTACCTCCTGCCAGGAGTTTCAGTCTGCACTACCCATAGATACCAGTCTGGAGATGCTGAGTGACCTCACAGAGAAGCTCATCTCCGAATCCAAGAAGGAGAAGGTATTGTGGGATCCAGAGTGGTTGTGCTGTGAGATGGGCTTGGGAGATGATCTGTAAATCAGTCTCCCATGCCACCACTAAAAAGGGATGTGTTTTAGAGGAAAACTGTAAAATCCATAAAGACATCTCTGGAGGAGGGACATATCACCCTTACATTGAAAATATGGGGTTTATTATAACTGAGGAAGTTAGAAAAAGCTAACACTTCAACCTCCATTGAAGTAAGACCTCCTGCCGTGAACAGGTAATTATGACAGGGGATCTGTTGAGAGGCAGCTACTAAGTCTAGGATTTGCAGTACAATTCCCGAGGCAAGAGCTTCCTCTGTTCAAAGAAATTATCTCAGACTCTCTAGAGCCAGTGGTCAGTGACAAATATCGGGGTTTGCGTAGATCCGATATTTATGATGGGAGATATATTTTTCAGTGTCGTACCAAAAGGACGAACATACATTCAATCACATAACTGTAAATCCTGCCAAACACCTCCAACTTAATACCGATCAGATGAATGATGCTATCCATGCCATGTTTCATGACTATAGAAAGGTAAAATCGTGATAGGAAACATGACCACTATATGTCCCGCCTGGGTCCTCCAAAGGTGAAAATATTCTGGATGTTGGGGATCTCATAAACATCTAAAAGACCTAGCATATCCCACGATCAGCTCCCCATATGAGCTCACAATAGGGAGGTATGTAGGCGTAACCTTGATCTAATAAAAATCAGAGTTCTGAGTTCCCAAATAACCGGCCTAGTAGTAGAAACAGCCGTGGCCTCGTCCATCACTCGTCAGTCAATTGCGTTATTGTCCTGACAATTGGAGGCAGCAGATTTGCGTCCCCTGACAAATTGGTGGCAGCGGTAAGATCTGCGTGATTCCCTCTGGTGTTCTCCCTGACAAATTGGTGGCAGTGGTGGGATATGCATGATCTCTCCAGAGTTCTTCCTGGCACAGAAGGGCATTAGTGGGCAGAATGGAGTTTTTAAGTCGGTACTTTTGGACCAGATAATTTCTTATATTTTTTAAAGGATGAAATTCCAACCCAGTAGCATCCACAGCATATTTCTGTGGGTTGCCTTCCCACTTTTCAAAAGCATACCGATAATCTTCCTATGATATTAACCCTTGTATGTATCATATGATAACATATTGTGAACCCTTTTCGGGCTAGAGACTGATCTGAGGATGTATACTGTGTATAGAACTGTGAAATATGTCAGCAGTAGAGCTGAGCAAAAAAATTTTCAGGACCTTGATTCAGCAACCACTTTGATAATCTTTGGCCACCCTACAACACCTCAGTTAACCTCCTAATTCCTGCCGGCATCGTCGCCCCTGTGGCGCCATCACTTTGTGGCGCAGCGAATACAGTACATGACTGCACCAAGCCTACTAATCAGAAAATGCACCTGAGTTGCTAGCTGGTAGGAGGTTCACTGGGCTCTGGTTCTGCAGCCACAGACTACTGACAAGTCCACTGGAGTAGGGTCCTGCAAATCTTTTTGCCCAACTCTTTTTGACAGTACATAAGTAATGAATCTATGAAGGAATATGTAGGTTGAGTTTGGTATGGCAGCTGAGACCCATTTGTCAATTACTTGCAATGCCAGAAATGACCTATAGACAAGAGTGGCGCTGCTTCCTATAAAATAGATATTTTATATTTGTCATACATAGGAAAAGTGATGTCTTGGTTGTAGAGTCAAAACCCAACCTACAGTATGAACTAGAAATACCTTCCATTCATTTTTTTTCTTTAATGGTCGCTTACATTTGGATCTGTTAGCATGGATCTAAAAACAGGTCTGGAAAGAGATGACCTTTGTGTGGAAGGGTCTAAAGCCTGATAAGGAACTGGCAGTGCAGATAAACAAATCAGTGTTCTCAGAGAGATCACATTTCTGTACAGTTTATAATCGCCCGCTTGCTCGCTTGAAGGATGCATATTTAAGAGAGATCACATTTCTACAGTCTATAATCACTCGCTCATTCACTTGAAGGATGCATACAGTATGTCAGAGAGTCCACATTGCTGTACAATCCGTATTCGCCTGTGAGCTCGCAAAATGCATATGTTGGCGAGACCACATTTCTGTACAGTCTATAATCACTTGGTCACTTGGAGGATGCATATGTCAGAGTGATGATATTTCTGTACAGTGCATAGCTGCCCGCTCGCTGGGAGGATACATAAGATATAGAAATGAAATTTCTGTACATTCCATAATCGTCCGCTTGCTTGGAGAATCCATATGTCAGGGACATGAATTTCAGTACAGTCCATAATTACTCGCTCGCATAAAGGATGCATGTCAGAGATCACATTTTCTACAGTCCATAATCGCTCGCTCACTCGCATAAAGGATGTATATGTCAGAGATCACATTTTCTACAGTCCATAATCGCTTGCTTGGAATATTCATATGTCAGATACATCACATGTCTGAACAGTCCATATTTGCCCGGTCGCGTGGACGATGAATATGGCAGATAGATGACATTTCTGTACAGTCCGTATTCGTCGGCTCGCTTGGAAGGTGCATATGTTCTTGCAATCACCCACAATCACTGGATCAGATATAGAAATTATTTTATCTATATGGGATACAGAACATGAACGATGCACGGTTCTGGACAGCTCAATCTGCAGAACGGACCCACAGGGCGGACAAAAGATGACTGTATTTTTGGGAGAACACACAAAAGTTCGAAGCCCGCAACAGATACAGCGTGTATCCGGCTGACAGGCTCCCCATGATTTTCCTGTTTTTGTGACCCCCGTCTATTTTGTTTTCTTTTGAAAACCCAGCGCCCCCCTCCTTCCCCGCCTTCATTTTCTGGCTCAGCACCATTCGAGGGGTGGCGAGATCCGTCACATGCAGCAGCGAGATCTGGATCTCCCGAGCTGCGTGCTCAGCATATGTTACAGGAAGAGAACTATTTTAGTCTTAAGTTCTTGAAAGAGAAGTGGAGCCGATCTCCCTAGGGGAGGTGATAAGAATGCAGGAGGCCTAAGACGCAAGCTTCCACTTCAAATGGTGGGGAAGCGCGCCGCAAAAGCACGGCTCATATGGGCCGCCTCATGGCAGACGGTGAATTATTCTTCAATAAAATGAAAGGGATGCAGATTTCTTGCCGTTCTAGTGATGTATGCCACTGAGACATGGTGCTCAGCAGATGGCCGCGCTAAACGCGACCCAAGGGTATACATATATACTGTGGGGCGTTTATGGTAGGAATGTTATCTTACAACATAGACATATTGGAAGAGAGCATGTTACATAAACTACAATGGCTGCGTCTGGACTCCAGAACCGTGCCTTAAAATAAATTAGGAGCCATCATGTATAAGACACATGGACGCCTGCCACAGTCCTCCTGCTTGCAGTGCAGCATGTGGTAGCAGTTGGGTTGCAGAAGTTGCAGTACCACCAGTGCCCTCCAGGGACTCCAAATTTGGAAAGCAATGGGATAAGTTGGGGCCCTTTTTCAGATTTAGCATCAAGCCTTGAAGCTGTGACTGTTGAAGAAAAGTCAAAAACTCTGTTGTGTGGCTTATGGTAGACCACCCCTTAAAGGGGTTGTCTCATATGGAACATTTCCGGTATATCTACAGGATATGTCAAATTGAAACAATAGTCATAAAAAACAATATGCAAATTAAAATGGAAGCAAAAATTACTTCACCCCCAAAAAAATACTGGCCCAAATGCCAATACAATAAAGGTGTAAAACTCCAAAGAGTTACATTGCACACACAAGAAAGAAAAGGAGTAGAAACAACACCTTAAAAATTACAAAAGCTTTATTAATCCAAAAAATAATGCCAACAATAAAGGCCCAAAACGGAGATGAAATAAGGAAAAGCTGCAGGTGATAAGGGGATACAACGGACTACTGGATTAATAAAGATTTTTGTAGTTTTTAAGGTGTTGTTTCTACTCCTTTTCTTTCTTGTGTGTGCAGGATATGTCAAATGTAGATGTAGGTCCAACAACATGGGAACAGGGCTTTGACTTGTATCATCGTCAGTGGAGAAGTTACTGCATATGTCAAGTTCTCTTTATTGCATATTCATATGGGAGTTCAGAAAATTGATGAAAAGTGTTGGAAATGCGTAATTTTCTAAAAATGGAATATCTCTTTAAGCCAAAGCTTGTGTCTGAACTGTCATAAGGGCACCTGGGATCTCATAACTGTTGTCACTGTCAATCCTTGGCATTTAAAGGTTGTCCTGTGTTAAAAAAAAAAAACTGCACCAAACTGCAAGTTATCCCCTTTCCATAGGGACCCCAGTAATTCTCAAAACCCTGAGCCCATCTTGAATGGAGAAGAGGTGCGCATGCTTGGCCTACACTCCATTCATTGTCAATGGGACTGCCAGAGAAAGAACAGGGCTCTTCAGCGATGTTAATGAGAATGAATCGAGAGGCGGTCAAGGGAGCGCACCTTCATTCCGTTCAGATCAAAGCTTTGCAGAGCCCGTTTCCAAGTTCTGGAGCCCCGTTCTTGTGATCACTAGGGGTCCGAGCAGCCGAGCCACCCTTCATCAACAATTCAATCAATTATGCAATCAATTACGCAACTTTTAAATATTAATACCTCACTATTATCAATATCTAATCTTGCTGTCAGGTAAGGAAAGTACTCTTCTCCGCATTAATCCTGGCCATGTCCTGCTCACTCACCTGGGGGTGCCGGTCTGGGAGGACCCCTCTGTCCTCCTGACAGCAGTCTCACTTACACTCATCCATTAATCATCACTCAGTTGAGAGCATGATTACATCTGGATGGTTTGCAGCCTCTGAGTGTAGAATATTTCAGTGTACAATGTAATATCGGGGACTTTTACATGGAGGAATAAAATATTCACATTTTGCAAATGCTACTGTTATGTGATTCACAGATATGACACGCCAGATGGAGTCTATAGAGAGTGATCAAAATAAGCATGCAACTCCATGTCATCAGTAATACATCTGTAAGACATCAGTAATGGATCACTGTCATCAGTAATGCATCCTTATACATCAGTAATGCATCCCTATATCATCAGTATTGCATCCCTATGTTATCAGTAATACCTCTGGAAGACATCAGTAATGGATCACTGTTGTCAGTAATGCATCCTTATATCCCTATGTCATCAGTAATGCATCCTTTTGTTATTAGTAATACATCTGTAAGACATCAGTAATGTAGTACTTCATCAGTAATGCATCCCTGTCATCAGTAGTAATGCATCCCTCAGTTTGTTATCAGTAATATCTGTAAGACATCAGTAATGTATCCCTGTCATTAGTATTGCATCCCTGTCATCAGTAATGCACCCCTGTGTCTCCACAATGCATCACTGTGTCATCGGTAACACATCTTCATGTCATCAGTGTAATGCATTATTATGTCATCAGTAATGCATCCCCTTGTTATAAGTAATGTATTTGTAAGTCATCAGTAGCACATCCCTATGTCATCAGTAATGCAGCCCTGTTATCAGTAAGGCCTCTTCCACATTTCCGGCGGGCGCCTGGCGGCGCCCCCGGCATTTTGCCGCAGCGCCGCATTTGAAAATCTGATGCGCCGCATGCGGCTTTTTTCGCATTGACATGCATTAGCGTCGGATGGCGCCGCATGTCAATGCGTTGCATGCGGTTTTGTCCGGATGCGGCGCAAATGTACATTGCGGCGTCCGGAAAAAACGCTGCATGTAACGTTTTTTGTTTTTGCCGGATGGTTTCTTATCTCTCCAAGCATCAGAAACCATCCGGCAAAAAACGCATGCGGCCGCCGGAAATGTGAAAGAGGGTCCTAATTATCAATTTTCTATGTCATCAGTAATGCATTCCTAGGTAATCAGTAATGTATTTGTAAGTCATCAGTAACACATCCCTATGTTATCAGTAATGCATCCATATGTTATCGGTAACACATCTGTAAGACATCATTAATGTATCCCTGTCATCAGTATTGCAGCCCTATGTCATCAGTAGTAATGCATCCCTCACTAGGTTATCAGTAATACATTTGTAAGACATCAATAATGTATCCCTGTCATTAGTAATGCATCCCTATGTCATCAGTAATGCATCCCTGTTTCATCAGTAATGCATCCCTGTATCATCAGTAATGCATCCCTATTTCATCAGTAATGCATCCCTGTTTCATCAGTAATACATCCCTCTTGTCATCAGTAATGCATCCCTAAGTAATCAGTAATGCATCCCTGTTTCATCAGTAATGTATCCCTCTGTCATCAGTAATGTATCCCTCTGTCATCAGTAATGCATCCCTGTTTCATCAGTAATGCATCACTATGTCATCAGTAATGCATCCCTCTGTCATCAGTAATGCATCCCTTTCATCAGTAATGCATCCCTATGTCATCAGTAACGCATCCCTGTCATCAGTAATGCATCCCTCTGTCATCAGTAATGCATCCCTCTGTCATCAGTAATGCATCCCTATGTCATCAGTAATGCATCCCTGTCATCAGTAATGCATCCGTTTCATCAGTAATGCATTCCTATGTCATCAGTAGTGCATCCCTGTTTCATCAGTAATGCATCCCTATTTCATCAGTAATGCATCCCTCTCATCAGTAATGCATCCCTGTCATCAGTAATGCATCCCTATGTCATCAGTAATGCATCCCTTTGTCATCAGTAATCATTCCTATGTCTTCAGTAATGTATCCCTATGTCATAAGTAATGCATCCCTCTGTCATCAGTAATGTATCCCTATGTCATCAGTAATGCATCCCTCTGTCATCAGTAATGCATCCCTACTTCATCAGTAACGCATCCCTATTTCATCAGTAATGCATCCCTATGTCATCAGTAATGCATCCCTCTGTCATCAGTAATGCATTCCTGTTTCATCAGTAATGCATCCCTAGTTCATCAGTATTGCATCCCTATGTCATCAGTAATGCATCCCTATTTCATCAGTAATGCATCCCTATGTCATCAGTAATGCATCCCTATGTCATCAGTAATGCATCCCTGTCATCATGCAAATTGCCTCTTCAAACAAAGAGGACTTGTACTCTATAGCGCCACCTATTGGAAGTAGTCCTCTTTGTTTGAAGAGGCAATTTGCATATTAAAATTTCCCAGAGGAGCATTGCACGGCGAATAAGCCTCCTTACCTCGACATGCCAGAGCTGGTATGTCACTCTCCACAAGGAGAAACTTTACCCCCCAGATCCCTGTCATCAGTAATGCATCCCTGTTTCATCATTAATGCATTCCTGTTTCATCAGTAATGCATCCCTATTTCATCAGTATTGCATCCCTATGTCATCAGTAATGCATCCCTATTTCATCAGTAATGCATCCCTATTTCATCAGTAATGCATCCCTATGTCATCAGTAATGCATCCCTGTCATCAGTAATGCATCCCTGTCATCAGTAATGCATCCCTGTTTCATCATTAATGCATCCGTCATCAGTAATGCATCCCTATGTCATCAGTAATGCATCCCTATTTCATCAATAATGCATCCCAATGTCATCAGTAATGCATCCCTGTTTCATCAGTAATGCATCCCTATTTCATCAATAATGCATCCCTATGTCATCAGTAATGCATCCCTATGTCATCAGTAATGCATCCCTCTGTCATCAGTAATGCATCCTATGTCATCAGTAATGCATCCCTATTTCATCAGTAATGCATCCCTATGTCATCAGTAATGCATCCCTGTCATCAGTAATGCATCCCTGTTTCATCATTAATGCATCCGTCATCAGTAATGCATCCCTATGTCATCAGTAATGCATCCCTATTTCATCAATAATGCATCCCTATGTCATCAGTAATGCATCCTTGTTTCATCAGTAATGCATCCCTATTTCATCAGTAATGCATCCCTATGTCATCAGTAATGCATCCCTATCATCAGTAATGCATCCCTATGTCATCAGTAATGCATCTGTTGTGAATACTTTGGAGGCGACTTCTGAGCTGGAGCTCCCTCCGGTAGTTGCTGAGGGTAATGAACTAATTACTGAATGGCCTTCAGCTGGCTCTGAATGGTATGATATAAGTGACCTGAGTTCCCATCAGCCTTGCCGGTAATCAATTGTTCCTCTGGTCTTGCTTGGAACACAGCTTGCTTCCCTGCTCTCATTCAGATAAGTGTTTTTGTTGTTTTTTTTTCCTCTGTTGGATTTTCACTGCTGGTTTGCTGCTTGCAGTGGACTACAGAAAACATAATCTCTGACCACAGACTCAAATATACATGGCAAGAATTGTAGTCTAAAAAAGCACTACAAGATAAGGGCAAATGCCCTATGGCACTCCACTGAATACATATGGATACACAAAAGAATTGGAGAGAAACGCCATAAACTAGTATATAAATATTTATTAATAGTAATAATCATAAATTTCAATAATAATCAAGAAGAATAACCATTAACATACATGAATACATAGCTCAACGAATGGTTTGAAATGGTATGCGTGATGTTATTAGATGTAATGTACAACTGTGGTACATATGGCAGAGGGGTGAGAGAGGCACATATTCAAAAATATAGAGTCCAAATACTAAGTAAAAGAATGTGCCACAATGAAGTAAAACAATCAAAACGCAGCAAGAGAGATATATCCCAAACATCTATTATAATAATCGAAAGTGCGTATGTAAAGAGGGGGTCCGGAATCCCACACTCAGGACAATTGATACAGATGCATATAACTGCGTGAATCAATAATAAAACTCACCCATGCTGGCAATGTAACACAGAGACGCGCCCCAATGGACTACAGCCTGGTCTCCTTTTTGGGTCTTGCGCTGCAATTGTGCTCATTATGTGTTTGCACTTTTGCTCTGTTCCTTTGTCATTTTTTATTTGCTGAGTTGTTGTGAGTTACACCAGAGATCTGATTTAGGTGGTTGAGACGTGTGATCTCAGGTTTTTTGTTAATCAGAAGTGTTGGTATTTTTGTCAGGGTTTTTTTTGGGTTGCAGTCAGAATTCTTTCCTATACTTTTCTATCTAGACAGATTGGGCCCCAGCGTTTGCTCATTCTATTTTCTGTCTGTGTCCGTGTTTTCTTCTGGTCTAACCGCCATTACATGTTTGGGGGCTTCCTATTTCTTTGGAGATTCTGCTCCGGGGCAGATAGCTTTCCTCTTTTTGCCTTTAGGTGTAGTTATCTCTCCGGCTATGACGAGGCGTCTAGGATCACCGTAGGTACGCTCCACGGCTACTTCTAGTGTGGCGGTTAGTTTAGTGTACTGTAATCCAATAGTTTCCAGCCTCTCTGGTGTATTACTACTTTGGCTATCTTTTGCAATTTCTCCTCAGCTACCGAAACATAACAGTATTACCTGCCAAACTGAAAATTATATGGTACTCACAGAAGGGAAAAATAGTAAAAAGGGAAAAAAAAGGGGAGTTGTCAGAATTTTTTTTTTCCTCTGTTTGTTGCATTTTTTTTCCCTGTTTTTCTCTGGGTGTTGAGGAGGAATTTTTTTTTCTCTCAATGGAGTTTGCACAGTTGTCTGGCCGTGTGGAGCAGCTTGCTTCTGAGGTTCAGAGTATTGCTACCTATCTTGCTAGGTTGCCGGTTGTGGAACCTAGGATTCCTATACCAGATTTATTTTTGGGGGATCGGTCTAAATTTCTGAATTTCAAAAATAACTGTAAGTTGTTTTTTGCCTTAAAACCTAAGTCCTCAGGGAACGCAGCACAGCAGGTTCAAATTGTCATCTCTCTGCTGCGCGGCGACCCTCAGGATTGGGCTTTTTCCCTGACACCTGGGGATCCTGTTTTGAATGATGTTGATGTATTTTTTCTGGGCTCTGGGGTTATTGTACGATGAACCTAATGTCACTGATCAAGCTGAAAAGACCTTGTTGGCATTAAATCAGGGGCTTGAGGACGCTGAGTTGTACTGTCAGAAATTCCGAAAGTGGGCAGTCCTGACCAAATGGAATGATGATGCTTTGGCAGCCCTTTTTCGGAAGGGTCTGTCAGAAAATGTAAAGGACGTTATGGTGGGATTCCCTGTTCCCTCTGGTCTCAATGATTCTATGTCTTTGGCTATTCAAATTGACAGACGTTTGCGGGAGCGCAGAGGTATGCGTGAGATGGTGTTGCCTTGTGAGCCAGCTCCTGAGCCCATGCAGTGTGATGGAGTGACTTCTCAGCGTCATGAGTTTTGTAAGCACATTGGGTTATGTTTCTACTGTGGTGACGCTTCCCATGCTATTTCCGTCTGCCCTAAGCGGGGAAGACGTTTTGCGCGCTTTGTTGTCTTGGGTAGTGTTCAGACTAAATTTCTGTTGACTGTTACCCTGATTTGCTCCCTGTCCACATTTTCGGCTCAGGCTTTTGTTGATTCAGGAGCAGCTATTAACCTGAT
The DNA here is from genome assembly GCA_033576555.1 of Oophaga sylvatica. Classification (NCBI taxonomy): domain Eukaryota; kingdom Metazoa; phylum Chordata; class Amphibia; order Anura; family Dendrobatidae; genus Oophaga; species Oophaga sylvatica. Next base: position 131,153,923 of record JARQOD010000008.1, read on the forward strand.
GGATTTTGACTTTGCCAAACGTTGTGGGTTTCCCTTGATACCACTGCGGAAGTCTATTCCTTTACTGGGCATTAATTCTACCCCTTTGGCGGAGAATAAACCCCAGTTTTCTACTCAGGTGATAATGAGGGTTGAACCAGATCATCAGGAGAGTTGCAAATTTCTGGTGTTGCATAATCTGCATGACATTATTGTACTAGGTTTCCCTTGGTTACAGACTCATAATCCTGTTTTGGATTGGAAATCTGTGTCAGTGACCAGTTGGGGCTGCCAATGTGTTAATACTGACACTCCTGTTTTTTCTGCCTCTCCCCAGTCTCAGGATGTCCCTGACTTTTTGACTGATTTTTCTGATGTGTTTAGTGAAAGTAAGTCTGCATCCTTACCTCCGCACAGGAGCTATGATTGCGCTATTGAGTTAGTGCCTGGTGGTAAATTCCCTAAAGGTCGCCTTTTTAATTTATCTGTACCTGAACACGATGCTATGCGATCTTATATCAAGGAGTCATTGGAGAAGGGTCATATCAGACCATCCTCTTCACCCTTGGGTGCCGGTTTTTCTTTGTGGCCAAAAAGGATGGTTCATTGAGGCCGTGTATTGATTATCGCCTCCTGAATAAGATCACTGTTAAATATTAATATCCGTTACCCTTGTTTTCTGACCTATTTTCCAGAGTGAAAAGTGCTAGTTGGTTTACCAAGCTTGACCTCAGGGGGGCGTATAACCTTATTCGTCTTAAGCACGGGGATGAATGGAAGACGGCGTTTAATACCCCAGAGGGGCATTTTGAGTACCTAGTGATGCCTTTTGGGCTTACTAAGGCCCCTTCCGTCTTCCAATCCTTCATGAATGATATTTTCAGGGATTTTGTGGATAAATTTCTGATTGTTTGTTTGGATGATATCTTGATTTTTTCCAATGACTGGGACTCTCATGTGAAACATGTTCGGACTGTGTTCCAGATTTTGAGAGAGAATGCACTGTATGTGAAGGGATCAAAGTGTCTTTTTGGCGTACAGAAGGTCTCATTTCTGGGATTCATTTTGTCTCCGTCTGTTATTGAAATGGACCCGGTCAAGGTTCAGGCCATCTGTGATTGGGTTTAACCTACTTCATTGAAGGCTCTTCAGAGATTTTTGGGTTTTGCCAATTTTTATCATAAATTTATTGGAATTTCTCTGGTATTGTTAAACCATTGACTGATTTGACCAAAAAGGGTTCCGATGTGGTGAATTGGCCTCCTGAGGCAGTTTCTGCGTTTCAGGAACTTAAGCAGAGATTAATTTCTGCTCCTGTTCTACGGCAGCCTGATGTTTCTCTGCCATTTCAGGTGGAGGTTGATGCCTCTGAGATTAGGGCAGGTGCCATTTTGTCCCAAAGGGATCCAGAGACCTCTAAGGCCTCTTTCACACTTCCGGCGGGTGCCTCACGGCGCCCCGGCATTTTGCCGCAGCGCCGCATCAGAAAACCTGATGCACGCCGGCGGCCGCATGCGTTTTTTTGCCGGATGGTTTCTGATGCTTGGAGACATCAGAAACCATCCGGCAAAAACAAAAAACGTTACATGCAGCGTTTTGTCCGGCCGCCGCAATGTACATTTGCGCCGCATCCGGACAAAACCGCATGCAACGCATTGACATGCGGCGCCATCCGGCGCTAATGCATGTCAATGCGAAAAAAGCCGCATGCGGCGCATCAGGTTTTCTGATGCGGCGCTGCGGCAAAATGCCGGGGGCGCCGCAAGGCGCCCGCCGGATGTGTGAAAGAGGCCTAAGAGTAACCCTTGTGCCTTTTTCTCTCGAAAATTTTCTCCAACTGAACGTAATTATGACGTGGGTAATCGGGAGTTATTGGCCATGAAGTGGGCCTTTGAAGAGTGGAGACATTGGCTGGAAGGAGCCAAACATCAGGTCGTGGTCCTCACGGACCATAAGAACCTGGTTTATCTCGAATCAGCCAAGCGACTTAATCCTAGACAGGCCAGGTGGGCCTTGTTTTTCACACGTTTTAATTTTGTGGTTTCTTTTCTTCCGGGCACTAAGAATGTTAAGGCGGATGCCCTCTCGAGGAGTTTCTTTGCGGATTCTCCTGAGTTATCTGATCCTACTGTTATTTTGAAAGAGGGTGTAGTTCTTTCCGCCATCTCGCCCAATTTGAGACTGGCTCTGGAGGGGTGTCAGGAGGATAAACCTGAGCGCTGCCCTGTTGGGAAATTGTTTGTCCCAGACCAGTGGAAGAAGAGTGTGATGTATGAGATTCATTGTTCCGCATTGGCTGGTCATCCCGGGATTTTTGGTACCAGAGACTTGGTGAGTCGGTCCTTTTGGTGGCCTACTTTGTCTCGTGACGTCAGGGACTTTGTTCAGTCCTGTGGGACTTGCTCTTGCTCCAAGCCTTGCTCTCGCTCTAGTGGTTTGTTAATGCCATTGCCTGTGCCCAAGAGGCCATGGACCCATATTTCTATGAATTTTATTTCCGACTTCCCTGTCTCTCAGAGAATGACCGTTATCTGGGTAATCTGTGATAGGTTTTCCAAGATGATACATCTTGTGCCATTACCTAAGTTGCCTTCCTCCTCCGAATTGGTGCCTTTGTTCTTTCAGCACATGGTTCGGTTGCATGGCATTCCGGAGAACATTGTGTCTGACAGAGGAGTCCAGTTTGTTTCCAGATTTTGGAGGACATTTTGTTTCTAAACTTGGTGTTCAGTTGTCTTTCTCCTCTGCATTTCACCCTCAGACCAATGGACAAACCGAGAGAACAAACCAGACCTTGGAGACTTATTTGAGATGTTTTGTGTCTGCTGATCAAGATGACTGGGTCTCTTTTTTGCCTTTGGCTGAGTTTGCTCTTAATAATAGGGCTAGCTCTGCCACCTTGATGTCTCCATTTTTCTGCAATTCTGGGTTTCACCCTCGATTTTCTTCAGGACAGGCGGAGGCTTCTGTCTGTCCGGGGGTTGACTCTATTGTGCAGCGTATGCAGCAGATTTGGTACCAGGTATTGGAGAGGTTGTCCCTCTCTCAAGAGAAGGCCCAGCGGTTTGCCAACCGGCATAGGACTGATGGTCCTCATTTTAAAGTGGGGGACTTGGTTTGGTTGTCCTCAAGAATATCCCTATGAAGGTTGCATCTTCCAAATTTAAGCCAAGGTTCATTGGACCTTATAAGATCATGGAAATTATTAATCCGGTTTCCTTCCGTTTGCTTCTTCCAGGGACATTTAAGATCCATAACGTGTTCCACAAGTCCTTATTGAAGAGGTTTGTCGAGCTAGTGGTTCCTATTGCTGCGCCTCCCGACCCTGTTTTGGTTGAGGGTAATTTGGAGTATGTGGTTGAGAAAATATTGGATTCTCGTTTTGCTAGACGGAAACTACAGTATTTGGTTAAGTGGAGAGGTTATGGTCAGGAGGACAATTATTGGGTGTTTGCTTCGGACATCCATGCTGGGAGACTTATCCGTGCCTATCATCGAGCTCATCCTGATCAGCCTGGTTGCGCAGGTGAGGGTTTGGTGACCCCTCCTCAAGGGAGGGGTACTGTTGTGAATACTTTGGAGGCGACTTCTGAGCTGGGGCTCCCTCCGGTGGTTGCTGACTGTAATGAACTAATTACTGAATGGCCTTCAGCTGGCTCTGAATGGTATGATATAAGTGACCTGAGTTCCCATCAGCCTTGCCGGTAATCAATTGTTCCTCTGGTCTTGCTTGGCGCACAGCTTGCTTCCCTGCTCTCATTCAGATAAGTGTTTTTGTTGTTTTTTTTTTCCTCTGTTGGATTTTCACTTCTGGTTTGCTGCTTGCAGTGGACTACAGCCTGGTCCCCTTTTGGGGTCTTGCGCTGCAATTATGCTCATTATGTGTTTGCACTTTTGCTTTGTTCCTTTGTAATTTTTTATTTGCTGAGTTGTTGTGAGTTACACCAGAGATCTGATTTAGGTGGTAGAGATCGTATGATCTCAGGTTTTTTGTTCATCAGAAGTGTTGGTATTTTTGTCAGGGTTTTTTTGGGTTGCAGTCAGAATTCTTTCCTATACTTTTCTTTCTAGACAGATTGGGCCCCAGCATTTGCTCATTCTATTTTCTGTCTGTGTCCGTGTTTTCTTCTGGTCTAACCACCATTACATGTTCGGGGCTTCCTATTTCTTTGGGGATTCTGCTCCGGGGCAGATAGCTTTCATCTTTTTGCCTTTAGGTGTAGTTATCTCTCCGGCTGTGACGAGGCATCTAGGATCACCGTAGGTACGCTCCACGGCTACTTCTAGTGTGGCGGTTAGTTCAGGTTACTGCAATCCAATAGTTTCCAGCCTCTCTGGTGTATTACTACTTTGGCTATCTTTTGCAATTTCTCCTCAGCTACCGAAACATAACATGCATTCCTGTTTCATCAGTAATGCATCCCTATGTCATCAGTAATGCATCCCTATGTCATCAGTAATGCATCCCTCTGTCATCAGTAATGCATCCCTATGTCATCAGTAATGCATCCCTATGTCATCAGTAATGCATGCCTTGGATATCTGTAATCGCAGACTTATTGCAAATCAGTATTCTCTGTAAGGAGATCTTCATGACTGTGAATCTAGTCATATTGGACGCACTGAGCTAATAGATGGCGGGCTCCTTATGAAGTAGTGGACAATAATCTTTTTATCAGTTTTGGTTTTCATACATGAGGAAATGTCTCCAGTAGCAACTATCGTAAAACGTTCTGACCTGTAACTATCTGTATAGTAAGAGGATACGTCTTCCAAACATTAATGGGGTTGTTTGAGATTAGAAAAACATGGCTGCATTCCACTTGAATGCGCGGAGGTGCATGCAGACCGTGGATGCAGATAATAGGAGTGATGGGGTAGATGCTGGAGAGCTACTGCAGACTGTGGATTGGAGGAGTCATGGGGGGTGCTGTAGAGTATCTGCAGATTGTGGATGCAGATAGGTGGAGTCATGGGGGGTGCTGTAGGGTAGCTGCAGACTGTGGATGCAGATAGGAGTCATGGGGGAGGTGTCTGAGGGCTGATGCAGCTGGGAGCAGTCTTGGGGAGGTGCTGGAGAACTGCTGCAGACTGTTAATGCAGATAGTAGTAATCATGGCGCTGTAAGGTTCTTTGTCTCTGTTGACATGTTCCTTGAAACTCAGTTTTCCGTCGGCCATTTTGCTTTCTGTCTTTCTGCAGCTCTTGCCCTCAGTTAATATGGAGTTTCCAGTTTTCATGTTCCCGCCCTGATTCTTCCCTCTTGCTTCTTAAGCAGCCTCAGCTGAACAATCAGTGCTCCTGAATCAAGCCTCAGTCAGTCTGTGACCTGACTCCTGGAAGCCTTGGACTTGTACTCCAGCTATTCCCTACTGAGGAACCTTGGAACACTTTTGGACTCTGGAAACCTGCTGTTTGGTGAATCCATGTTTGCAGAGGAATTGTAACGGGTCTGGTAGGTGAAACCACTGAGCTTTATTATACAAGACAGTATACTTGTAAGAGAGCAGGTGGCGCCCGGGGAATACGGACAGGAATTCACGGGAAGTGACAAGGACGGTCTCTGGGTAGGCAGGTTGTCACGGCAAGTGACCAGGGCAGTCTCTGGGTAGGCAGGTTGTCACGGCAAGTGACCAGGGCAGTCTCTGGGTAGGCAGGTTGTCACGGCAAGTGACCAGGGCAGTCTCTGGGCAGGCAGGTTGTCACAGCAAGTGACTAGGGCAGTCTCTGGGCAGGCAGGCTGTCACGGCAAGTGACCAGGGCAGTCTCTGGGCAGGCAGGTTGTCACAGCAAGTGACTAGGGCAGTCTCTGGGCAGGCAGGTTGTCACAGCAAGTGACCAGGGCAGTCTCTGGGCAGGCAGGTTGTCACAGCAAGTGACCAGGGCAGTCTCTGGGCAGGCAGGTTGTCACAGAAAGTGACCAGGGCAGTCTCTGGACAGGCAGGTTGTCACAGCAAGTGACCAGGACAGTTACTGAATATACAGGCTTATAGGACCTGAGATGTTGGAGCCTCCTGGTAGGCTGCAGTCCGATGGCAGATGATCGCTCCCAAGCGAGCAGGCAAGAGTCTCTGGAGCAGCCGGTGATCACTGCCGGAGACGTCCGAACCTTCGGATAAAGCTGCAGTCGGATGGCAGATGATCGCTCCCAAGCGAGCAGGCAAGAGTCTCTGGAGTAGCCGGTGATCACTGCTGATGAAGTCCGAACCTTCGGATAGAGCTGCAGTCGGATGGCAGATGATTCGCTCCCAAGTGAGCAGGCAAGAGTCTCTGTAATAGCCGGGGATCACTGCAGGTGATGTCCGAACCTCCGGGGAGGGCTACAGTCAGATGGCAGACAGCAAGCAGACAGGTAACAGGCAGGCAACTGGAAACAGGAGCTGAGGGCTGAAGCAGAGTTATACAGTGCAACAACAACATTGCTCGGGCACCTCCATTAAGGAGGAAGCCCTTAATATAGGGTGGAGTCCTCCGGCATTGGCCGGAGACTAATTTGGAAAATGCGCGCGGCTCCTTTAAGAGCAGGGGAGGGTGCGGGCGCGCGCCCTAAGTCCAGCAGCAGGGAAGGAGCGCGCGGGACCAACAGGGTGGAAGGAGGACGCCGAGGACGCTGGGGGCGCTGAGGACGCTGGGGGCGCTGAGGACGCAGAGCGCTGGTAAGGGGAACGGCGTCCCTGCCTGGCAGAGGGCCGGGACGCCGACGCTACAGTACCCCCCCCCTAGGCCCCCCTTCTTTAGGCCAGAAAGAAATTTAGCTAGGATGAGAGGGGCATGGATGTTCTCCCGAGGCTCCCAGGTTCTCTCCTCAGGACCAAACCCCTTCCAATCCACCAAAAAATAAGTCTTTCTTCCTACCCTTTTTGTGGCCAGAATGTTCTCTACCTCAAATTCATCATCAGCAGACACTGGAGCAGGAGGTGTACCTGTAGACTTGAAAAAAGAGTTAAGTACCACAGGTTTGAGGAGAGACACATGAAAAGAGTTAGGAATTCGCAAATTGGCCGGGAGTTTCAATTTATAGGACACTGGGTTGATCTGCCTGATGACCTCAAAAGGACCGATAAACCGAGGACCTAACTTGTAGGAAGGAATTTTGAGCCGAACATATTTGGACGAAAGCCAGACTTTGTCCCCAGGACGGAATTGAGGAGGATCCAGACGTTTCTTGTCAGCATGTCTTTTCATGCGCTCGGATGACTGAATGAGTGCGGACCGGGTACTCTCCCAGATGGAGGAGAATTCTCTAACCAGAGATTCCGCAGCTGGATTGTCCACAATCCAAATGGGGACAGGAATCTGAGGGTGCTGACCGAAGACTATAAAAAACGGAGACTTGGTGGACGATTCGCTCTCGTGATTATTATAAGAGAATTCGGCCCAAGGCAGGAGCTCCACCCAATCAGAATGATGAGCATTAACGAAGTGTCGGAGATAGCTGGTCAGATTCTGATTTATTCGCTCAACTTGTCCATTGGACTGTGGATGGTAAGCGGAGGAGAAATCCAAGGTGACGTCTAATAACTTACAAGTAGCTCTCCAGAAACGTGAGGTGAACTGTACCCCACGATCCGACACAATGTGACGAGGCAGACCATGAAGACGGAAGATGTGGCGGATAAAGTCTTTAGCCAACTCGGGTGCAGACGGAAGACCTGGCAGAGGAATGAAGTGAGCCATCTTGGAAAAGCGGTCAGCGACCACCAAATGACCGTACAACCGGCAGAGACGGGCAGATCCGTAATGAAGTCCATGGCTATATGTTGCCAGGGAGCAGCGGGTACAGGAAGCGGAAGAAGACGGCCGGCAGGCAGGTGTCTCGGAACTTTGTTGCGGGCACAGGAGACACAGGCAGAAACAAAGTCTATCACGTCTTTGTGCAGGGTAGGCCACCAATAATGCCGGGTAATGAGTTGGAGGGTCTTTTTCTGACCAGCGTGGCCAGCGAGTTTAGACGAATGACCCCAATGTAGAATTCTCTTCCGATCAGTCTCTGATACGAACGTCTTACCAGGAGGGAGACGATTTAGACTCACGGGAGCCACTTGCATCACTCTGGCGGGATCAATGATATGTTTAGGCTCATCTTCGAGATCCGACACCAGGAAGGACCGGGACAAGGCATCCGCCTTGATGTTTTTGTCAGCCGGGCGAAAATGCAAAAGAAAATCAAAGCGGGCAAAAAACAAGGACCACCGGGCTTGGCGAGGGTTAAGTCTCTGAGCATGCTGAAGGTAAGACAGATTTTTGTGGTCCGTGTAGATGATTACCGGATGAAGAGCCCCCTCGAGTAGGTAACGCCACTCCAATGCCAACTTAATGGCCAATAACTCTCGATCTCCTATGGAGTAGTTGCGCTCGGAGGAGGAGAAGAGTTTGGAGAAGAAACCACAGGAAACCATCTTCCCGGATGAAGATTTTTGAGTAAGTACCGCTCCGGCTCCAGCAGAGGAAGCGTCCACCTCCAGGAAGAACTGCTTGTTGCCGTCCGGGCGATGCAGCACTGGAGCGGAAGAGAAGGCTTGTTTCAAGGAAAGAAAGGCCTCCTCTGCTTCGGGTGTCCACTGTTTGGGGTTAGCATCCTTGCGGGTAAGCGCTGAGATAGGAGCAGTCCTGGAAGAGAAGTGCGGTATGAAGAGACGGTAATAGTTAGCGAATCCCAGGAACCGCTGAATGGCCTTCAACCCTCTGGTCGGGGCCACTTCTCGATGGCAGACAGTTTCTCCGGATCCATTCGTAGGCCAGTCTGAGAGATAATGTAGCCCAGAAACGGAAGCGAGGTCTGCTCAAAGAGGCACTTCTCATATTTGGCGAAGAGGTGATTCTGCCTGAGCCTGAGCAGAACCTGACGAACATCCCTCCGGTGAGACTGGAGATCCGGAGAGAAGACCAAGATGTCGTCAAGGTACACCACAACGCAGGAGTAGAGGAGGTCCCGGAAGATGTCATTGACCAACTCCTGAAAGACTGCTGGAGCATTACAGAGACCAAAGGGCATAACCAGATACTCGTAGTGGCCATCCCGGGTGTTGAATGCCGTCTTCCATTCGTCTCCTCGACGGATACGAACCAGGTTGTATGCTCCACGAAGATCCAGTTTAGTGAAGATTCTAGCCCCTCTAAGACGATCAAACAACTCCGGAATGAGCGGAAGAGGGTACTTATTCTTCACCGTGATCAAATTTAGGCCTCTGTAGTCAATACAGGAACGGAGAGATCCGTCTTTCTTTTTTACAAAAAAGAAACCTGCTCCCGCGGGGGAGGTAGATTTCCGGATGAATCCTTTCGCTAAATTCTCCTCGATATATTCTGACATCGACCTGGTCTCTGCAGCGGACAATGGGTAAATACGCCCACGGGGAGGCGTAGTACCGGGTAGCAGGTCGATCGGGCAATCATATGGTCTATGCGGGGGTAATGTCTCTGCTTCCTTTTTATTAAAGACATCAGCGAATGACCAATATGGAATCGGGAGTCCAGGTAGAATTAGCAGGTGTAGGAGAAGAACGGACGGGATGGACAGGCACCAGAACGTTTTATGACAGTCCTGTCCCCAGCGAAGAATCTCTCCATTCTGCCAGTCGAGCACGGGTGCATGTTTTTGGAGCCAAGGCAGACCTAGTAAGAAAGCATGAGAGAGTCCAGGTAAAACATGAAACGAGATGCTCTCAGAATGCAACATTCCCACCTGCAGGGTTATGGCTTCGGTGATAAGTTGGATGGGACGAGGTAGGAGACCCCCATCCACAGCAGCAACAGATACTGGTTCAACCAGAGGTTTGGTGGGAATGCGATACTTCTCTACTAGAGCCTGTGAAACAAGATTCCCAGCTGCTCCAGAATCAAGTTGGGCCAGTTCGAAGTAACGGTTCTTACCGATGAGAATAGAGACAGACAGCAGCAGAGATGAAGAGGATTTATTCTGGTCTAGGTGGACCTCTCCGAGCGAACCTAGACACAGGCGTTTCCCGACCTCTCCGACAGGTACGGATCCAGTGCTCCTTACTGCCACAGTAGAAGCAACTCCTCTCGGCACGGCGTGAGTCCTGACGGGCTTTGACCATCTTGGTCTGGTCGACCTGCATAGGCTCAGCAGTGTGCATCTGGGGAGAAACGGAAGGGGTTATAGGTCTCTGAAACGAGGGTGCACGACGAGGAAACCCTCTCTCACAGGTGACCTCTTTGGCACGTTCCTGGAACCGTAGATCAATTCGATTGGCAAGATTTATTAAATCATCAAGGGAGGTTGGAATGTCCCGACCGGCAAGTTTATCTTTAATACGGCCGGACAGACCCTCCCAGAAGACCGAAATCAGGGCGTTATTGTCCCAAGCCAACTCAGAGGCTAGAGTACGGAACCGTATGGCATATTGACCAACGGTGAGACTCTCCTGACGGAGACGCAACAGAGATGATGCAGAGGAGGTCTTCCGTCCAGGTTCGTCGAATACCTTCCGGAAGGCTGAGAGAAAAGCAGGCAGGTCAGATACCAGAGGATCTTCTCTCTCCCAGAGAGGATTAAGCCAGGCCAGAGCCTCTCCGGTGAGATGGGACATGATGAAGGCAATTTTGGCCCGGTCAGAGTTAAACTGGTGTGCCAGGAGTTCGAAATGCAGGGTGCACTGGTTAATGAAACCACGAGCCAGAACAGGGTCGCCTCCAAACCTAGGAGGAGCTGAAAGACGAGGTCCGGGAATGGAAATCACGGAATTGGGAAGCAGCGAGACTGCCGGATTGTGAGTCATGGCTCCAGCGGTAGTTGCTGGTGATGGATTCAAAGTGTCCAAGCGGGAATTGACGTTCCGCAGGTGACCCAGGATAGCCTCCTGTTGAGACCTCTGGCGAGACAGCTCATGACACAGTTCTGGAAGTGAAGGGGTTTGGGTGCCACCGGGTTCCATGGCCCGAGCAAACTGTAACGGGTCTGGTAGGTGAAACCACTGAGCTTTATTATACAAGACAGTATACTTGTAAGAGAGCAGGTGGCGCCCGGGGAATACGGACAGGAATTCACGGGAAGTGACAAGGACGGTCTCTGGGTAGGCAGGTTGTCACGGCAAGTGACCAGGGCAGTCTCTGGGTAGGCAGGTTGTCACGGCAAGTGACCAGGGCAGTCTCTGGGTAGGCAGGTTGTCACGGCAAGTGACCAGGGCAGTCTCTGGGCAGGCAGGTTGTCACAGCAAGTGACTAGGGCAGTCTCTGGGCAGGCAGGCTGTCACGGCAAGTGACCAGGGCAGTCTCTGGGCAGGCAGGTTGTCACAGCAAGTGACCAGGGCAGTCTCTGGGCAGGCAGGTTGTCACAGCAAGTGACCAGGGCAGTCTCTGGGCAGGCAGGTTGTCACAGAAAGTGACCAGGGCAGTCTCTGGACAGGCAGGTTGTCACAGCAAGTGACCAGGACAGTTACTGAATATACAGGCTTATACGACCTGAGATGTTGGAGCCTCCTGGTAGGCTGCAGTCCGATGGCAGATGATCGCTCCCAAGCGAGCAGGCAAGAGTCTCTGGAGTAGCCGGTGATCACTGCTGATGAAGTCCGAACCTTCGGATAGAGCTGCAGTCGGATGGCAGATGATCGCTCCCAAGTGAGCAGGCAAGAGTCTCTGTAATAGCCGGGGATCACTGCAGGTGATGTCCGAACCTCCGAGGAGGGCTGCAGTCAGATGGCAGACAGCAAGCAGACAGGTAACAGGCAGGCAACTGGAAACAGGAGCTGAGGGCTGAAGCAGAGTTATACAGTGCAACAACAACATTGCTCGGGCACCTCCATTAAGGAGGAAGCCCTTAATATAGGGTGGAGTCCTCCGGCATTGGCCGTAGACTAATTTGGAAAATGCGTGCGGCTCCTTTAAGAGCGGGGGAGGGTGCGGGCGCGCGCCCTAAGTCCAGCAGCAGGGAAGGAGCGCGCGGGAACAACAGGGTGGAAGGAGGACGCCGAGGACGCTGGGGGCGCTGAGGACGCAGAGCGCTGGTAAGGGGAACGGCGTCCCTGCCTGGCAGAGGGCCGGGACGCCGACGCTACAGGAATTACGGTACAGAGAAGAGATCCTGAACCTGCTTTGGAGAGTTATTGTAGAGCTTGAAGTTACTCTGGCCTGCTGTGTCTCCTGTTGCTGTTCCTGCAAACTGTGTGAACTTTTCAGCATGCTTGTATGAAGTAATACAAGTCATTTCATTTCAACCTATGTCTCCTGTGTTTTCCTCTCACCCAAGCACAAGACGCTATAGGAACTGTACACTATACATGACAAGATTCAGGAGCCAATGTTTAGTGTCTGCTAGGTCTGGGAAAGCCGTGTCTGCTGTGACTGTGGATATCAGATGTCCATTTAATACCTTATGTGATGACAGTGGTTGTGACTTCTCACAACCATTCCAGGTGAGCGCATTCCCTTAAAATTTTACTCTGGAGTGTTACCACAGGTAAACACTATTGTTTTTTTTTTTTCCTTTCCTCTTCTCCTTCCAGCACCTCTGCCTTTAAAGATCTGGAAGATGGAGGCCCACATAAAGGAACTTTGCGGAGTGACTGATACAATCCTTTCAGATGTACAGACTTTAAAAATCCGTTTTGCAAGCCTACAGGACCTCACTAATCATAATTTGCAAGTGTTTGGACAGACTACCCAGGAATTGCGAGCCAGGATTGAGGCTCTAGAGGAACGAGCCCAGGCTCCTGCCATAACCCCAAGTTCTGGGATCCCCAAATTACCTCCTTTTCGTTTTGGCGGTGAACGTGAGAAATTCAGGGGATTTATTAATCAATGCAATTTATTTTTCTCTGCACATGCTTCACAATTTCCCACTGAACGATCCAAAGTGCTTACTATAATCATGTTGCTTACCAATAAGGCTTTGATGTGGGCAAACCCTCTGATTGAGACTGAGGATGATTGTTTGAATCACCTTGATGCTTTTATTTCAGCCATGGGGCAGGTGTTTGATGACCCCAATCGAGGTGCAACAGCTGAAGCAGCCATGTTAACTTTGCGCCAAGGTAAGCGTTCAGTAGCCGAATATGCCCTGGATTTCAGGAGATGGGCTCTTGATACCACTTGGGACACTTCCGCTAAAAAATCAATTTTTCGGAAAGGGTTGTCTCCACTGATTAAGGATGAACTTGCTCGTGCCGACCCTCCCACTGCGTTAGGTGACTTTATTAACTATTGTATCCGTATTGATGCTCGTCTGACTGAACGCAGACAAGAGAGATGGTTGAAAATAATCGCACTAACCTTTTACTACCTCCCTCCTCAGCTAAGGAACCTTTGAGTAGGATCACAAGGGAACCAGAACCTGAACCCATGCAGGTGGACTCTTTACAAAGACGGGTTAGTGATGCACGCAAAGAACATCGTATAAAGGAAAATCTATGTTTCTACTGTGGTAAGTCAGGGCACTTCATTATAAACTGCCCCAGCCGTTCTCGTAAGACTACTGCAGCAGTCATTCACTGTGAGTGTTGCGAGAGGAGCTCTGTCATGTCCGAGCCTCAGGCTCCAGAGAGATCTGCTGCAAGAGATCTTGATTTCTCGGACTTAAACTCTGTTAGTTCTGGGGACGATGACGGTATAAAACGCTGCAATTTTTTCAAGTTTCCTCAGCGGTGTCCCAGCTGAGTTGTAAAAGAAACAATTCTCATTGCTTCCTTTCCATCAAACTCTGGGTTGACTCAGTCTGGGTGTCTAGCTCTGCTATGATCGACTCAGGAGCAAGTGGAAATTTTATGGATATCTCCTTTGCTCTGAAACAGGGGATACGTTCAGTGAAGAAGGCTACTCCAGTACAGATGGAGACTGTGGATGGCTCTCTACTGACTTCTGGACCAGTGGATCAAGAAACAGAGCCTTTGAGGGTCCTTATGGGTAAAGATCATCAGGAGAAAATGTCTTTTTTGCTTATCTCTTCTCCCCACTTTCCCATCATTCTAGGGCTACCATGGCTGCAGGCGCAGAATCCTACGATTAACTGGGAGACCAAGGAATTACACTTTCCGGAGAAACAGATGAGTCAAGGAGTTTCAGCTTGCTCTGTTCCTAAAGGAACCATGTCAGTCCCTGAACTACCAGCTGTATACCAGGACTATGACGATTTATGTGACAAGAAGAACGCTGATCAGCTTCCTCCTCACCGTCCATATGATTGTCCAATTGAATTATTACCCGGAGCCGAGATACCTTTTGGTAAGATCTACCCCCTAGCGGGGCCCGAGCTAAAAGCTTTGAAGGATTATATAGATGAAAATTTAGCCAAGGGCTTCATACGCCCCTCTTCATCTCCCGCAGGTGCACCCATCTTCTTTGTGAAGAAGAAAGATGGATCTCTGAGACCCTGCATAGACTATAGGGAACTCAATAAGGTTACTATTAGAAACCGTTATCCATTGCCTTTAATCCCTGAGTTGTTGGAGAGAGTGCGGCATGCCAAAATTTTCTCTAAACTGGATCTCCGTGGGGCCTATAACTTGGTCCGTATCAGACCTGGGGATGAATGGAAGACTGCTTTCAGGTCACGCTATGGACACTTTGAATATCTAGTTATGCCTTTTGGTCTGAGTACCGCCCCAGCCACTTTCCAACACTTCGTGAATGATATCTTCAGGGATCTCCTAGATACATTTGTGGTGATTTATCTGGATGATATTCTAATTTTTTCTAACTCCACAGAGGAACATCATGGACATGTGAGAATGGTCTTAGAACGCCTAAGACAAAACCATCTCTACATCAAACTTGAAAAATGTGAATTCCATAGGACCGAAATTCAATTTCTGGGGTATGTACTATCTACGCAAGGGATTAGTATGGATGGAAGCAAGACCCAAGCCATCAAGGATTGGCCAATTCCTAGAAATGTGAAGGAGGTGCAGCGTTTCATCGGGTTTGCCAACTTCTATAGACGTTTCATTAAGAATTTTTCTGAGGTAGTGTCACCTACTATCACCCAACTTACCCGGAAACAGTCTAGGTTCTCCTGGACCCCGCAAGCTCAGGAAGCATTTTCCTGTTTAAAGGATAAATTTACCACCGCACCTATCTTAGTACATCCCAACCCCGAGCTTGCCTTCATAATAGAGGTGGATGCTTCAGACTGTGCCGTTGGAGCTATACTCTCTCAGAGAACAGGTGAGAAGAATGTCTTGCATCCCTGTGCCTTCTTTTCCCAGCAGTTGTCTTCGGCTGAGAGGAACTACGATGTGGGCAATAGAGAATTGTTGGCCATTATTGCCGCCTTCAAGGAATGGAGACACCTTCTTCAGGGAGCTGCACAGCAAATAGTCGTCCTGACAGACCATCGTAACCTTGAATTTATCAGGTCGGCTAAGTGCCTGACTCCTCGCCAGGCTCGCTGGAATCTTTTCCTAAACCAATTTAATTTTGTCATTTCTTATAGACCAGGATCGCGCAATGGAAAGGCTGATGCACTCTCTAGGATTCATTCAGCAGAGACACGTCCACTTACTCCTCCTAAGACTATTCTTCCTGACTCTAGATTCCTGGGAGTGATTCTGTCATGGGTGCATCGCCACGAAGATCGTCGCGATTGCACATTCTGACTTCTCACAGCTGAGCTTCTGTTTCTTTGTTTTTTGGTGATGTGAGAGTTAATTTTTCCTAGCTCTTTGCTAAGGCTAGGTGCAGCCTCGCCCGGCTGCTTTTGTTTATGTTCTAATTAGTTTCCTTTATATTTCTGCCAGTCTGGGTGTTAGACGCCGGTGAAAGCATTCATGTAGTTCAGCAGACTGGATCGGTTCTGAGAATATTTAAGCTAAGAGTTCATTAGGTGTTTTTACTCTTATAGCTTATAGTTTATCTCTGAGACCTTAGGTGTTCCTACTGTGTGTGAGTGTTGTATGTAAGACTTTATTTACTTTATTCCTTCTCTTTCTTGTATGTCTTTCTGTTCTTTATCCGTTACCTGTTCATTCCCTTTGGTGGTATTCAGGGTCCTTCTTAGGACTAGAATACAGTTGGCAGGGATTGATAGGAGACAGGGTTTACGCTGGTGGCCTGGACCTCTGTACCTTTAACAGTACCTCCAGGTTGAGGGATTAGTTAGGACCCCAGTTCAGGGTCAGCTTAGACCCCGGTCACCCTCTAGCCGGAGACAGCGTATAACGGATTCCGTTTTGACCCAGTGGACATTCTGTCAGGTAAATCCATGTTATAATATATCTATGCGCATGTTATATAGTATGTTGCCCTTTTTGATATAGATTACAGACATCTCATATATATATCTGCTATACAGCGTGACATTTTCACCGGCCCAAACTAAAGATTCTCCCCAGCTGTCATGGATCCAGTAGCCCAGCTGGCCCGGCAGTTGCAGGGGTTGTCCATGGAATTTGCAGACATTAAGTCCAAGGTTTTGTCCCTCCCAGAGCAAGCCAGATCTGAACCTAAGGTTGCTCTCCCGGACAGGTTCACTGGTGGGCGGGACAAATTTTTTACTTTCCGGGAGGCATGTAAATTGTACTTTCGGCTGCGGCCTCGGTCATCTGGGAGTGAAGAGCAGAGGGTGGGAATTGTTATCTCGCTCTTACAAGGGGACCCTCAATCTTGGGCGTTCTCTATTCCTCCAGGCTCCCCAGATCTCCAGTCAGTGGATCGATTTTTTACTGCCCTGGGTCTGGTATATGATGATCCGGATCGAGTTTCCCTTGCTGAAACAAAGTTACGTAAAATACGGCAAGGAAATCGTCCAGCGGAGGAATATTCTTCTGAGTTCCGTAGATGGGCAACAGATACTCAGTGGAATGACCCAGCTCTTAGGAGCCAGTTTTGTCAAGGGTTGTCTGACAAATTAAAAGATGTGTTGGCTCAGTATGATTCTCCTCCGTCACTGGAGGCTGCTATGGCCCTCGCTATTCGCATTGATAGACGACTTCGGGGAAGACGCGAGGTAACTCCGCCCCCCATGATGACTCCACCTACTACTAAAGTCCCTTATACTGAGGTTCCCCTGGTCTGTTCTGAGGAACCCATGCAGTTGGGAGGGACATCATTTTGTAGGAGGGAATCGGCGGTGCGCCGCAAGACTAGAAGGTGTTTCTTTTGCGGGAGAGAGGGACATTTTGTTGGGGGTTGTCCATCCCGGACCTCTTTGACCCAAGGAGTTAACCTGGGAGTCTGTATTTCGTCCCCAAATCCCTCTCAGTTTATCGTGCCTGCGGAGGTGGTGATTGGTACTAGAACTGAGAGGATTTCTGTTTTTCTTGATAGTGGGTCCGGGGCTAATCTTGTGGACGCTCGGTTTGCCCAGGTGCATGGTATGCAACTGAGTGTATTGGCCAAACCGGTCCCTATACTCTCTATTGATTCTAGACCTCTTGGTCAAGGTAGCTTGGTTCAAGCTGTTCATAACATAGATCTTCGAGTAGGGGCAATACATAAAGAGCAATTGTCTTGTTATGTGTTGGAGGGTCTACCTACTCCTATTGTGTTGGGACTTCCTTGGTTGGCTAAACATAACCCAGTGATTGATTGGCAATCCAGAAAGATTAGCCAGTGGGGTGAATTTTGCAAGAATAACTGCATGAGCACGGTCATCGGTGCGGTTGTACCTAGGACTTTGCCTCCTTTTCTGGAGGACTTTGGGGAGATGTTCTCAGAGGAGGGGTGTAAAGAGTTACCTCCTCATCGCGCATATGACTGCTCAATAAAGTTGCTTCCTGATGCCTTATCTCGTACTTTCCCAGGGACCGGGAGGATGGATGATCCGGTTCCTATTCCTCAGGAGGGAGTTGTAGTGTCAGCTGTATGCTCTGAGCTTGAGGGGGAGGTATTGGGGGCTCAGGGGGACGCCCCTGTGGGACTTCCAGGGAGACTGATAGTTCCAGATCAGTTAAGACTGAAGGTTACGGAGAACCGTTACAAACGGATGGCTGATAGGGGAGAGTTTCTGGTCGAGATCTGAAGGTGAATGATCTGGTGTGGTTGTCTACCAGGAATATTAAACTTAAAGTTTCCTCCTGGAGGTTGGGTCCCAGATTCATCGGGCCGTACAGGATCAGCTCCATAATTAATCCTGTGGCATTTCGTCTGGACCTCCCTCCTACGTTTAAAATTCATAATGTGTTTCACAAGTCATTACTTAAAAAGTATGTGGCACCAGTCATACCGTCACCTCTACCTCCTTCAGTGGTGGTCAATGATAACGTGGACGGACCTTTCACACAACTCACCCGGACAGACCTGGTCATGAGGGTCCGGAGGCCCCTCGTAGAAGGGGGGGTACTGTCATGGGTGCATCGCCACGAAGATCGTCGCGATTGCACATTCTGACTTCTCACAGCTGAGCTTCTGTTTCTTTGTTTTTTGGTGATGTGAGAGTTAATTTTTCCTAGCTCTTTGCTAAGGCTAGGTGCAGCCTCGCCCGGCTGCTTTTGTTTATGTTCTAATTAGTTTCCTTTATATTCTGCCAGTCTGGGTGTTAGACGCCGGTGAAAGCATTCATGTAGTTCAGCAGACTGGATCGGTTCTGAGAATATTTAAGCTAAGAGTTCATTAGGTGTTTTTACTCTTATAGCTTATAGTTTATCTCTGAGACCTTAGGTGTTCCTACTGTGTGTGAGTGTTGTATGTAAGACTTTATTTACTTTATTCCTTCTCTTTCTTGTATGTCTTTCTGTTCTTTATCCGTTACCTGTTCATTCCCTTTGGTGGTATTCAGGGTCCTTCTTAGGACTAGAATACAGTTGGCAGGGATTGATAGGAGACAGGGTTTACGCTGGTGGCCTGGACCTCTGTACCTTTAACAGTACCTCCAGGTTGAGGGATTAGTTAGGACCCCAGTTCAGGGTCAGCTTAGACCCCGGTCACCCTCTAGCCGGAGACAGCGTATAACGGATTCCGTTTTGACCCAGTGGACATTCTGTCAGGTAAATCCATGTTATAATATATCTATGCGCATGTTATATAGTATGTTGCCCTTTTTGATATAGATTACAGACATCTCATATATATATCTGCTATACAGCGTGACAGATTCATAATCAAGACCTACTTAAGGACATCAAGGAAGCATACCATGCGGATTCTTTGTTGGCTCAACCCCCAAGGGACGTAAGTCTTGTCTTTAAGAATGGTGTGTGGATTCAGGGACAACGTCTGTATATACCTGAAACAGTCAGATTGAGAGTATTGCAACTCATCCACGATTCCAAGATAGCCGGGCATAGGGGAATTCTAAAGACACAAGAATTTCTTTCTCGTTTCTTTTGGTGGCCCACTTACAGGAAAGATGTCTTAAACTATGTCACTTCATGTGAAGTCTGTGCAAGATGCAAAACACCTCGCTCCTCACCAACTGGTCTGTTGCAACCTCTTCCCACCCCGTCCCGCCCGTGGGGATCCATTTCTATGGACTTCATTGTGGAGTTACCAACCTCTCAAGGGAAGAACACCATTCTAGTGGTGGTTGACCGTCTAACAAAGGCAGCTCATTTTATCCCTTGTGTCGGCTTACCCACTGCAAAACAGACATCAGACTTGATGATTAAGAATGTGTTTCGCTTACATGGAGTACCGGATGAGGTCATTTCGGATCGAGGGGTGCAATTCACTTCAAGGTTTTGGCAAAATTTCTGTGCAGCATTGGACATTAAAGTAAACCTTTCTTCTGCTTTTCATCCCCAGACTAATGGACAGACAGAACGAACCAATCAGACCCTGGAGCAGTATCTCCGCTGTTTTATCTGCCACCTACAGGATGATTGGGTGGATCTACTTCCACTGGCTGAGTTCTCTTATAACAACTCTCAGAGCGCCTCCACTAAGCAGTCTCCTTTTTACTCCAATCTAGGTTATCATCCTAACATTCTTCCTCGATTTCCCATAGATACGCCCTTGCCGGCAGTGGCTGAAAGAATCACTTCTTTACAAAAGAATATGGATCTTCTAAAGGAAAATCTAGAATTGGCTCAGGAAAGGTACAAGAAAGCAGCAGATAAATTTCGTAAACCTGCACCAGCTTTCAAGGTAGGAGATTTCGTCTGGCTGTCAACCAGAAATCTTAAATTAAAGATTCCATTGTCTAAATTGGGACATAAGTACATTGGACCTTATAAGATCAATAAGATTATAAGTGCTGTTGCTTGTCGTCTTCAACTGCCCAGAACTATGAGAATCCACCCTGTCTTTCATGTATCCCTACTAAAGGCTGCAACACCCAATACGTTTCCTGGACGTTCTTCTCCTTGCCCTGACCCAGTGCTGGTCGATGGTCAGGAAGAATTTATGGTGGAAAGGATTCTAGATTCCAGGTTGTACAGAAATCAGTTGCAATATTTGATTAAATGGCAGGGCTACCCAGTGGAGGACAACTCATGGGAACCAGTCAATAATGTAAATGCTCCTCGCCTGCTCCGCCAGTTTCATCAGAGGTACCCTGACAAGCCTGGTCTGAGGTCATCCGGAGGTTGTCCCTAAGGGGGGAGTAATGTAAGGTTCTTTGTCTCTGTTGACATGTTCCTTGAAACTCAGTTTTCCGTCGGTCATTTTGCTTTCTGTCTTTCTGCAGCTCTTGCCCTCAGTTAATATGGAGTTTCCAGTTTTCATGTTCCCGCCCTGATTCTTCCCTCTTGCTTCTTAAGCAGCCTCAGCTGAACAATCAGTGCTCCTGAATCAAGCCTCAGTCAGTCTGTGACCTGACTCCTGGAAGCCTTGGACTTGTACTCCAGCTATTCCCTACTGAGGAACCTTGGAACACTTTTGGACTCTGGAAACCTGCTGTTTGGTGAATCCATGTTTGCAGAGGAATTACGGTACAGAGAAGAGATCCTGAACCTGCTTTGGAGAGTTATTGTAGAGCTTGAAGTTACTCTGGCCTGCTGTGTCTCCTGTTGCTGTTCCTGCAAACTGTGTGAACTTTTCAGCATGCTTGTATGAAGTAATACAAGTCATTTCATTTCAACCTATGTCTCCTGTGTTTTCCTCGCACCCAAGCACAAGACGCTATAGGAACTGTACACTATACATGACAGGCGCAGTGCCGGTGGGCTGCTACTGCTGACTGTGGATGCAGATAGGAGGAGTTTGTTAGACTAGTGGTGGAGCCATGAGGGGCTTGTAAGAGGGTGACCAGGATGGTCATTTATTTCTCCCTTGATTAGAAAAACGCTAATAACCTTGTATGCGAAAAAGTGTTTTATATTACATAAATCCTTATAGGCACCAAGGTGCACGGTTAATATATTGCTATAATATGTGGATGATCTATGTGTTCTGATAAATTTATGAGATATAGGAAAGGACAAGACAAGATTAGTTCATAGGATTTAGCTACAAGATAGGATTTGTTATAGTGCAGTTGTGGGCACAATAAGTTCAGGAAGTAGACAGGTTTAGGATAGAAACAGTTAATGTGTTCTGGAACAGCCCCAGTGTGGGAGAGGCACGGCCAGGTAACAAGAGGAACAGTTCCTGGTTAGTGCAGTCAGAGTAAGGCCGGGGTCACACTTGCAAGAAACTCGCACGAGTCTCGCACCTCAATACCCGGTACTGCCGCTGGCACTCGAGACCGGTGTGTGCGGCTGCATGTATTTCTATGCAGCTGAATGCTCTGGTCCAAGTGTCGGCGGCAGTGCCGGGTATTGAGGAGCGAGACTCGTGCGAGTTTCTCTCAAGTGTGACCCCGGCCTAAGAGATTAGGTGGAGATAGAGCAGTAGTTGGAGGTCTGAGGGCATGAGGAGCACGGGCTATTCAGCAGCAAGAGAACGTCAGTCATAAACTTGCAACGGACGTCCCTGGAATGTCTGGGGCCTATGGTCCAACTGAGGCACCGAGAAGCGTGCCTCAATATCTTCCTAGGAGAGGAAGTCAGATGGGGAATCGCATAGGTGAGTTGGGACAGGACTTATGAAAGCTGCAGAGCTGGACGCAGTATCTCGCTGCAGCGCTGGATGGAGTATCCCGCTGCAGAGCTGGACAGAGTATCCCACTGCAGAGCTAGACGGAGTATCCTGCGCCAGAGCTGGACAGAGTATCCCGCTGCAGAGTTGGATGGAATATCCCGCTCCAGAGCTGGACGGAGTATCCAGCTGCAGAGCTGGATGGATCATCCCGCTCCAAAGCTGGACAGAGTATCCTGCTGCAGAGCTGGATGGAGTATCCCGTTGCAAAGCTGGACGGAGTATACCGCTGCAGAGCTGGACAGAAAATCCCGCTCCAGAGCTGGATGGAGTATCCCGCTGCAGAGCTGGACGGAGTATCCCGCTGCAGAGCTGGACGGAGTATCCCGCTCCAAAGCTGGACGGGATATCCCGCTACAGAGTTGGACGGAGTATCCCGCTCCAGAGCTGGACGGAGTATCCCGCTGCAGAGCTGGACGGAGTATCCCGCTCCAAAGCTGGACGGAGTATCCCGCTACAGAGTTGGACGGAGTATCCCGCTCCAGAGCTGGACAGAGTATCCCGCTGCAGAGTTGGACGGAGTATCCCGCTCCAGAGCTGGACGGAGTATCCCACTGCAGAGCTGGACGGAGTATCCCGCTGCAGAGCTGGATGGCATATCCTAGGAGTCAGATGTGCCAGAGAGGAAAGGGATGGTTCAGGAAGAGCAAACAGCGGACATCATAACATGCTGTGCTATGGAATTTGTGCCCAATACTGTATGCTTCCATATGATGAAAATGGACAGTTTAGTAAAGTTCTAAATTGTAAAACAAATTTGATGTCCCCTAAAATGTATGCGGTGATTCCTGAAGTTGAAAAAACGGAGACAGCAAAGGCCTGCGTCCAAAACATGAGTGTTACGCACCACACACATAGTACAGGATAATCGGGACACCGTTTATTTGTAGGGTGCCAAGATGTGGGAACACAGTAGACCCTCGTCCATGACTACTGCCCTGTGCACCTTACAACTTGGTGTAGTCATCAGGATCTAGAATTTTCGTGCACAGAAAGTGAAGGAACCCCTGAAAAAGCTAAGATGGCGACTGTCGAAGCACCTAAGATGGAAGACAAAGGCATGGAAAGCAGAGGAGGCTTTATTTATCTTGGGCGTTTGTGGAGCAAAATGGGGTAAAAGCCCATCCTTCCCAAGAGGTGGTCTGCTTGGAAAAGACGTCCCATGGTGAGTGGCACTTTGGAAGAAGAAGAAACCCCGCCCAATGCTGCAAGTGACTGGAGAACGGGCAGGAACTTGCACAAAATGTTCGGGGGAGCGTCAAGAAGCACTACCTCAGAAGAGGAAGAGCAACAGTAGCATACGCCTCAAGCAGAGCGGGCTGGCGCCACTGTTAGTGAGAAAGAGGATGAGAGAGCAGGTAGAGATGGAGCATCAAGGATTTCCTCTGGAGAGAGACGGCAGGCGGTATGGCCTAACACTACATGGGGAACCAGGAAGGTTTGAATGGAAGCAGTAGCTGGCTCAGCATTCAGAGGAGATTCGGCCCAGAGGACTGAAGAAGCCGGATGTCCTACCAGAGGTCCCAAGTAAGGAGCAGGATATCAAGGCAGAAGCAGCTGTGTCGTTATAGCTGAAGCCTTGAGGCAGGGTGGAACGTCTGAAATCCCTGATGGCAACATGGCCTGTGAGTACCTCAGAGCCCCCCAAAGGGATACTGGTCCAGGAGGCTGTGTGGCCGCAGCCAGCGGCCGTCCCTCAAGCAAGGTCCACCATCCCTAGGCCCCAAGACGCAGTTCCCTAGCAGGCGGCAGCAGAGCACACGCCTCAAGCAGAGGCCCAAGCGGGGCAATATCCAAGTTACAGAGTCCAAGACTACTCGGAGAGTGAGTCTGGAGGGGAGTGGGGAGTCAACATCCAGTGACTCCTCTATGGACACATTTATCATCTGTCAGGGCCTAGGAGCCTATGTCAGAAGTGAGTATAAGAAAACCCTTGTGTGAGTGAAACCGCTTTAAAGTAGTGGTCGGAAATTTGCAGTTGTGCTAGTTACACAGAAAAATGAGAGTGGGATAGAGGGGTCATTGCTCCTAGACTGTTGGAGATGTTGTGAGTTGGCTAATGGGCCGTTGTGTTTTCATATGGACACTTTGTGTCTGGATACCTGAAGCATTGGGATTGGGTCATGCGGACCTATGTTTAAAAGGAACTTTGACACTTTCTGTCTGAGCACCCACAGCAATGGGACCTGGTCATGCGGACCCATGTGAAAAATAGATGACTCAATGTGTGTGCCGGGTTGAAGTTAAAAGGATTGTGCACATGGATGTTTGGGCAATTACTTGTGGGCCAAAGGGCTGGTTTAGTAAAGAACTTGAACTATAAGTTCCAGGGTCCCGGGTGGAACCAGGACCAGTCCTGAATATAAACAGGGTCAGTGATGGTCGACAAGAAAAAGAACACTTGTTGTTTACTAAGAAAAAAATAAGTGACTTGTTGCTTTAAGAGTGATTTTATGTGTTCTTTTATGTGTTCTTTACATGTTCTTTTTGGTGTCTTACAGGTACTGTATGGTCGGAGACCACCATGTTTTAGGAGGGAAGAATGTAAGAGTGTGACCAGAACCACTGCTACATCTGCGGCAGAGAAAACAGGAATTCTATAAAAACTGCACCAAACAGCAAGTGACACATCGCTGGAATCACAGTCTCTGCCCCTACATAATGCAGCTCTCAGATTACATAGCAAAAACCTGAATACTATATACTGTATATAGTTGTACATTGAGTCCGTTATAGAGTGTAACCACCAAGTGTAGTGCCTCTATGCTGTGTTATTGAGGTGATTATTATTATTATTATTATTATTTATATAACGCCATTAATTCCATGGTGCTGTACATGAGAAGGTGTTACATACAAAGTTATAGATATCGTTTACAGTAAACAAATTTACAATGACAGACTGGTACAGAGGGGAGAGGACCCTGTCCTTGCGGACTTACATTCTACGGGATAATGGGGAAGAAACAGAAGGTCGGGGTGCGGCAGCTCTGGTGGTGGCGGCGATGTGGCAGCTCAGATGGTGGCGGCGAGGCGGCAGCTAAGGTGGTGGCGGCGAGGCGGCAGCTCGGGTGGTGGCGACGAGGCGGAATGGTTATTGCAGGCTGTAGGCTTTCCTGAAGAGATGGGTTTTCAGGTTCCGTCTGAAGGATCCAAGGGTGGTGGATAATCGTACATGTTGAGGCGTGGAAATCCAGAGGATGGGATATCGGGAGAAATTTCTTGAGGCGGTTGTGTGAGGAAAGAATAAGTGGGAGGATATTAGGGGGTCTTGGGAGGATCAAAGATTACGTGAAGGAAGATTTTGGGGGAGATT
Organism: Oophaga sylvatica; assembly: GCA_033576555.1. Lineage (NCBI taxonomy): Eukaryota > Metazoa > Chordata > Amphibia > Anura > Dendrobatidae > Oophaga > Oophaga sylvatica. The sequence goes on from JARQOD010000008.1 coordinate 131,179,127, forward strand.
ATTTCAGAGATAAGGGAGGGGACGGGTTTGTGGACGGCTTTGTAGGTCAGTGTTAGTATTTGAACTGGATTCGTTGGGGAATTGGGAGCCAGTGGAGGGATTTGCAGAGGGGAGAAGCAGGGAGTGGTGAGGGGAGAGGTGGATTAGTTGGGGAGCAGAATTGAGGACCCGACTGGAGTGGTGCAAGAGAGTTGACGGGGAGGCCACAGAGGAGGTGTTGCAGTAATCAAGGCGGGAGATAATGAGGGGGATGCACAAAAGTTTTAGTAGATTGAGGCTGAGGAAGGGGCGGATTCGGAAATGTTTTTAAGTTGGGGGCGACAGAGTGGCAGAGGGTTTTGGGTTGTGGTTTGAAGGACAGGCAGAGTCGAGAGTTACTCCGAGGCAGCGGATTTCAGGGGCGGGAGAGATCATGATGCCATTTACCATAATAGAAAGACGGGTAGGAAGATACGTGAGATGGAGGAAAGATGATGATTCGGTTTTGTCTACATTGAGTTTTAAGAAACGGAGGTGAAGAAGGAGGATATGGCTGATAAAACCACTCTGGATTCTGGACAGCAAGAGGTGACATTTGGGCCAGGAGGTTAGATCTGAGTGTCGTCTGCATACAGGTGGTACTGGAAGCCATGGGACTTTATGAGTTGTCCTAGGCCAAGGGGAAGAAGGAAAAAAGAAGGGGCCCCAGCACAGAGCCTTGAGGGATCCAACAACAGAGGGCGGATAGGAGGTAGAGGGGAGTGGGAGACGCTAAATTGCGGTCGGAAAGGTAAGTGGCGATCCAGGCAGAAAGGTCTTTGATGCCAAGGGAAGGAAGAAACTAGTGGTCGACTGTGTCAAAGGCAATGACAGGTCAAGGAGGAGTGGATGGAGAACGTCTGTTAGCTTTTGGGTGTGAGTAAGTCGTTAGTAATTTTGGTCAGGCAGTTTCAGTGGAGTGGTGGGTGCAGAAGCCAGATTGGAGGTTGTCGAGGAGGAGTTAATAGATGGGGGGT
>JARQOD010000008.1:131180221-131267211 GCA_033576555.1 Oophaga sylvatica
GAAGACAAGGGTGGCGCTACCCCATTGTCTCTCCCAACGTTAAGCACCCGGGAAAAAACCATTCTTTGTGGGGGGTTGTTCCCCCCCCAAAAGGGGGAATCGGCTCTCTCACAGTCCCCCCTTTTAAAAACACGCCTGAAAAAAAATTTGGTACCAAAATGCCCCCCAAGAGCAATTCCCCCAAACCCCCCCAAAAAGAGCGTTTGGCGATCAACAATCCCTTTTCAAGAAATGATGGGCCCACCTTGCCAAAAGCAAAGGTGGTAAATTTAAAGGCTCAGGGAAAAAAAAACTTTGGGAGTTTTTGGGTCCAGGGGCCGGGGGAAACCCCCAAAAATTTAATCCCATTGAGTTTTTGTGGTCAATCATCAAAGATGGGTGGACAAAAAAAAACCCCAAAAATTTTGGGAAAAAATTAAAGAAATTGATTTTTTCCCAAGATGGCTTTTACCCAGCCCCGGATTTGGCCCAAAGTTGTTTGAGGGGCCTTTGCCGGGGAAAAATTGCGGGGGGCTGGAAAAGGGCAACACTGCAAATATTGATGCTGCTTAACTCATTCTAATGTCAATATAACTTTTGTTACTCATATTTTTAAAAATTTATTTTATTTCTGTCTGGGGAAAAAAAAAATTTTTCAACCACAGAAAAACCGAGGGCACGGGATCTGTGAAAATTTTTTTTTTTGTCATTCTAAAATTTTTTTGGGCCCCAGGGACGTAGTAGGCCCAGAGGTTCCCCCCGGTTTATTTGGGGATAAACCCCCCCCCCAAAAAGTGGATGGGACCCGTGGACAAAGCGGCCCCTTGCGAGACGATGCAGGAAAAAAATTTTGGGTTCGGGCCGGAAAAAGCCCCCCGTGGTCACTAAAGAAAAAAAATACAGGAAACATTGCTTGTTTGCCCGTGTTAAAAAATTTTTACCTTGGAAAAAAAAGGGTGGGGTTTTCCTGAGATTATTCACTAAAAACCGGGTAAAGTTTTGGATGGAAAAAACCCCTGCTGGACCGCGGAGGGGGTTTTAAATTGTTTTTTATGTACAAGGTGCCGGGGGTCACTGACTGACTTAGGGGGTCCCCCTTTGTTTTCCCCCCAGCCCCTTTTTACCCCCCCCCCCAAAAAGGATTCCCCCCAATTACGTTGCCCCCCTTTGGGGTTTCCCTTTCTGCAAAATTTTCCGATACCCCCGCTGACATTGTCATAAAAAATCATTAACGCTAATTTTTTAGATTTTCCCCAAAAGCCCCCATAAAATTACGTAGGTGGCTGGGGCCGATCATTTGCTGCAGCCTCTTGACTGTCTCTCCCATTTTTTTGGCGTTCTTTCCCGAGTGCACCTGTTTTTTTTTGGGAAAAACCCAAACCGACAACATCCTCTGCCCCCTTTCACCGGTAAAAAAAATCGATTGCTAAAATGAAAAAAAACCCCCCCCCCAAACCAACTCGCCTCCGATCGTTGGTAAGCTCCTTATCCTTTTGAGTTGTTAAAAAAAGGGGTTCGGACGACAGTTAAGTGTATGGGGGCCAAAATGCATTTGGGCCCTGGTAAAAAAATTTTGGGGAACGAATTATTAGGAATGTTGTTTCCTGAGCCCGGTCTTTTTTGTTAGGCGGGCCCCCAAAAACTAAAAAGTAAGAAAAAAAATTTGTTTTTGGGTGAAATTATTTTTAAACTTTTGAAAAACTTTTTTCCCCCCGGAAACACATTGCCCTTAAAAAGTGCTAAAAAAACCCATGGCATCTATGCGCATAAACAATTAGTTGTTCGTGAAACATGTGAAGTTGGTTGGCCTGTAAAAAACGGTATAAAAACCACTAGAGTAAGCTGATTGGGGGCCCCCCCGTCGAGTGTTACCCCCCCAAAAATTTTTGCGATCTTTTTGAAAACAAAAAAAATTTATTGTTAAAAAAAACCGACAAAAAAATAAATAAAAAAAATAAAAAACAATAGACTGAAATTTTCCCCGTAAAACTGCATTTTTTAATTTTTGCCCCCAAATACATCATTACCTAAAATTAGGCTAGTGAAACCGTTGAAAAATTGCGCGGAAAACCCCCCCCCCCCTTTTCCCGGGGGGAAATCTGCATTTTATAGGTAGGTATTCCCGCCAAAAATAGCGTTTTCAAGGAAATTTTGGCTTGCGGGAAAGCTGGTTTTCCAAGAGATTGTAGCATCGCTTGGAAAACTGTTTGGGACGGGTTTGGGGCACATTAGTGAAACATGTGTTGGGGCTAGTGTGACAAACTTTTTGTATTGAGCCCATGCCGCATTAATATAAAAAAGTTTAAAAAGTTAAAAAAAAATTAAAAAAAAAAATAAAACGTGTTTCTCACCTTCGGCCCCCCACCCTGGGGCCTCGGATGCTCCCGGCTTTTTTCCGTTTCCGTGACCCCGGGACAATGCCCAAAGGATGACTAGCATACGGGGGGGGCCCCCCTACGCATCGGGGTTTTATTTTCCAAGCACCCGGGGGCGGCAGTTGCCGGAGCGTCGCTGGGAGCGGGAAAGCTGCGGGGGCCGCCGGAATGGAAAATTTCAAAATTTTTTTATTTTACCATCCGCCATAAACCCCCTCCTTTGCGCTGGGGGATAGGCCCCCATGCGGAAAAAGCGGTTAAATTTTGCTTTCCCCTTTGGGGGATCGCTGCGTTCCCGGGGAAAAAGAATAAAACATGCTCCTTTTTTGCGTGCTTTTTTTCCGGAAAAAACGCAGAGTGCAAAAAAATTTGGGGGGAAACATTCTTTTAATTTTGGGGTGTTTAAATTTGCATGTCTTTTTTTTTTTAACCTTTTTTTTAGGGGAAAACCCCCAAAAAAAACCGGGAAAATTCTAAAACGGTGCACAAGCCTAAAAAGTGTGGACAAAAAAAACCCCCCCCCCTTTTAAAAGGCTAGGGCCCTTTTAGGTTTTCAAATTTTTTTAGCGTTTGGGGGGGTTTTTCCCCCTTACAAAACACATGCATTAAGCTCCGTTTTAAAAAAGCGTTCCCCCCCAATTTTTTGTGCCACCCCCCCGCTCCCGTTTTTTTCCAAAAAAAAAATTTCCCCACCCCGGGGAAAAAAAAAACCCCAGCCATGTTCTTTTTTTTCCCCCCTTTGGGGGAAATTTGTTTTTAAACCCCTTCTTTCCGTTTGTGGCTTTCCCCCCCATGTAAAAAGGAGGGTTATTTTGGGGTGGTCCCCCCGGGTCTGGGGAAAAAGGGGGGATCTCTCCAGGCCCTGGGTTCCCCAAAATCCATATTAAAACAATGTTAAAATAAAAAATTTTTTTTTTTTTTCCCCCCCCCCCCCCCCCCCCCCCCCCAACCCCTTCCAGGGCCCCCCCCAGTTTTTTCCCCCCTTTCTGGGGGCGTCCCGGGCCAAAACCCCCCTTCCAGTAATGCTTTTCGAGAACAGCCGATGAGTAGCGGTTTCGTGTGTAGTCATTGGGGTCATTGTCGCCGGGCTTTACTGGGAACGGGAGTTGGGGAGCATGGGGACCGGGAAAGGGGTACAGGGGCCACCAAAGGGAATATCACATTTTTTATTTTTTGACATTAGATTTTTTTCATTGTGCGGCATGGGGGGGTAAATTCAAAAGTTGCTCCCATTTTGTAAAAACACTATGTTTGATCGTGTGGCCCCCAAACTGCCTTTGTTTTCCAGGCGAGCAACAAAAACTTTTGGAAAAAAGCTGCATTCGGGAAGTAATTACGCTTGAAAAAACCCCAGTTTTGGGGGGGGAATACGCCCTACCTATAAAATGCATTTTTCGAGGCGGGGAGGTGCGGGATTGCGGGAAATTTCCGCGCAATTCTCTACATGTTCCCCTTTGCCTAATTTTAAACCCCCCAAAGTTCCCCCGGGATGAAAAATTGTAAAAACCCCTTTTTTCCTATATGCCTGTGAGCGGCGCTATTGCTGGCAGCTAAAAGGCAGCACGTGACCCCCCTTGCGCCGGCCTTTTTGCTGGGCGCCCGACAAGTGTGGCAAAAGCCAGGGGGGCCCTTTCCTCCTTTGGTGCCGGCCCGGGGGGGGGGTTTTCCCCCCCGTCACACCCCACCCCCCCTTTTTCCCATTCTTAAAAAAACACGCGGTGGATCGGGTGTGATGTGGGGGGGGGGGGAAAACCCCCACCAAACCCCGCAGCCCCCCCCGGGGACCCAGCGTGATTTACACCCATTGTCGTCGTCAAACGCGGGGGCACGTTTTGCTGTGAGCGGCCCCCGGATAGTGCCGCTCCCCCAGGCAGTATGGAAAAATGAGGTAAATTTAAAAAATTTATTTGGGGCCCCCGGGGGAAAACATTGTGGGGGTTAAATAATGGAAAACCCCCTTTAAATTTTTTTTGGGAAAAATTTAAAATGGCCCCCCCTTTTCTTTGGCCCCCCAAAAACCCTTTTCCCCCTTTTTCCCCCAAACATCACGCGGGGAAAATCCCGGTAGTTGGCCCACCCCCAAAAATTTAAAAAGGGAGAAATGTTTGCCCAAAAAAAAAAACCCCCTTTTTTCGAAAGTTCAGAAGGGGAAAACGATCGTTTTCCGCTGCAAGGTGGTGTAAAAAGGAAAAACCCTCGACCCCCAAAAAACGTGGAGAAAAAACCCGGGCTATAGGGGAAAAAAAAATGGACTCCCAGCGGGGCTGCTGACGGGGGCCCAAAAAAAACCCTCTGCGGGGTTTTTAGTTTTGTTTTTTTGGGACATGCCCCCATGCGGCCACGAAACCTTGGCAGGTGGGGTCCGTTTTTGGCAATTTCGCCCCGGGCACCACTCTGGGTTCCCGCCCTGAAAGGGTTTTTAAAAAAACCCTTTTAGGGTGCGCAAATTGGGGTGGTGTGGTTTACCACACCCCCGGATGGGGCTCTGCCCCCTAAAATCCACTTTTATGTCACAACTGGACCCTTTTGGGGGGTCCGGGTCAAGGCTTTTTAAAATCTGCGCTTAGCTTTGGGCTCCGGGGACGGGGGCTTGTGCTCGAGGGGCCTAGTCGTTAGTACGTGGCATGGATCGTGGGTATGGTTTGTTTCCTTTCTCGAGGGTTTTTCCTTTTTTTTCCATTCCCCCCCCCCCCATCAGGTTCTGCCCGAACCTTGCCCAATAATTCCCCCCAGGATTGCACCCCCTGGGGCCCCCTTGCACCCCCGGGGCAATGTGCACACATTTCCCCCTTTTATAAAAAACGTGCGGCCCCCCCGACTCCTCCTCACCCCTTTTTCTGCCCCCCCAGCATGCCCCAAAAAAACCCAGAAAAACCAGTACAAGGGGGGGGGGAATGGGCAATGCAGAGTGGACCAACAGGGGGAGGCAAAAGCAGAGTCAGGTTATGACACCCCCGGGGGAAAATTTTCCCCCAGTGTAGCAGCACCATAAGCTCGTGCCGTGCAGCAAACTCAAAAAAGAGAAGATGCAGGTTTTTTTTTTTTTTTAAAAAAGACACAGGTCCGGGGGAAAATTTTTTTTTTTTGGGGGTTTTGGGGCAAAAGGGTTTTATGTGAAACAGACTTTTTTGTTTTTGGAGCGGGACCCCCTGTTTTTTTTGGATTTTTGGTTTGGAGGTTTGTTGTGATCACGGACTTTGTTTAACCCCTTTTGGAAAAAAAAGGATCACCAGGACGAAAAAAAAGGGAAAGGGGGAAAGTAAAAAAACGGACACACACTTTTGAAAAAATTTATAAAAAATTAAAAAAAGATGATCCGTGGGGGTTTTAAAACTGCCTAAACCCAAATAATAGACACCCCAAAAAAAAAAAAAAACCCCCCCGGGGCCCACAAAAATAGTGACTAAAAAAACCCCCAAAAAAAATTAACCAAAAAGGGGCAAATTAAAAAAAGGGCCCCGGAGGAAAAAAAAAAGGATCGCATGCCTTTGTTGTGTTTTTGCGTTTTTTTTTGGGGTTCCGCCGGGTTTTTTTTTTTTTTAAAAAATACGAGAAAAACAATGCCACCTTTTCCCAAGGGAGGCTGAAAAAACAACCCAAGCGGACAAAAAAAAAGGTGTTTTATTCATGTTTTCACATAGAAAAACTGGCCATTTTAATGGAGGGTTACATGCCCCTTTTTTTTTGGGGAAGGATTCAAAAAAAAATACAGATGACAAAAAAAACCCAATACAGATGAAAAAACATTTCTGTTGTTTTGGGGGGTAATTTTTCATACAAAAAACAATGTCCCCTCTGGGATTTTTTAAAAATTGGTTTTTCCCCCCCTTCAACCAATCACAGCTCGGTTTCTTTTTTTAAACCCCCTTTGAAAAAGGGAAAGCTGCGTTGTGATTGGTTGTTAGGGCAACAAAGTTTTTTTTTCCCCTAAATCTGTGGGTTTTTTTTTTGATTTCCCTTTTAAATTTATCCTTTTTCGGGTACCCCAAAAAATTAAACCCCCCCCCTTTTTATTTTGGTTTTTAAAAGGGGGAAAAAGAAAAAATAAAACCCAGTCAGAAAAATTTTTTTTGGCCCCCCTTTTTGCCCCTCTGTACCCCCCATTCGAAGGGGGGTATTTTTTCATGAAACCTATACGGGTGACAAAATTTTTGGCTGTGGATTAGGGGGGTTTCCCCTGTAGGGTTTTCCCCCCGGGGAAGTTACAGGGATTGCCCCAAAAAATTTGGAAAAAATTTTCGATTTGTTCCAGAAAGGCCCCCCCCCCTTGAGGGAATGGGTTGGGTGCGGTTTTTGCTTTTCCCCTCTGGCTGAGTTGTAATAAATAAAAAAACCCAAAAGGCCCGGGGGTGTCACTTTTTGAAAGTAACAGCTTTTTTTTAAATGGGGACCACCTTTTGTGTTTCTGACATACAGATTACATGTTAGGTGAGGTGTACGGGGTAATATTTAACCCTTCCCTCAATCTTTGCAACGGGGTGTAGGGCCGACCCGGGGGCCAATTTCCCCCTGCCCCCTGATTTCGGTGGGCTTTCATGGCAGGGAAGGGGGTACTGAAACCCTGTTGTTTTTTCCCCGTCCTATGAAAAACCCCCCCCCTAATTTTGGGGGCCCTTGGGGGTCATTAATTTCAAATATACTGAAATATTTGCACAAGCAGTCACATGTTCAAGGCCCCCAGGGGAGAATGGGGAAAAAAAATTTTTTTTTTTTAAAAATTAAAAAAAAAATTTTAGGAACCCAATACAAAAAAAAAGAAAAAAAATCCAAACTCTTTTTGTTTTTGGGCCCAATCTGTAAAATTCCCCAAAAATTTAAAAATTTAAATTTTTTTTCCATATGGTAAAAAAAAAAAAAAAAAAAAGAAAAATTTTCAATGCCAAAAGGCCCCCTTTTTTTAAGCCCCCCGACATCCAAAAAAAAAAAAAGAAAAATGTGGAAAAATAATCAAAGCCCTAAAAGGGGTTTTTCCCTTTAAAGTACCAATTTAAAAAAAACCCCTTTAAAACGCAAAAAAACAAACTTTCAACAGTCTGTCCCCCAAAAAAAAAAAAATTTTCCGGGGCTGGGCCAAAAAAAAATTTTTTTTTTTTTTTACAAAATAGATTTTTCTTAACCACTAAATAATAAAAATAAAACTAATAAACCATACAAGGTTTGGGATCGCCCTAAAGTAACCCCCCCCGGAGATAAAGGGTTATCGGGTCTATTTACCGCATGATGAAGGGGTTTTAAAAAAAAAAATGGCAGAATTGCTTTTTTTTTTTTTTATTTTTTTTGTGCTTTTTTTTTCAAATAAAGGTGTTATTAAAAAAGAACACAAAAATAAAGGGCCCGTTTGCCAGAAAAATAGAAAAATGTTATGGCAAAAAAGCGTCAAGAAGGGGTTAAGTATCTAACAGGGGGCTTTTTTTTTTTTCACCCGGTTTTTTTCCAGGGGGAATCCATATTGAAATTTATGGGAAAATTTTTGATTGGACCCCAAAAGGGGACTTTTCCCCAAAATGTGTTGAATGCTGGGGAAATTTTAAAGGCGCTATATAAGTATAAAAAAAAAAAAAAAAAAAAAAAAACCTTTCGGCATTCAAAATTGTCTTTGGCAAGGCATGGGGGTAGGGGGAGTAAAGGGGTTAAGCCGGCTTTGCGCTGGGGCCCTTTGTCCTTTTTGGTCTGCAGCCAAAAGGGGGGGCCGTGGGGGAAAATCGGGGCTGTCAGTAGTTGAGGGAGCTGTGTCTGCAGAGTGGAGGAGCTCAGGCTCTCACCCGGAAAAGGGGGTCAAAAAACAAATTTTAAGTGCAGCACCGAGGTTTTTTTCCCAAAAATTTTAAAAACCAGCAACAGGGAATGAGGCTCAAACCGGCCCCCCACCCCCGGGGGGTTTCAATCAATGCAATACCCCCCGGGGGCCGGACAAATACCCCCGCTTCTCCATTGTGTCTTCTGATCGACTTTGTTGTCGCCCCCAAAAACTTGTGAGGGGTAATATTTATGTGGGTAATGGTATATATTTTGGGAAATTTGTAAAAAATGAGTTTTCACGGAGGGGGTGTTGAAACCCCCACCCCTGGAATTTTGTTCATTTAATACACCCCACCCCTTTTAAGCATCAAAATTTGGCAAAAAAAAAACCCCTCTCCGCAACTTTAAATTCCCTTTTTAAATTTTGGATCGCTCCCAAAATTTCAAATTTTTTTTTGTTTATATTTTTTTTTTTCCCCGGTTTTTTTCCTTTTCAAATTGTCACTAGCTGGAATTGGTGAAAAAATTAATTTTTTTTTTTTTTTTTGTCCCCATTTTTGGGGACCCTTTTAAAAAAAGGATTAACTTGTTGGAAAAAAAAAAATTAGATTTTTTACTAGATTTTGGCTAAAAAAAATTTGGGAAATTTTTAAAAAATCAAATGTGGTTAGATAAAAAAAACCCAAAAAAACCCCAAACCCCCAAGTAAAGTTACAAAAAAAGAAAAGGTAAAAAATTAAATAAAGAATAGGGCAAAAATTTTTTAAAAAAAATCCTTTTTTTTTCTTTGGGAAATTTGGACGAAAAACAACTTTGATTACCCCCCCCCTTTTATTTTTTTTTTAAAAAGGGGGGGTTTTTTAAAAAACCCAAGCTTTTTAGGGGGTTTTGAAAACAGAAGGGAACCCTAATGTGTTGGTTTTACCCCCCTTTGTTGTATGAAAAGGGGGGGTTTCCCCTTTTTTGGGAAAGATCCCCTTAAGGGTGGGGCCCCGTTTTTTTGGGGGGAGAGCCCTATGCTCAAAGATTGGGGCAGGCTGTCAACGTGCCCTCAGCGTTTGCAAACAATAATAACACCGAAGCGCGACAAGACACTCAGCGCTGGTCTGGGGAAAAAGGGGGAAAAAAGCACAGTTTTTTTGGGGGGTTTTTTTTTTTTTTCCAAGGGGGGGGGTTTTTTTTTTTCCAAAAAAAAAAAAAAAACCCAATTCACAAATTCATAAAAGTAAAAAAAATGAGGAGAAAAATTTACCAAAACGCAGATTACCCCAGTTTAAAACCCCTTGATTTTTAGGAAAAATTTTAAATTTGGGTGAAAAAATTAGCTGCAATTTTAGGGTTTAAAAAGGGCTTATTGAGCCCCGTCGGGTAACGGGAAGCCTTGGTACGGGGACCCTTCGCCATTAGAGTGCCAAAATTTTTACATTCTTTTTAAGTTCCAATTAAAAAATTTCTGTATTTGATTTAATTTTTTTTGTTTTTTTTATTTGGACCCCCGAAATTTTTTTTGGGAAATTTAAAAAAAATTTTGGATTTTTTAAAAAAAATTTTTTTAGGGGTAAAAAAATTTTTTTTTAAAGGGTTTTTGGGGGTATTACCCGTCATATGGAAGCAGGGGAGTGGAAAAAAAGATCAGGCATATCCTTTTGGGGGCAGGGTTAAAAAAGCCGTTTAAAAAGGGTTTTCGCCTGGGCACTACCCCCAATACATTGCCCCATTATTCTTCATAATTTCCCCCAAAAGGGGGGGCATTTCCCCCAGAGGGGCTGTGGGGAAAGCAGCAAAAACCGCTCGTGATAAAGTAAATATGGGTCGGGGATGATATATTGGAAACAAAATCTGACTTCCCCATTGTATTACGAAAAATAGCAAAGGGAAAAGAAAAAAAGCAAATAGGAAGATTTTTAAAAGGTGTTTCATAGAAGGGGTTGTGTAAATTTCAGTATATATATATTTTTTTGTGGGAAAATTCAGAGCTTTTTTGTTCGACCCGCCACCACAATTTGGGTTTTTTGGGCTGGGGGGATCAGAAACCCAGCCCAGGAAGTTTTGGGGATTGTCACGGTAAGGGGGTGGGGTCGGTCTGTGGCCCCCGGCGGGGCTGGCGTTTGTTTGGGGGAAAAATTTTTTTTTGGGGTTTAGATTTTTTAAAAAATTCGGGCCCCGATCCCCTTTGGGAATTTGTACCACGTGCTGTAGATTTGAGGGGGGGTGGTGAGGAAGGGGAAAAGGGCGGGTCCCCTTTGGGGGGGACTTTTCCCCCAGGTCGGAATTTAAAAACAGGGTTTTTGCAGGCTGCAAGTTAAAAAACCCCCTCTCACACGGTCGGGGGTCTTTCCCCTACCCCCCCTTGAAAAATGGTAAGGAGGTCCCAAGGGGTGAGGGGTTTGGGGAGGATGGTTTTTGGGGGAAGGGGGTAAGCAATTAGGGGCCTCCTTTACTGTCCCAAAGTTGTGAGTCCAACCCCGCCTGAAGCGTATTTCCCCCCTAAAAAACCCCCCTATTCCAAATTTTTGCCCCGGGCAGTTTTTGTGGTCGGGCCCTTTTCCCGTGAGAGGCTGGTTATATTTTGCTGATCAAAGGCTCAAGGTTCTTTAAATCTCCCCGACCCGATCGTACTGATTTTTGGGGTGCTTGCCCCGACCTAAGGTCCGAAAGCCCCGGTTTTCTTACCATAAGCGTGAAGCTTTAGTGGCCTTCGGTCCCCAGTGACCGGAACAATGTGCGTTCTAACCCCTTTTGGGGGTTCTTGTTTTTTCCCTATGCCCTTCGATATGCTCAACTCTTAATAGTATCTCAGTCCCCCCCCTTTTAAATGGGGGAACAGCTTAACCCGGGAGGTGAAAAAGGTCCCCCCGTACGGCCTCCCCCTTTTTGAAACTGCACTAAAACTGCACTTCCCCACTCCTTCCCCCATCAAAGTGAATGAAATTTGATATTAGCACTCCCCCCCACCCCCTGGTGGGTGTGTCCGAAGTGTACTGAAATCATGAAGAGCCCCCTTAAAAATTACTCTCCACTCATCCTCCCGGTTTTTTGTACCAGGGGTCCTTCCCCCCTGGTTAAAAACAGCACTCCCGGGGGTAAAATACAAAAGGCAATTTTGTTTATGCATCAAACTCAACAAATTTTAAAAAAAAATTCGTTCCCCCTTCCCCGGGGGGGAAAAGGGGGGTCTTGAACGTTGCAAAAAAAATATATATAGAAAAGTTTCAATATTTTAAAAAAAATTTTCAAATAAAAGGGTTTTTGCTTGTGAAGGCCCGCACCCCAAACCCCTTAAACGGTTTGGGGCCGGGTGGGGTGCAGGCATCAATGCAGACCTACTCAGTTTCTCACCCCCGGGTTTTATGTTTGGGTAAGTCAAGGCTTTTTGTGAAATTTTTAAAGGCCCTTGTCAAAATTTAAATAAAAGTTTTTTTTGGGGGCTCGTCCTCCCTTTTTAGCCATTTTAAGAATAATTGGGAAAAAACAATAAATTTTTTTAAAAATTTTTTCTTTTCAATATTACATTAAAGTTTTTAATCACTGCTGGTACGAAAGGGGGAAAATTCCCCCCTTTTGGTGGTTTCGGGTCTGATCTACGTGGAGTAGCCCAGGTATAAATTAATTTTATCTTTGCACTGCGTTTAAAGGGAAAATAGAACTGCCTCAACTTTTTATGGATTTCAAGGCGTTTCGATGGGGGGCGGTTTTGAGCAAATTCACCCGGGGGGGTCCCCCAAAAAAAAGGGGCGTGCTTAGATGTTCCCCTTTTTAGATTCCATGGTTGGGGGTGGGTTTTGGGATGGGAAATCCTGAAGGGGGGACTGGACCCGGGCACAACTGAGGGGGGAAAAAACTCTTGTGGCTGTAAACTGCAAAAACCCCGGGAATATTTCGCATTTTCCCCGTTAGGCCAAAACCGAGAAAATTCCCAGATCCGTGTTTTATGACCTTTCCTTTCTTCTTCTTGATTGATGGGCGGGTTCTTTTAAAAACGTTTTTAAGGGGGTTTTGGGGAAAAAATTTAAAAAGGGGGTTTTGGACACCCGTGGTTTTTTTTCTTCCTCCTTTTCCCTTTCTGATGGGTCAAATTTTCTTTTTGTAAAATTTTTGAATCTTGACGGGTAGGGTTCTTGCCCCCCAGGTTTTTTTCCAATTTGTGCTTTCCCCCTTTTCCCCTTTTTTAAAACTCTCCCCAGGCACAAAAGGGTTGGGGAGATTTCTTTTGAAAAAATTTCCCCGTTTTCCCGTTTGTTGGCTTTCCTCTACCAGACTTGCATTCTTTTACTTTTTTGCGATTTTATGCCCCTTTTTTCAACGGGTCGGGTTTCCCCCGGGGTTTTAAAAACTCCAATTCAGACCCTTTTGGGAGCTTGGGCCTTGCTCTCATAAGTAGGTGGAGTGCATTTTTGGAAAATTTAAATTTTAAAAGGTTTAAAATCAAAACCCAAAAAGGTAGTAAATGGCCATCGTTTTTTTGTCTTTCCCAAAGGTATGGTCTCAAAAAAAGTTTTAAGGACCCTTTTTGGTTCTTTTTTCGCAAAGACCCTTGGTTTGGGGTGTATGGGGGTTTTTTCAAAAATTTTTTTAAACCCCTACATGTGAAGAATCCTTGAATAAATCGGGTTCGAAAGCAGGTCCTGATCCCGGGTTTTAATACTTGCTCCGGATACCTCGGTTGCAAAGCTTGCTTGAAAATTTTTGGGCCCCTCATGCGGGGTTTTGGGTTTTAAATGGGCAACCCCCAAAACTGGAAATAATGGGCCCCCCGGTCAAGGCGGGATGAGTATCCAGATCTACTTGGGACAAAATTTCCCTTTTCCCGGGCCCCCTCTCCAGGGGACGATGTGGATGGGTTTTAAAGGGGTTTGTTTTTGGGATTTCCGTGTTTTCTTTGGGGCCCAGGGCCACATTTCCCCACACCCCCTCTCGATGGGGGGGGGAATCCCTCCCCCGTGGGAACCCGGGACCCAAAAAGGGGTTTTTCCAGCTTTCTCCACCCAAAAAATGTCCTGCTTAAAGGGTGGGTTTCCCCAAAACCATTGGGACGTCTCCCTTTGGGGGCCATTTTGCCAGCCCAAATTAGGGGTTTTTTGGGGGTTTTTACGTATCCCGCAAACCCTTTTAGGGGTTTGGAACAACCTGTTTTTTTCCCCCTTCCCCCCAGGGCTTTGCTGCTAGGTGCATTTTCCAAGGGGGAAACCCTTTTCCCTTTTTAAAAATTTTCCTTTTTTCGGTAAACCCCGGATCGCTGTTTTGAGTCTCTTTAAAACTGTGTGGGGAAAAGGGGTTTTTAAAGTTGCACCTTTTCCCTTTTGTGGACTCGTGCTCGGGCTACCCATTTCGATAACCCCAGGAGCCAATTTTTTTCCCCGGTCGCCCCATTCTTTTTTCCCTTCAGAATCAGGGGCCCCTTGGGGGAAACCCGTCATTTTTTGCATTTTTTTTGACCTGCCCGGGGGATTTTTAGTAAATGGAAATTTGGACAAGAGCCATCAAGCTGCCATGGCCCCCCGCTTGGCATTTCCAGGTGCGTTAAGGGTTGTTTCTGAAAAAAGCGTGAAATGATTAGGGAGATAATGCTTAAATCTTTCTTTTTGGCCCCCCGACCACGCCGAAACTCCAGCTTGAAGCTGTTAAATTTTTCCCGGGGTTTCCCTTTTTATTGGCAGAGTTTTTTGGGTGGCAATGCAGGACTTTTTTTTGGGCCCCTTCTGCTTTACTGGAACTGCCCCCCCAAAAACCCTTTATTACGGCGTCGGTGACAACGGGGAAGGTTGGCTGTAATCGGTTGGGTTTTAAGATTATCACCGAAAGGGGGTCTTTTCATTTTTTGGGGAAAGCTTCAGCCTGTTTTTTAAAAACCCAATTTAAAAGGGGAAAGGGTTTCTGCTTTTTAAAGGGGGTTGGGCCTACCGGGGGGCCCGGTAAAGGAGCGCCTTCTTGTTTTAATCTTTAAAGAACCTTCTTAGTAACCCGTTGCCCCCGGAAACCCTTCGCACTTCCCCTTAAGGTTCGGGGGCCCCGGGGCACTTCTGGAGGCCCGTAAATTTTCTTGGGTCCGGCCCCATCCTTCCAAAAACTGAATGTCCCCCAAGTATTGTCCCTTTTTCTGTTTGGTAAGGGCCTTTTGGGGGGTTTAAAAAATTTTCCCCCCGACCTGGCGGGGACTCAAACATTTCTCCCGGTGTTTTCATTTGGCCCTTTGTTTTGGAAACCAAAAACTCTTTTCTGGTAAGCACCCGGGTTTTTAAAAATTTGGTTTGCCCAAAAAATTTTCCTCACTCTCTAAAAATTTTCCCCTGGGGCACTGTTTGAGCCCAAGGGGCTTTGTCAATCACCCCCCCCTTTTTTGGGGGGGGGGGTTGAAACTTTTTCCCCCCCCATCCTCCTCACCCACAGATTTGCCAAAAACCCCACTAGTCGATCAAGGGAAAAAAAATTTGTTCCGTTTTCAGAGCAGCTGGGATTCCTCTTACGTGGTAACGGGTGGGCATCCTTGTGTTTTTTGGGGGTTTTTCACCGCCTGAAATCACCCCACATTCTAAAGTCCATCTTTCTTTTTTGGGGGCTGGGGGTTTCCCCGGGGAAACCAACTACCCCTTATCCCCCGGTTTTTCTTCTTTTTTTAAACTTTTTCTTTCCCTTTTCTGAAATGGCGGAGGTAGGGGCCTATACCGCTTTTTGGGGGGGGAAAAGGATGATCCCGTAGGGAATGGTTGTCCCCCCTTTAATTTCCCAAAAAAAGTGGATTTTTGCTAAACATTTGGGGGGGGATCTTCACCACCCGAAAACCCCCCTTTCTTCGGTGACGGGGGTGGTTCCCCCCAAACCCGGGGTTTGGGCTGACACCACTCCGCCCCCTGGTTGGGGGGTCAGTTCCTCCGTTTTTTACAGGGGGTCTAAGGCCCCACCCGGGGGGAAAAAATTATTAAAACAGCATGTATTTTTTAAAAAGGTTTGGGATAAAAGGGGTAATTTACCCAAAATCCCCCCCCAATAAAAGCGTACCGGACTCTTCTTTTACCACTTTATACCCCCCCTAGATTTCAAAAGTGTGGTCTATGTTTTAATGGTGGGGTTTACTACAGTTTGGTAATTCTGTCCTCCAGGACCTATGGCCCCCTGCCCCAAATTTGATCATTTCATCTTTGGGGGTAAAACAATAGGATCCGAGTCAGGGGGGCCCCGTACATTACCAATTTCGCGTTGTAAGCTTCGCTTGCTTTTGACACACCAGGGGGCCCCGGGTCTTCTTTTGGATTTTCCCCCTTTTTTTCCTTGGGCGGGCAATCTCAGCGAGCTGTTGGAGCAAGAACAAATTCCCCAAACAATTTCCGAAATGTTATTTTCCCCCAAAAATTTTATTTAAACCTTTTTTTCCCCCATTTTTTCAAATCTTTAATACCAGAAGCCCCTGGTCTTTAAAATCCTCTTGGGCCCCCCCTTTTCATTACACTTTTGTTCCGAGTACTTCACGGAAGGGCCTTAGAAGATTTACGGTTTTTTTAAACCCAAGGTCGGAGGTTTAAAACTGTCATTGCCCCGTATTTGGGGAATAGGGCTTTTAAAGGGATTAGGGTCACCTGCGACCCAGTTTCTAAAAAAATGCTGGAACAGCAATCCCCCCTAGGGAAAAATAGACAGGTTGGGTCGCCCGCCCAATTTCCCGCGGCTCCAGTCTAGGGGGCCCCGGGGGGTATTCCCCTGGGTGGTTGGCCCTCGGACCCAGGTTTTTTGCCGTTTTTTAAAAGGGCCCTGTGGGACATATGCCCTTTTTCCCGGGTTTCATCGGAAAACCCGATGATCTCTCGACGAGGGGGTTTTTGATCAGAGGGCCCCTCCGGGGGGGGGGCGTTTTTTTCCCCCTCCGGGGGGGGGGCGTCTTCTTTCTTCTCCCGGGGCATCCCCGGAACGTCTTCTGGGCAGGGAAACTAACAAGGTTTTTTTCCCTTCCCTCTTTTGCAGCTGAGGGCATCATCAGGGGGCCCGTTTTTAGGGCAGCTGGCGCACCTCTGGGGCGCAGACAATCCAATTCATGGGAGGTGTTCCTGCGCTTTGGCCCTTTAGCCACCAAAGGGGGAAAAAAAAAAAGGGGGGTTTCTGCCGGGGTTTCCCGAGTGACTTCAGCCCCCGATGATGTTGGGTTTCCACCTCGGGTTTGCCCCGGGGCCGCAGCCCTTTTTTTGCCATGCCCCTTTTGGCATCAAAGGTAGCATCCGGGTGGTATAAGGACCAAAAGTTTAAAGTTCTGCGTTCCTCTTGGGATTTTCAATCCCGGGATAAATTGTTCTTTCGCATTTTATTCTGTCGATAGCATTTAAATTGTTAATTTGTTTTAGGGTCGCGGGGCCCCCCGTAGTCGGAAAGGCGTAGCCCCGGGGATGCTGTCCCTGGCTGTTGTGAACAGTGATAGAAGGCCATCCGGAGATCCGTTTCTTTTTGGGGGGGGTCTTAAAATTTATGGCATGCAGTTTTAAGGGAAAAGATCGCAGGTACCGACTCCTGATCAAGGTATCCAAGTCCCCCTTTTCCCTTTTCCTCAGCAGCCCCCAAATTTTGTGCCCTATTAGCAACCCAGCTTTTTGTCTCTGGGGAATGGAGTACATTTTAGGATGTTTTTTTTTTTTGCTAACTTCCGCTTGAAGCCGGGCTAATGTGCCTGGTCCCCCCTTTTTCGGGGGGGAAGCCTTTTTCGCCCCAGGTTTTTGGGAGCTTAGGGGCCCAATGATCGGGACTCCCGGGGACGGGGGGGCAGGGCCTGCCCCCCCCATCTGGCGCAAAAATTCCCCGAGGGGTCCCGGATTGGGGACTCCGGCGGGGGCCGCACTGTCAGCCGGTTGTTTTGACATCTTAGCCCCCCCTTTGGGTTTTAAAGGGAAAGCCTCCCCTTTCGGACGCTGCTTTTTTCACAGGCACCGCGGGGGGAAAAAGGACCTTCGTGGGGCCCCTTGAGGGCAGAGCGTTCATTTCCTGTTGCGGGAAACCTGCCTTTTGGAGTCAGAGAAAAAGGGGCGTTTTCCAAGACTCTGCGCGCTTTTTTCGGGTACGCCCAACTTCTTCTCCGGGCGCCTTAGGGCGGGGAATCTGGCGGAAAATTATGGGGGGTATTTGGCGCCAAACAACGGCCAACGTCTTTTTCCCCAAAAACCCACTCCACGGGCCCACACGGGGTTTTGAAAATTGCTGCAATTTTTCGTATCCTGTTCGTGACGCCAAAGTTTTGTGTGCCCCCCGCCCCCAAAAATTGGGGGTTTTTTACCAGGGCAAGGGGGGTACTCAGAGCTGAGCCCATGGGAAATCTTGGGGGTTGTCACAGGGAGGGGGTGGTCGGTCTGTGGCCCTGGCCCGGTTTTGGCGTATGTTGGGGGTATATTTTTCAGGGGTTGATTTATATTCAGTTCCCCTGAGCCCCCTGTAGTCTTGGTAATTTGTACCAGCGCTGCTGTAGTTTTCTTTTGGGGGTTTGGGGAGGCAGCTAGTTTTGGGGGCCCTACAGGTGGGAATCTTCCCCCCGGTCGGGGGTTTTAAAACAGGGTTTTGCAAAAGGGGGGCAAGGGAAATAACTCAGTTCAAAACCGGGGCAGGTCTTTCCATACCTTTTCCCTTTTAAAATGGTAAGGCAGGTCCCGGGGGGGCTGAGGGGGGTTTATGGGGGGGACTTTGGGCAAAAGGTCCAAAACAATTTGGGGCCCCCTTTTGTCCAAAAATTTATGAGTCCCCAGTAAAACGTTTTTTCCCCCTTTTAAATCCCTTTCCCCAAAATGTTCTGCCGGTAATTTTTTTTTGGGCGGACCCCTTCCCGTGAGAGAGCGGGTTTTTTCTTGTGTCCGGCTCAAGGTTCCTCCCCCTGCCCCCCAACGTTTCTGACTATTCGGGGGTTTCCCAGCCCCAAGGTCCGAAAGCCCTTTGGGTTTTTTTACCATAAGCGTAAAACTTTATGATCCTTGGGGCCCCCCGTGCCCGGGGGAAAAATTTTGCAGGTACCATAAACCCATGGCCTTTTTCTGTTTCTTCCATTCCCCCTTTTTATGCTCAACTCTTTAGATATTCAGTCCGGTTTTTATTGGGGGCACAGCTTGCCCGGGCTGAAAGGGGAAAGGGGTCCCTTTTCGGCCCCACTTTCTGCTGCCAAAGGAAAATGCACTTCCCCCTCCTTCGAGTCACTGACTGAACGAATCAAACTTAGCACCCCCCTCCCACCCCGGGGGGGTGCCGAAGTTACATGATATCATGGGGAAAAAGCCCTTAACAAATTTCCTCCCCACTCATCCCCCTGGAAATTTTGTCCCGGGGGGTAAACATTTTAATAAAAAAAAGTTAAAAAAAACACCCAAAGTTTTTGTTCACAATCCTCTTGCAAATAGGGGGAAAAAGGGGGGAAAAAACAAGTGTGAAAAATCCCCCAAAAAAATTTTTAAGAAAAAAAAAACTTTTAACCATGGGCCCAAAAGGGGTTGGGAAAAAAAAAATCCCGAGTGAGGAAAAAAAAGGGGTCAATTCTGGCTTTTTTAGCGAAAGGGGGTTTCGTGAGCCTATGTTTCCTCCCTCCCCTTTAAAAAAATTTTAAGGGTGGGGCTATTACAACAAGGTCAAGCAGCCCCAGAAAATTGGGGACAAAAGTACAGACCGACAGGGGCCAAAAAAAAAAATCTCCCCCCCACCGGGGGGTGACCGTCATTTTATTGGAATTTCATTCAGAAACACAGGTTTACATCAATTTTCCTACAAAAGGAATGGGAAATGGCAGCTGGGGTGAAATGTTTGGGAAAAAAAAACGTTGGGAAAAAGGGTTCCCAGAGGCAGGGTCAAGTATTTTAAAAAAAGAAAAAACCTTTCATCAATGAGAAGCAAAAAGGGGGGCCGGTGAAGTTTGCCAACGACCAAAGGGTTGGACCCAAAAAGGGTGGGGGTAAGGAAATCTTCTTGCTGAGTCTGTTTTCAAACCCTTTTCCAAAACCCGGTTTGTTAAAAATTAGTTTGGGGACCTGGAGACGTCAAGCCACGTGTCTTGCCCCCCCCCCCGTGGGGAAAATTTTTTGGAGGATTTTTGGGGGCCCCCTTTTTAAGGGGAAAAGGGGATTAAAATTTTTTTGGGAAAGGGCGTTTGGGAAAAAGCCACATACAGGTTTTTCCTGGAAAAAAAAATTGATCCTTCTGCTCAGGCAATGTTCCCCACCCCTAGGGCCCGGGGTTTTTTCCCGAGGGAAAAAAGCCATGCCCCCCCAGCTAGGGGCAAAAAAAAAAAGTGGAGAAGGACCCCACTAGGGGTTTTGGGGGTTTCCCAACTGAAAAAACGGGTTTTTGGCCCCCATAAATTGGGTGTATCGGGGGAAACGATTCCGGTTCCGATTTTTTTCGTCTTTCGGAACCGGAATCGGGGGTTGTACTGGGGCATGCGTGTCCCTCGGTCGGGTTTGTTTTAGGAGGGCAGCGGCACTTACCGGCCAAAAAAAAATCTCCGGCGGTCACGGGGTGGACTGCCTTTTTAGGGGCCCCCAAACTTTTTCCCCGGCGGCACTTTCAGTTTTTTTCGCGATAACTGCAGTGACCCGCGGGAATCCCGGGGCCCTAAAGCAGTCGCCGATGCGCACCCCCGGGGAGCAAAGGGGGCAGTGTGCTGGTGCGAGACAAAGGGTCTGCCTGTCATTGGTGTAGCAGAGCTGGGGTGCGGGGGGACTGTCGTTTTTTGGGGGCTGCGCGGCAGGTGGGGTTTTCTGTTGGTTTGTTAATGTCACCGTTGATTGCACGTGACAATAAGCCCGGTTAATAATGGAGAGGCGTCAATAAGACACCGATCCATTATTAATCCCAAAGTTTTTAAATGTTTAAAAAAAGACAAAGCAAGAAAAAAGTCTTTTAATGAAATAAAAGAGACAACACAGTTTTCATTAATTTTATTATACTCTCATTCCTGCGACGCCATCGATCTCCTGTAAAAAAGAAAAAAAACAAACCAACAGTATACCACCTGTCCGACGCAGTCCATAACGACAGTCCCACGACGATCCAGCTCTGCTACATCGCATGACAGGCAGAGCCTGTCATCGCGACCAGCACAGCTGATTACCTGCTTCCCCGGCGGTGACGTCATCGGACTGACTGCTTTACGGCCGGGATTACCCCGCAGTCACTGCAGTTATCGCGAGAAACTGCATGTGACCGCCGGGGAAAGAAGATTGCGGCCATGAAGCAGTCCAGCCCGTGACCGCCGGAGATCTTCTGCCAGGTAAGTGCCGCTGACTCCTGACAGACCCGACCGACGGACACTGACAGTGACAGTGACAATCCCGATTCCGGTATCCGATA
Organism: Oophaga sylvatica; assembly: GCA_033576555.1. Taxonomy (NCBI): domain Eukaryota; kingdom Metazoa; phylum Chordata; class Amphibia; order Anura; family Dendrobatidae; genus Oophaga; species Oophaga sylvatica. The sequence goes on from JARQOD010000008.1 coordinate 131,200,609, forward strand.
TGACGAAAATATCGGAACTCGGAATCGGAATTCCGATACAGCCAATACGGGCCCATACCCGATATTTGCAGTATCGGAATGCTCAACCCTAGTGGTGGTCCTTCATCCACACATTGATTGACCTAGCTGTGTGGCATGGCGCATTGTCCTGCTGGAAAAACCAGTCCTCAGAGGTGGGGAACATTGCCTGAGCAGAAGGAGTCAACTGTTTTTTCCAGGATAACCTTGTATGTGGCTTGATTCATACGTCCTTCGCAAAGATTAATCTGCCCATTTCCAGCCTTCTGAAGGGTCACCAATCCTCCACCAAATTTCACAGCGGGTGCAAGACACTGTGGCTTGTACGCCTCTCCAGGTCTCCATCTAACCATTACGACCAGGTGTTGGGCAAAGCTGAAAACTAGACTCAGCAAGAAGATTTCCTTACTCCCAGTCCTTTATGGTCCAATCCTTATGGTCGTTGGCAAACTTCAGCCTGGCTCTCCTTTGCTTCTCATTGATGAAAGGCTTTTTCTAGCTTTACATGACTTGAGCCCTGCCTCTAGAGCCTGTTACGAACTGTTCTTGCCGTACACTTCACCCCAGCTGCCATTTGCCATTCCTTTTGTAGGTCACTTGATGTCATCCTGTGTTTGCTGAATGACATTCCAATAAGATGACGGTCATCCCGGTCAGTGGAGAGTCATTTTTGCCCTCTGTCGGTCTGTAGCTTTGTTGTCCCCATATCTGCTGTCTGCTGCTTGACCTTGTTGTAATAGACCGCCATCTTAGAAATTTAAGGATGGAGGAAACATGACGCTCACTGTATCCCTCTGCTAATAAAGCCAGAATTGAGCCCTTCTTTTCCTCACTCAAGACTTTTTTTTTCAACTCCTTTGGCATGGTTAAAAGTTATTTTTTCATTCCTATTACTTTTGGGATATTACTAGCACTTGTTTTGCCTCCTGCTTGTCCTATTGCAAGAGGATTGTGAACACCACAGTAGTGTTTTTTAACTTTCCTTCATTAAAATGTGTAGCCTGGTACACAATACCAGGAGGATGAGTGGAGAGGTAATGGTTAAGGGCTCTTCATGATATCATGTACACTTCGGACCACCCACCAGGGGTGTGGAGGGGAGTGCAAAGTAGTCTGAGTTCAGTTCAGTCAGTGACTCGAAGGAGTGAGGAAGTGCAGTCTTTGTGCAGTTCAGAAAGTGGAGGCCAGTACAGGTGAGCCAGTCACCTCAGCCTGGTCAGAGCTGTGCCCCCACTATAAGACGGACTGAGATATCTATTAAGAGTTGAGCATATCGAAGGGCAAGTGGAAGAGAACAGAGAAGTGCCATAGGTATAGGATACCTGCACATTGTTACCGGTCACTGGGGACCGAAGGATCACTAAAGCTTCACGCTTAGTGGTAAGAAAACCAGAGGCTTATTCGGACCTTAGGTCGTGGCAAGCAGCCCCGAATAGTCAGTACGTATCTGGGGTCAGGGAGAGTGAGAACCTTGAGCCTGATCAGCAAGAATAGGAACTCAGCTCTCTCACAGGAAGGCTCCGACCACAAAAACTGACCGGGCAGAACAGCTTTGGAATAGCTGGAGTTATAGGGGGAACTACGCTTCAGGCTGGTTGGACTCATCAACATTGGACAGTAAAGGAGGCCCCAAACTTGCTTAGCCGTTGCCTCAAAGCTCATCCTCCATCAACCCCATCAGCCTCCTGGGACCTGCCTTACCATCTTACAAGTAAAGGTATGGAAAGACGCTGACCGTGTGAGACTGAGTTATTTACTTGCATGCCTGCACAACCCTGCTTTAACTACCGACCTGAGGGAAGAGTCCCACCTGTAGGGACCCGACATCTAGCTGCCTCACATCCCCTCAGAGATCTACAGCAGCGCTGGTACAAATTACCAGAGACTACAGGTGGCGTCACGAACTGTATATAAATCTAACCCTGTAAATATATCCCCAACATACCCAGACCGCCAGGGCCACAGACCGAGCCACCGCTACCTGTGACAATCCCCATAGACTTCCATGGGCTCAGCTCTGAGTACCCCATTGCCCTGGTAACCCACAATTGTGGTGGCGGGTCGACACAAAACTTTGGCGTCACGAACAGGATACGAAACTTGCAGCATTGCGAGCCCTGTGTGCCTGTGGAGTGTTTTGGCGAAAAAGACTGTTGCTGTTGTTTGGCGCCAAATACCGCCATATTTGCCGCCAGATTCGCGCCCTAAGGCGCTGGAGAAGAAGTTGGGCGTACCTGAAAGAGCGCGCAGAGTCTTGGACACGCCCCTGGCTCTGACTCATCGGCAGGTCCTGCAACAGGAAGTGAACGCTCTGACATCAGAGCGCCTGCGACGAAGGTCCTGTTCCCACTGCGGTGCCTGTGAAATAGCAGCGTCTGAAACCGTAGGCTCCGTTTAACCAAGGGGGCGCTAAGATGTCACAACAACCGGCTGACAGTGCGGCCCCAGCCGGAGTCCCCAATCCCGCACCGTCTGGTATTGTAGCGCCAGATGGGGGCGCAGGCCCTGCACCCAGTCCGGTAGTCCCGATCATGCCACTAACGCTCCCAATATGCCTGGGGCGAAATGGCTTCCCCAGTACAGCGGTGAGCCAGGCACATTAGCAGGCTTCAAGCGGAAGTTATGCAGCATCCTAGAAATGTACTCCATGCCTGAGAGACAAAAAGCTGCTGTGCTAATAGGGCAGCTAAACTGGCGCTGCTGAGAAGGAAGTGGAGACTTGGGATACCGTTGATCAGGAGTCGGTACCTGCGATCTTCCTTAAGCTGCATGCCATATTTGAAGACCGCACAGAAACGGATCTCCGGATGGCCTTCTATCACTGTTCACAACAGCCAGGTGACAGCATCCGGGACTACGCTTGCCGACTACAGGGAGCCCTGCGAGCCCTCAAGCAAATTAACAATTTAAATGCTATCGACGAGAATAAAATGCTGAAAGAACAATTTATACAGGGATTGAGATCCCAAGAGGAACGCAGAACTGTAAACTGGTGGTCCTTAGACCATCCGGATGCTACCTTTGATGCCTAAAGGACATGGCAATAAAAGGGCTGCGGCCCCTGGGCAAACCCGAGGTGGCAACCCAACATCATCAGGCTGAAGTCACTCTGGAACCGGCAGTAACCCCCTTTTCCCCGCTAGTGGCTGAAGCCAAAGCGCAGGTGACACCTCCCAGTGAATTGGATTGTCTGCGCTCAGAGGTGCGCCAGCTGACTAAAAATCTGGCCGCTGTGATGAGTGCCCTGCAGCTGCGGAAAGAGGAGGAAGGGAAGATCTTGTTAGCTGACTGCCCAGAAGACGTTCCGTGGATGCACCGGAGAAGAAAGAAGACGTCGCCCCCCCGGAGGAGGACAACGCCACCCCCAGAGCGACCTCTGATCAACACCCTCCTCGTCGAGAGATCATCTGTTACCGATGCAACCGGAAAGGTCATATGTCTCCACAGTGTCCTTTAAACGGGCAGAACCTGGGTCCGAGGGCCAACACCCAGGAGAATACCCGTCAGGCCCCCTAGACTGGAGCCGCAGGTATGTGGGCGGGCGACCCTACCTGTCTATTATTCTAGATGGTATTGCTGTTCCAGCATTGTTAGACACTGGGTCGCAGGTGACCCTAATACCTGATGCCCTATATACCAAGTACTGGTCAATGGACAGTCTTAAACCTCCGAGCCTTGACTTTACGTGTATGCTTCTAATGGTCTTCCTGTAGAAGTACTCGGAACAAAATGTGTAGATGTAAAGGTGGGCAGAGAGGAGTTGAAAGACCAGGGGCTTCTGGTAGTAAAGACTGTAAATGAGGAGAACGGTTTAAATATAATTTTGGGTACTAACATTATCGGTAATGTGTTTGGGAGAAGTTGTGTTCTTGCTCCAACAGCTCGCTGAGATTTGCCCGACCAAGGCAGAAAGGAGTAATCCAAAGAGAGATCCGGGCCCTGGTGTGTCAACAGCAAGCGAAGCTTACAGACGGCGAAATTGGTAATGTACGGGTCACTGACTCGGATCCTATTGTGATACCCCCAATGAGTGAAATGATCATTTGGTGCAGGGCGGCCATAGGTCTGAGAGGACAGAATTACCAAGCTGTAGTAGAACCCCACCATCAGAACATAGACCTACACTTATGACTGCTAGAGGAGTAGTAGAAGTGGTGAATAGAAGAGTACCGGTACGGCTTCTCAATTGGGGAGATGATGAGGTAAACTTACCCCGTTATGCAACCATTGCTAAACTACATGCTGTTGATAATAATTCTATTCTCCCGGCTGAGTCCTTAGACTCCTGTCAAATAGCGGAGGACAATGACCCAGCAACTCAGGTGGCGGAGTGGTGTCAGCAACTCCATGTTGGGACGGACACCACCCCGCTCACCAGAAGCAAGGGGTATTACGGGTGGTGCAAGAGTACGCCCAAGTGTTTAGCAAAAATCCACTTGATTTTGGGATAATTAAGGGAGTACAACATCATATCCCTACAGGCAGTCATCCTCCCATCAAAGAGCGGTATAGGCCCATACCTCCAGCTCATTATCAGAAGGCTAAAGAAATGTTGAATGATATGAAGAAAGCCGGGGTGATAAGGGATAGTTGTAGTCCCTGGGCAGCACCTCTAGTCCTGGTTAGAAAGAAAGATGGTAGCTTGAGAATGTGTGTGGATTACAGGCAGGTGAACCGCATAACACACAAGGATGCATACCCGTTACCACGTATAGAGGAATCATTAGCTGCTCTGAAAACGGCTAACTACTTTTCTACCCTTGATCTGACTAGTGGTTACTGGCAAATGGCTGTGGCTGAGGAGGATCGTGAGGAAAACGGCTTTCACCACCCCAATGGGGCTCTGTGAGTTCGACAGAATGCCGTTTGGGCTCAGCAGTGCCCCAGGAACATTTCAGAGAGTGATGGAAAATTGTCTGGGACATCTCAATTTTGAAACCGTGCTGCTATACCTAGACGACGTTATCGTGTATTCCAAGACATATGAGGACCATCTGAAACACCTGGCAGAAGTGTTTGAGTCCCTGTCCAGGTACGGGATGAAATTAAAACCCTCAAAATGCCATCTACTCAAGCAGAAGGTACAATACTTGGGGCACATCGTCAGTTCGGAAGGAGTAGCGCCGGACCCAGAGAAAGTCACTGCCATCCAGAAGTGGCCGGAGCCGAAGAACCTTAAGGAAGTGCGACAGTTCCTGGGACTAACGGGTTACTACAGAAGGTTCGTGAAAGATTACACGAAGAAGGCAGCTCCTTTACAGGACCTCCTGGTAGGACAATCCTTAAAGAGCAGAAACCCTCCCTTTAATTGGGGTAAAGAACAGGCTGAAGCATTCCAAAAGATGAAAGAGATCCTTACAGGTGATGAGATCTTAACCTATCCTGATTACAGCCAACCGTTCCTGTTGTACACCGACGCCAGTTAATGAAGGTTTGGGAGCAGTTCTCAGTCAGAAGCAGAATGGCCAAGAAAAAGTCATCGCATATGCCAGCAGAAAACTCAGGCCAACTGAAAGGAATCCGGAAAATTATAGCAGCTTCAAGCTGGAGTTTCTGGCGCTGGTCTGGGCCATTACTGAAAGATTTAAGCATTATCTGGCCTCTAATCAGTTCACTGCGTTTACAGATAACAACCCGTTAACGCACCTGGAAACTGCCAAGCTGGGTGCCATGGAGCAGCGTTGGATGGCTCGGTTGTCCAATTACCAGTTTACTATCAAGTACCGGGCAGGTCGAAAGAATGCTAATGCTGACGCGTTGTCCCGAAGGCCGCATGACTCTGACACGGAAGAAGAATCGGACGACCTGGAAGAAATTGAGCTCCCTGCGTTCCATCGAAATGGGGTAGTCCACGAGCATCGAGTCCACAGAAAGCAGTATGGTGCAACATTAAATCCTTTACCCCATCACAGTTGGAAAGAGACTCAGGACAGCGATCCAGTGGTCAGCCGTATCAAGGAGTTGTTAAGACAGGAAGGTTCCTCCTTGGAAAAGGATGCACCTATGTCAGCAAAGCTCCTGTGGAACGAGAAAAGCAGGTTGTTCCTATACGTGAGAAGTTGTGCAGGAGATACGTCAACCCCAGAACCATGAGATGGTCTGGCAAATAGTGGTCCCCAAGGCAGACGTCCCAATGGTGTTGGAAGCGTACCACGATCAAGCAGGACACTTTGGCTGGAGAAAGCTGGAGACCCTGTTGAGATGCCGGTTCTACTGGGTAGGGATGCGCAGCTCCATCGAGAGGTGGTGTCGGAACTGTGGACCCTGTGGTCTCAGAAGAAAGGACTACGGTAGTCAGAAGACACCCCTGCAACCTATCCGGACGACTCGTCCCCTGGAGATTGTGGCCCTGGACCACGTCAAATTGTCGCCAAGTAGATCTGGATACTCATACGCCTTGACCATGGTGGACCATTACTCCAGATTTCTGGTGGTTGTTCCAGTTAAGGACCAGACCGCAGTGACGGCCGCAAAAACCTTTCAAGCAAGCTTCTGCAGACCGCATGGGTATCCGGAGCAAGTATTAACCGATCAGGGACCTGCTTTCGAAGCCGATTTATTCAAGGAATTCTGTCACATGTACGGGTGTAAGAAAATTAGAACAACACCATATCACCCTCAAACCAACGGTCTTTGCGAAAAAATGAACCATATTGTCCTTGACTTGTTGAGATCCATACCGTTGGAAGACAGAAATCGATGGCCGGATTTACTACCTGATTTGGTTGATTTGTATAACCATATACCTGTAAGTTCAACTAACTGCACTCCAGCCTATCTTATGAGAGCAAGGCCCGGAAGACTACCAATGGATCTAGAACTTGGAGTGGTAGAACCGGAGGCAGACGACGCCGTTGAAAACTGGGACATCAATCGGCAAGAGCAGTACAGACGAGTGCAAGTCTGCGTAGAGGAAAGTCTCAACAAGGCACGGGGAAAACAGGAAGATGTTTACAACAGAAATGCTCCTGCCAAGCCTTGATGCCTGGAGAGGTAGTATTAAAAAGGAAAAGGAAGATGCACAAATTGGATAACCAGTGGGAGCAAGAACCCTACGTCGTACAAGATTCTAAATATGACAACAGAAAAGTTTGTATCATCAGTAAGGACGGAGGAAGAACAATAACCACTGTGTCCAGAGACCATTTGAAATTGTGTCCAGAACCCTTAAAGCGTTGTGAAAAGAACCCTGTCATCAATCAAGAAGAAAGAAAGGAAGAGGTCATACACACGGATCTGGGAGATTTTCCTGCGGATTGGCCTAGACTGGGAGATGCTGTAATAGTTCCGGTGTTGCAGTTTTATCAGCCACAAGAGGAAGTTTTACCTCCAGTTGTGCCCGTGGTGCCAGTCGAGCCCGTTCAGGAGTTACCCATCCCAGCAACACCTCAACCTATGGAATCTCAAGAAGGATCATCTGAAGCAGCGCCCCATACTATGGGATCCCCTGGTGAAGCTGACTCACACCGCCCAGCCATCAGTACGCTTGCCAGATCCATAGAAAGATTGAGGCAGTTCTATAGTTTGCCGTTACGCAGTGCAGACAGATCACAACTTAATATACCTGAGGCTACTCCACGTAGATCAGAGCGAACCACCAAAGGGAAGTTACCCATTCGATACCAGCAGTGATTATAACGAATTAATGTGAATATTGTAAAAGTCTATATATATATATGTGTTTTTCCCAATTATGTCTTATAATGGACTCAGAGGCTGAGGACTGAGCCAGCCCAAAAACTGTATCCTGTAAATAGTTGCACTAAGGTGCCTTTTAATGATTTCACACAAAGCCTTGACTTACCTCTGAACATAAAACCCGTGTGGTGAGGCACTGAGTGAGGTCTGCATTCGGATGTCCTGCAGCCCACCCAGGACCCACGTTGAAGGTTTGGTGCGGGTCCTTCACAAGCATATTGTCTATTTATATGAGAATGTTATTTAATATTGTACTTTTCTATATATATATGTTTTGTTTGCAACGTTCAAGACATCCTTACCTCCCGGATGGGACGAATTAATGTTTAATGTTGATGTTTGATGCATAAACAAAATTGTCTCTTTGTATTTTACAGCCCGGGAGTGCTGTCTTTTACCATGGGGGAATGTGTAGCCCTGGTACACAATACCAGGAGGATGAGTGGAGAGGTAATGGTTAAGGGCTCTTCATGATATCATGTACACTTCGGACACACCCACCAGGGGTGTGGAGGGGAGTGCTAAGTAGTCTGAGTTCAGTTCAGTCAGTGACTCGAAGGAGTGAGGAAGTGCAGTCTTTGTGCAGTTCAGAAAGTGGAGGCCAGTACAGGTGAGCCAGTTCACCTCAGCCTGGTCAGAGCTGTGCCCCACTATAAGACGGACTGAGATATCTATTAAGAGTTGAGCATATCGAAGGGCATAGTGGAAGAGAACAGAGAAGTGCCATAGGTATAGGATACCTGCACATTGTTACCGGTCACTGGGGACCGAAGGATCACTAAAGCTTCACGCTTAGTGGTAAGAAAACCAGAGCTTATCGGACCTTAGGTCGTGGCAAGCAGCCCCAAATAGTCAGTACGTATCTGGGGTCAGGGAGAGTGAGAACCTTGAGCCTGATCAGCAAGAATAGGAACTCAGCTCTCTCACAGGAAGGCTCCGACCACAAAAACTGACCGGGCAGAACAGCTTTGGAATAGCTGGAGTTATAGAGGGAACTACGCTTCAGGCTGGTTGGACTCATCAACATTGGACAGTAAAGGAGGCCCCTAACTTGCTTAGCCGTTGCCTCAAAGCTCATCCTCCATCAACCCCATCAGCCTCCCTGGGACCTGCCTTACCATCTTACAAGTAAAGGTATGGAAAGACGCTGACCGTGTGAGACTGAGTTATTTACTTGCATGCCTGCACAACCCTGCTTTAACTACCGACCTGAGGGAAGAGTCCCACCTGTAGGGGACCCGACATCTAGCTGCCTCACCATCCCCTCAGAGATCTACAGCAGCGCTGGTACAAATTACCAGAGACTACAGGTGGCGTCACGAACTGTATATAAATCTAACCCCTGTAAATATATCCCCAACATACGCCAGACCGCCAGGGCCACAGACCGAGCCACCGCTACCTGTGACAATCCCCATAGACTTCCATGGGCTCGGCTCTGAGTACCCCATTGCCCTGGTAACCCACAATTGTGGTGGCGGGTCGACACAAAATAAGTCTCTGAATTTTTGCCACAGATAATATATATATACTGTATATATACACACACCCCTTCTATGAACACAGCCTTTAAATGCTTCCTATTTGCTTAGGCTTTGCTGTGTTCCTGGCTATGTTCGTATATACAATGTGGAAGTCAGATTTTGTTTCCAATATATCATACCCGACACCATATTTACTTTATCACGAGCAGGTCTAGTGCTGCATTACCCACAGACTCTAATGAGATGTGACCCCTGTGTGCAAATTATGAAGAATAATGGGGCAATGTATTAGGCTAGTGTCAGAGCGAGAGACGGTTTACTGCGTCTTACCCGTGAAGCCAAGGATATGCCATGATGCATCTTTTCCAGCTCACTTGCTTCCATATGGAGCTGTAATACCATCCAATATCCTGTATGCTAAATTTTAGCCCTAAAAAAATTTTTTTTTAAAAATCCAAAATTTATATTTAATCCCAAAAATTTCAGGGTCCAAATATTGAAACGAAAAAATAAATCAAATACAGAAATTTTTTAATTGGAGACTTAAAATGAATGTAGTATTTGCACTCTACATGGCGAGGGTACGCCCGTACCAGAGGCTTCCCGTTACCCGACAGGCTCAATAAGACCTTTTTACTAAAAGTTGCAGCTAATTTTTTCAGGCCATTATAGATTCTATCATCTAATGGGTTAAACTGAGGTAATCTGCGTTTTGGTGAAGCTTCTCCTCACGTCATACAATTATCGCAATTTTGTGTTAATAGGGTTTTTGGATTTTGGAAAAAAACCCTATCCCTTGGCTGCAAAAAAACCCCAAAAAACTGTGCTTTATTCCCCTTTCCCCAGACCAGCGCTGAGTGTCTTGTCGCTGCTTCAGGTGTCTATTATTGTTTGCAGCGCTGATGTCACGTTGACAGCACTGCAGCCAATCTTTGAGCATAGTGGCTCTGCCCAAGATGACAGGCGCACGAGCCGTTTAAGAGATCGTCCCTAAAAAGGGGTAACCGCTTTACATACAAGCTAAAGGGCATACACGAACATCATTAGGGTTCCCTTCTGTTATCGGAAGCCACTAGAGAAAGCTGCGTTTTACCCACAGTTTAAAAAAAACTCAAAGGGGTCATTCATCATTGATTTTTCGTCCATTTCCTAAAGTAAAAATGGCACTTTTTTAAATTTGTGCCCTATTCGTTATTTAATTTTCACCTTTTCTTTTTCGCTAACTTTACTTGGTTTTGACTTTTTTGTTTTTTTTTTCCATCTAACTCATCATTTGACTTTTCAAAATTTCCCAAATTTTTGAGCAGTAATCTAGTACAAAATCTATTTTTTTTTTACCAGACAAGTTAATCCTTATCAAAAGGTGTCTCTAAAAATGGCACAAAAAAAAATAAAAAATTAATTTTGCACCAATTCCAGCATAGTGATCAATCTGATGGAAAATCTACAGGAACAAAAATAAATATAAGACAAAAAAAAAATTTGAAATTACGTAGCGATCACATAAGTTAAGGGTAATTTAAAGTTGACGGAGATGGGTTTTTTGCCAATATTGTATGATGCTTCAAGGAGTGGGGTGTATTAAATTGGAAGCAAAATTCCAGCGTCGGGTTACAACAGCCCATCCGTGAACACTCAGTTTCACAATATTCCAATATATATACACATTACCCACATATATATATATATCCATCACAAGCTTAGGGTGCGACAACACAAGTCGAGTCAGAAGACACAATGGAGAGAGCGTGGTATTTTGTCCGTGCCCCAGGAGGGGTATGTGCATTGATTGAACGCCGGTTGGTGTGGAGCCGGTGTGAGCCTCATTCCCTGTTGCTGGCTTACAATTATTGGAAAAGCACTCGTGCTGCTGCACTGAAATTAGTTATTGATCCCTTGTCCGGGTGATGAGCCTGAGCTCCTCCACTCTGCAGAGCACAGCTCCCTCACATCTACTGACAGCCCCGATTCCTCCACAGCGGCCCTTATGGCTGCAGACAAATAGGACAGGCCTACAGCGCAAAGCCGGCTTAACCCCTTTACTGCCCCCTACCATCCATGTCCTTGCCTAAAGACAACTGTTGAATGCCGAAAGGTTTTTTTTTTTTTTGTAATTTATTTTACTCACTTATATAGCGCCATTAATTCCACAGCACTTCATACACATTTTCGGCACTGTCCCCATTGGGGCTCACAATCTAAATTCCACATCATATTGCAATAGTGGAGTCTCTGATAATAATCCTGCTGCAAAAAATAAAGTCCACTGTTATGATACTTAACCCATTCTTGACGCAGTTTTAGCCATAACATTTTTCTATTTTTCTGGCGATACGGGGCTTGATTTTTGTGTTGCAGTTTTGAATAACACCATTTATTTGATAAAAAAAAGCACAAAAATGAAAAATAAAAACGCAATTCTGTCATTTGTTTTTACACCCTTCATCATGCGGTAAATATGACCCGATAAATGATTCTCCAGGTCGGTACGATTACGGCGATACCAAACTTGTATGGTTATTTGTTTTATTATTATTATTTTAGTGGTTAAGAAAAATCTGTACTTTGTAAAAAAAAATAAAAAATTTTGTTTGAGTCAGACCGGTAATTTTTAATTTTTTTTCTGTGGACAGAGCTGTGTGAAAGTTTGTTTTTTTGCGTATCAAGGTGTTTTTTTATTGGTATCATTTTAAGGTACACCTTATGGCTTAATGAGTATTTTTCACATTTTTCTTTTTTTTTTTTGCAGATGTGCGGTGGCTTAAAAAAAGAGGCCATTTTGGCATTGCAAATTTTTCTTTTTTTTTTTTTTTTTTTTTACCATATGAGTTAAATAATGTTATATTTTGATGGATTGGACTTTTACAGACTTGGCAATACAAAAAGAGTTTGGATTTTTTTTTCTTTATTTTTGTATTGGGATTCCTATATATTTTTTTTAATATTTAGAAAAAAAATTAACTCTTTTTCCAGTCTCCCTAGGGGCCTTGAACATGTGACTGCTTGTGCTAAAATATTGCAGTATATAGTGAAATTAATGATCTCCAATGAGGTCCAATTACAGGCTGGGTTTCATAGGACTAGAAAAATGACAACAGGGGTCTTCAGTAGGCCCTTACCTGCCATAGCAGCCCACCGTATCATGGGGCAGGGGATGATGTGCCACCGGGATCGTGCCACTTACACACCGTTGTCAGAGATTGACAGCAGTGGTTAAATATTAGCTCCGTACACCTGCACCTAACATGTAGGATCTGTATGTCAGAAAGCACTAAAAAGGTGGTCCAGCATTATATAAAACAGCTGATTACTTTCAGAAACAGTGACACCCCTGACCATTGGTTGTTTTTAGTATTACAACTCAGCCAGAGCGGAACTGCAATACCGCACACAACCCATTGCTCAAGGGTGGCGCTCTTTCTGGAACAAATCAGTAATCTTTTCCTAATTCTGGACAATCCCTGTAACTCTCCCCTAGGGGCATAAACCTCTACAGGGGAATACTTCCGTAATCCAGCATGCCATAATATATGTCACGCCGTATAGGTTTCATGAGAAAAATACCTCCTTACGATATCAGGGGAATACAGAGGTACAATATGGGCCAAAAAAAATTCTCTAGACTCGGTTATTTGTTCATTTTGCCTCTTAAAACACAAAATAAAAAGTGTTATTAAAGTTGTTTGGTACCCGAAAAAGGATCAATGAAAGTGATACTAAAAAAAACCCCACAGATTTAGGAAAACTGTCTTTGTTGCCCATAACAACCAATCACAACGCAGCTTTCATTTTTCAAGAGCACTTTAAAAAATGAAAGCTGAGCTGTGATTGGTTGCAATGGGCAACAGACCATTTAATAAATCTCCATGAGGCTACATTGATATGAGTGTATGAAAAATTACCCCCCAAAACAACAGAAGTGTTTTTTCATCTGTATTGTGGTTTCTTTGTCATCTGTATGTTTGTTTTGACATCCATTCATGTCCATAAAAAAGGACATGTGAACAGCCTCCTAGTTTATAATGGCCATGTTTTCTATCTGTGGAAAACATGAATAAAACACATTTTTCTTGTCCGCTGGATCTGTTTTTTCAGCCTCCCTTGTATGTGTGTCATCTGTTTTTCTCGTATGTTTAAAAAAAAAATAACCGGCGGCAACCAAAGAGACAGCATGAACACAACATGGCATGCGATCCTTTTTTTTTTCCTCCTGGACCCTTTTTGAATTTGCGCCTTTTCTGGTTAGATTTTTTGGCATTTTTCAGTCACTATTTTTGTGTCCGGGGGCGTTTTTTTTCTGGCTGTGTGCTCATTATGTGATTTCAGGCAGTTTTACTCCACAGCGCGGATCATCTTTTTCTAATTTTCATAACATTTTCAACCGTCCGTGTGTCCGTTTTGTACGTCCGTGTCCGTTTTTTACGTCCGTGTGTGATCCGTTTTCACACAACGGCGTTAAACACGTCCGTGATCACATACAAACTCTCCAAATCTCAAAACTCTGCAAAAACATGGAGGGTCTGCTCCAAAAACAAAAGAGTCTGTGCACACGTAACCATTTCTGCTCCAAAGACGCCTCAAAAAATAATAATTCCAGGACCTGTGTCTTTAAAAAAAAAAACAAAACCTGCATCTTCTCTTTTCTGATGCATTTGCTGCACGGCACGAGCTTATGGTGCTGCGTAGCACTGAATATTCCAGGAGGGCTGTCATAACCATGACTCTGCATTCAGCCTCGCCTGCTTGTGTCTCACTCTGCATTGCTGATTCCCCCTCCCAGCTTGTACTGGTTACTGGTTTTCTGGAGCATGCTGGGAGGTCAGAGAGGATGAGGAGGAGTCGGGCCTGCACTGATATGTATACATAGGGAAGTGTGTGCACATTGCTGGGCTGCAGAGGCCTCATGGCTGCAATCCTGGAGGAATTATTGGGCAAGGTTCGGGCAGAAGCACTGATGAGGGGTGAGGAATGGCAGAAAGTGGCAGAAATCCTCGCAGATGAAGGAAACGTGACCGATACCCACGATCCGATGCCACGTACTAGGACGACTAGGCCTCTCGAGCACAAGACTCCGTCCCCGGAGCCCAAAGCTAAGCGCAGAGTTCAAAGCCTTGATCCGGACCCTCCAAAAGCAGCTCCAGTTGTGACATCAGATGTGGATTTTAGTGCAGATGACATCCTGGGGATGTGGTCAGACACACCACCCCAACGTGCAGCATCTACAGCGGTTCCTTCGACATCCGTGCAGGGACAGAAGTCCAGAGATGGTCGCCGGGTGCAGCATTGCCATAAATCGGACTCTCAGCCTGCCAAGGTTTCCGTGGCCGCAGTAGGGCATGTCCAGAAAAATGACAAGCGTACTGAAGCCGCTGCAGAGGGTCCTGTTAGGGCCCAGTTCAGCAGCCCCGCTGAGGAGTCCATTGAGTTCCGTATAGACCGGTTACTCCACGCTTGTTCGGCTGCGACGGGTTTGCCTCTTCAGCACTCACCATCTGCAGCGGAAAACGATCGCTTCTCTTCTGAACGTCGTAAAAAGGGTTTGTATTTGGCAAACATTTCTACATTTCTAGATTGTGTGGGCCAACTACCGGGACTTCTCGCGTGATGATTGGAAAGAGTGACAAGTCTTGGAGGCTCAGAAGCAAAGGGAGCCATTGCAATTTCCCAAAAAATGGTTAAAGGGGTTGTCCATTACTTTAACCCCCACAATGTATCCCGCCGGGGCCCCTAATGAATTTTGTAAATACCTCATATTGCCTATACTGCCTGTGAGCGGCACTATCCGTGGCCGCTCACAGGCAGCACGTGACCCAGCGCTGACGTCACGACAAGTGAGGTGTGACTCAGCGCTGGGTCCCCGCGGTGGCTGCTAGGTTGTGGGTGGGGTTACCCCCCCCCCCCACATCACACCCAGCATCCACCGCGTGCTGTCTCAATGAATGGGCGCACGGTGGATGCTGGGTGTGACGTGGGGGGAAACCCCGCCCACAGCCTGGCAGCCAGAAGGAGGAAGAGGGACCCCTGGCTGCTGCCAGCACTTGTCAGGACGTCAGCAGAAGCAAGAGCCGGCTGCAGCCGGGGGTCACGTGCTGCCTGTGAGCTGCCAGCAATAGCGCCGCTCACAGGCAGTATAGGCAACATGAGGTATTTACAATATTCATCCCGGGGGATACATTGGGGGGTTAATTTAGGCTATGTGCACATGTATGAGAATTGCAGCGGAAATTTCCGCAGCAATCCCGCACCTCCCTGCCTCGGAAAATATGCATTTTATAGGTATGCGTATTCCCGCCAGAAACTAGCGTTTTGCAAGCGTAATTAGCTTACAGAATGCTAGCGTTTTCCAAGAGATCTGTTGCATCGCCTGGAAAACTGATTGACAGATTGGTCACACGAGTCAAACATAGTGTTTGACAAGTGTGAGCAACTTTTTGCTATTGATCCCACCTATGCCGCATCAATAGTAAAAAGATCTAATGTCAAAAAATAAAAATTGTGATATTCTCACCTTCTGGTGGCCCCTGTAGCCTTCCTGGTCTCCACGATGCTCCCGGCAACTCCCGTTCCCAGTGATGCCTGGCGACAATGACCCCAGATGACGTAGCATCACGCAAGACCGCTACGTCATCTGGCGTGATTCTCGCAATGCATTACTGGGAACGGGATTGGCCGGGAGCGTCGCTGAGAGGCGGAAAGGCTGCGGGGGCCCTGGAAGGTGAGACTATCACAATTTTTTATTTCAATCATTGTTTTAATATGGATATGGTACCCAGGGCCTGGAGGAGAGTCTCCTCTTCTCCAGACCCTGGGTACCATCCGCACATGAACCGCTCACTTTGCACATGGTGGGCAAAGCCACATGCGGAAAGTAAGCGGTTCAATGCAATCCTATGGCGGAAAAAGAATGAACATGCTGCGTTTTTTTCCGCGATGCGATTTTTTTTCATGGAAAAAAACGCAGCGTGTGCACAAAAATTGCGGAACGCATTCTAATAACAGGATGCTTAATGCATGTGTTTTGTAAGCGGAAAACCGCCACAAACGCTAAAAAAATGTGAAAATTCCTGAACGTGGCCACATAGCCTTAACGGGGTTGTCCACTACTTTTAGGCTATGTGCACACGTTCAGGAATTTTCGCGGTTTTTGGTGGTTTTCCGCTGCAAAAATGGTTAAAAACGACATGCATTAAGCATCCTATTATGAGAATGCATTCCCCAATTTTTGTGCACATGCTGCGTTTTTTTCCGTGAAAAAAACGCATCGCAGAAAAAGCGCAGCATGTTCATTCTTTTTCCGGAATCGCAGCGATGCCGCCATAGGAATGCATTGAACCGCTTCTTTCCGCATGTGGCTATGCCCACCATGCGCAAAGTGAGCGGTTCATGTGCGGATGGTAAAATAAAAAATTGTGATATTCTCACCTTCCGGCGGCCCCCGCAGCTTTCCCGCTCCTCAGCGACGCTCCTGGCAACTGCCGTTCCCAGGCATGCTTAGCGACAATGACCCCAGATGACGTAGTGGCCTCGCGTGATGCTATGTCATCTGGGGTCATTGTCGCCAGGCATCACTGGAAACGGAAAATGCCGGGAGCATCGCGAGGACCAGGAAGGCTGTGGGGGCCGCCGGAAGGTGAGAATAGCACGATTTTATTATTTTTTTTAATTATTTTTAACATTATATCTTTCTACTATTAATGCGGCATAGGCGACATCAATAGCAAAAAGTTTGTCACACTAGTCCAACACTATGTTTCACTAATGTGACCAACCTGTCAATCAGTTTTCCAAGCGATGCTACAGATCTCTTGGGAAAACGCTAGCATTCTGCAAGCTAATTACACTTGCAAAACGCTAGTTTCTGGCGGGAATACGCATACCTATAAAATGCAGATTTCCCGCGGAAGGGAGGTGCGGGATTGCCGCGGCAATTCTCATACGTGTGCACATAGCCTAAGCTGTTAGGTAATGATGTATTTCGGAGCTAAAAATTAAAAAATGCAGTTTTACTGGGAATTGACAGTCTATTGATGCATTATTTATTTATTTATTTTTTAGTCGTGTTTTTGAACATATATTTTACTGTTTTCAATGCATCGCAAAATTGTGGCATCGAATAACACTCGACGGTAGCCGTTAATCAGCTGATCTCTAGTGGTTTTATAGCCTGTTTTGACAGGCCAACCACACTTCACATGTGCACAGAACAATCAGTAATTGTTCAGTGCGCATAGACTGCCACTGTTGTCGGCAGCACATTTGCACAGGACAATGTGCTGCCGAGAACAATGATTTCTTCAACAAGTTTAAAAATAATTTCACCCAATAAACAATTGTTTTGCTTACTTGTTGAGTGTTGGGCAGCCTATCTACAATGACCGGTTCTCAGGAAACAAGCATTCCTAATAATGGTCGTTCCCAATTACTGACCAGCCGAAATGCACTTTTAAGGCCCCCATACACATTAGACTGTCGTCCGAACCCATTGATATCAACTCTAATATGTATAAGGAGCTGACCAACTGATCGGAGGCGATGTTGATTGGGCATGTCTGTTTTCAGTATAGCAATCGATTTGTTCTACCGGTGATAAGCTGGTGGCAGAGATGTCTGTCGGTGGCTTTCTCAAAGAATATACAGGTGCACTCGGCTGAATGAACGCTCATGTATATGGGAGAGACAGTCAAGATGGCTGTCAGCCAAATGATCGGCCCGCAGCCACCTACAGTAATATTTATGGGGGCTTTAGGAAACGTTCTAAACAAGATAGCGTTGAAGTGAGTGATTATGAGCAATGTCAGCAGGCGTTATCGGATAATTTTGCAGAAGGAAAGCCCAAGGAAGCTACCGTAACTGGTGGGTGAGGAATCCTTGGGTGCAGGTGTAACAAGGTGGCGTGGGATGGTAGTCATGGGCGAGTCCACTAAGTCAGTCAGTGAGCACCCTGGCACCTTGTACATGAAGAGACAAGTAAAGTCCCAGTCCTGCGGTCCAGTCAGTTACCTCCATCACACGTTCACTTCGGTTGTAGTGAATCAGATCTCAGGAAAACACCACAGGCCACAGTTCTTTCCAATGGTGAAAACTTTACTTAACACGGTGCAAACAAGACAATGTTTCCTGTACTTTCTCTTCTGTATGTGGTATGCCACTGGCTTCTTTCCTGGTCCTGAACCCAAATTTTCTCCTGCAGTCGATCTCGCTAGGCCAGCGTCCGTCCACGCTGCCCATCCACTTGGGGCAGCTTTTATCCCCACTACCGGGGAATCCTCTGTCCTCACTACAGTCATGGCCAAAAGTTTTGAGAATGACACAAATATTATATTTTCACATGATCTGCTGCCCTCTGGTTTTTCTGTGTGTTTGACAGATGTTTTTATCACAGACAGAAATATAATAATTGCAAACATATGAGTAACAAAAGCTTATATTGACAGTTAGAATGAGTTAATGCAGCAAGTCAATATTTGCAGTGTTGACCCTTCTTCTTCAGGACCTCTGCAATTCTCCCTGGCATGCTCTCAATCAACTTCTGGACCAAATCCTGACTGATAGCAGTCCATTCTTGCACAATCAATGCTTTCATTTTGTCAGAATTTTTAGGTTTTTGTTTGTCCACCCATCTCTTGATGATTGACCACAAGTTCTCAATGGGATTAAGATCTGGGGAGTTTCCAGGCCATGGACCCAAAATCTCTATGTTTTGTTCCCTGAGCCATTTAGTTACCACCTTTGCTTTATGGCAAGGTGCTCCATCATGCTTGAAAAGGCATTGTTGATCGCCAAACTGCTCTTGGAGGGTTGGGAGAAGTTGCTCTTGGAGGACATTCTGGTACCATTCTTTATTCATGGCTGTGTTTTTAGGCAAGACTGTGAGAGAGCCGATTCCCTTGGCTGAGAAGCAACCCCACACATGAATGGTTTCCGGATGCTTAACAGTTGGCATGAGACAAGACTGGTGGTAGCGCTCACCTTGTCTTCTCCGAATGAGGCGTTTTCCTGATGTCCCAAACAATCGAAAAGGGGATTCATCAGAGAAAATAACTTTACCCCAGTCCTCAGCAGTCCACTGCCTGTACCTTTTACAGAATATCAGTCTGTCCATGATGTTTTTTCTGGAGAGAAGTGGCTTCTTTGCTGCCCTCCTTGAGACCAGGCCTTGCTCCAAGAGTCTCCGCCTCACAGTGCGTGCAGATGCACTCACACCTGCCTGCTGCCATTCTGAGCAAGCTCTGCACTGCTGGTAGCCCGATCCCGCAGCTGAAACACTTTTAAGAGACGGTCCTGGCGCTTGCTGGTCTTTCCTGGGCGCCCTGAAGCCTTTTTGGCAACAATGGAACCTCTCTCCTTGAAGTTCTTGATGATGCGATAGATTGTTGACTGAGGTGCAATCTTTCTAGCTGTGATACTCTTCCCTGTTAGGCCATTTTTGTGCATTGCAATGATGACTGCATGTGTTTCTTTAGAGATAACCATGGTTAACAGAAGAGAAACAATGATGCCAAGCACCAGCCTCCTTTTAAAGTGTCCAGTGGTGTCATTCTTACTTAATCATGACAGATTGATCTCCAGCCATGTCCTCATCAACACCTGTGTCGACCCGCCACCACAATTGTGGGTTACCAGGGCAATGGGGTACTCAGAGCCGAGCCCGTAGAAGTCTATGGGATTGTCACAGGTAGCGGTGGCTCGGTCTGTGGCCCTAGCGGTCTGGCGTATGTTGGGGGAATATTTACAGGGGATAGATATATTTACAGTTCGTGACGCCACCTGTAGTCTCTGGTAATTTGTACCAGCGCTGCTGTAGATCTCTGAGGGGATGGTGATGCAGCTAGATGTCGGGTCCCCTACAGGTAGGACTCTTCCTCAGGTCGATGGTTAAGGCAGGGTTGTGCAGGCATGCAAGTAAATAACTCAGTCTCACACGGTCAGCGTCTTTCCATACCTTTACTTGTAAGATGGTAAGGCAGGTCCCAGGGAGGCTGATCCAAGGAGAATGTATTTCGAGATAGCAGCTGGACAAGTTAGGGGCCTCCTTTACTTTCACAACGATGAGTACAACCAGCATGAAGCGTAGTTCCCTCTATAACTCCAGCTATTCCAAAGCTGTACTGCCCAGTCAGTTTTGTGGTCGGAGCCTTCCTGTGAGAGAGCTGAATTCCTATCTTGCTGATCAGGCTCAAAGTCTTCACTCCCCCTGACCCAGTTACGTACCGACTATTTAGGGGCTGCTTTCCGCTACCTAAGGTCCGGTAAGCCTCTGGGTTTCCTACCACCATGCATGAAGCTATGGTGATGCTTCGGTCTCCAGTGACCGGTAACAACGTGCAGGACTTCTTCAATCCAAAAGCACTTTTCAAATATTCCTTTCCACTGTGCCTTTCGCCTTGTCCGCGCTTGTAGCATAAACACTCACACTTGCAAAAAGTCATATAATTACTCCCTTCTTCTCTTCCTTTAGAGTTAGTTACCAGACTCTCAGTAATCTTCTAGGCAGGAGCACGTCTCTGAACCTTCACTGTCCTTGAGACAGGAGACTGAAGTATTTCTGTACTAAGCTCTTCTTTCTTTATCAATGTCTTCAAGTGAGGTACAGCTCTGACCAGGCTGAGGTGATCTATATCTCGCCCTTACTGGCCTCCACTTGCTGAACTGCTGATAGAACCAAGCTGGACTGCTTCCTCCCTCCCAGTCCCAGCTAGACTCCACACGTCTGCTCTGTCCGAAGACAGGAAACTGACTACTAAATCACTCAACGAATCTACACTGACCACTCCCTACGAGTCACTACACTACCCTAAGGGTGTGTCTAGTGTATATTGAGTGAATGGGTATAGAGCATTGAACTGCTATCTCTCCACACATTCTCCAGGGTACTGCGTGTGCCTTCACACCAGGGCTACACACACCCACACCTGTGTTAATGGAGCAATCACTGAAAAGAGGTTAGCTGGTCCTTTTAAGGCAGGGCTGCAATGATGTTGAAATGTGTTTTGGGGGATAAAGTTCATTTTCTAGCCAAATATTGACTTTGCAAGTAATTGCTGTTAAGCTGATCACTCTTTATAACATTCTGGAGTATATGCAAATTGCCATTAGAAAAAGTGAGGCAGTAGACTTTGTAAAAATTAATATTTGTGTCATTCTCACAACTTTTGGCCATGACTGTACAGTGCATGTACTGCCCTGGGCAAGCCTGCTTGGGTACTGCTGCCTATATAGGAAATCCCTTCCCTAAAGGTACTGCCACACTACACAATCCCGCTAGCGATCTCGTTAGCGTCGCATACTAATGAGATTGCTAGCGGGATTGTTTCTATATCGCTAGTAGCTACCTAACTTAGCGATGTCGTTAAGGACGCTATCGCGGTTAGCGATCTCCTTAACGACTTTAGCGGTACAAAAGTACCGCTAAATCGCTAAGAAAAGGTGCTACACTTAGCGATTATACTTACCTAGCGGGACGCCGGCGATAAAATAGGGTCCGGAACGATTCCAGCGACGAGCGAGATCACAGCAGGAAGCTCGTCGCTGGCAGCTGCCGCACACAACAACATCGCTAACGGGATCGCTAAATAGTGACGTTTTTTAGCGATCCCGTTAGCGATGTTGTTTAGTGTGGCATACCCTTAAGTCCCTGAGGCTTTGTACAGTCCCACTTTTAACTCCTTCCAAATGTTTAACCCTTGCTAACTAAACCTAAGCTACTAATCCTATTCCCTATCTCTAATGTGCCCCACTATTATTCTATACTAACTTATACCCTATCCTAGCCCTAAT
This sequence comes from Oophaga sylvatica, assembly GCA_033576555.1. NCBI lineage: Eukaryota > Metazoa > Chordata > Amphibia > Anura > Dendrobatidae > Oophaga > Oophaga sylvatica. The sequence goes on from JARQOD010000008.1 coordinate 131,222,586, forward strand.
CTTTTACACAAGACCTGGTACATTTACATTACAGTAGAAAACGTCACAGCATAATACAGGACATTGCAGGAACATTAATAAACCGCACATTACATTAACATTGACAAACGACAAGGTGCCGCACGTGTTACATGTGCACAGTGTCCATGGGAGAGAGAAGGCAGTCGAGGTTCCCCGCCACCTCCTTACACTTCTCCCTACTAAAATATGGTTGTCCCCAACCATGGCGGCACCTGTAAAATGTAAAACATGTGTAAAACATCAATAAAATGAATACAGTCTCAATTCAACGCTTCTTGTGGTTCAACTGCGACTCTGCTCCACTGAGTTTGAGCCCCGGAACAAGAACCCAAGTTCTTTCAGTGTGGGTCCGACTGACCCTTATCCCTTGGCTCCTGGGACCCGTAAACAAACATACTGGCCCGACAGCCAACTTATCAATGGTCCATGTAGTCCTGACCCGGCTCACTCATTGGGTCCTCCTGCACAGGGTCCTCCCCCTCCCTCCTTTTAGTGGACTACGTGCTCCGTAAAATACAAGTGGGCCGCTTTCAACAAGGGACAGTTCAGGGTTAAAATAGGTAAGGTTCAAGGTTAAAACATTTCAGTTCTTAAAGCAGCCTCACTTACTGTCCATAGTGATTAACCCTTTCAGGGTTTCGGTCCCGTAATCCAGCAGGGATGCACAACCGTGCGCAAAGAAAACTTGGAGGAGGGGGAAAAACAAAACAGTCCTTTTCACGTGTGACCATCCGAGTCACCAATGACTCTCAGTCCTGGTGTCATAAAGGGCTCCCTGCCCTATTAGAGACGCGGAATAGTCTCTTTTATTCAGTAGGTGCAAGCGGCACAACATCATTAAACAAGGCCACATCAGTCTATGCATGGCCGCTGATGAGAGTAGTGGGCTGTATTCTGGCCCCGGAAAACAATAAAAGTATGGCCTGAAGATCCACTGGAGGATGACTCGCCACTGTTCCTCCGACTTCTTTCCTTCGGCAACGGCCGACTCCGCAAACTTGGAGCCTCCTGCTCCCGTGACCCACATGCGGTCATAGCTTCCTTTAAGGGCGCCTCTGCCCTCTGGCTTTCTGTAGGGGCCGCGCGTCATCCGGCCGGACATGGTTCCTCCGCTGGGGCACTGCAGCGCTCCCGCCGCTTCTTCTCCTCAATAATCTTCCTCACTCACCGAGCCTCTCACGCTGTAGGAACCCGGGTCTCGTCTGGGTACCTGCTGTGGGGACTGGAGAAGGTTTCTGCACCTGAGCAGGTGCAGGGACTAGGGTAAGGGCCAATATTACAGTCACCGAGGTGGCAGCCAGCTGCGACGGTCTTCCACTGCGGCCGCGCGAACCTGGAATCACTGCCGTGACGGTCCCTCTCTCCAGAACTTCCAGTTTCTTTATCTCTTCTTCCGGTTCCAGCCTCTCTGCCTCCGCGGTGTTCCAGCTCCTGGCGATCCTCCACTGCGCTCGGACAGGTATCTCACTAGATAATGGCGTCTCTTTTCCGGGCACGCCATTTTGCTCTTCTGGGTTCCACCCGTTCGTGGGTTGAGTTACTTCGGCTGCCCCACCCGTTCCTTCGGATTCTGCTGCAGGGGTCGGGGCTTCTTCGGCCGCTCCCACCTCAGGCTGGCACCAGTCATTCTGGGATGTGGCCTTGGCTCAGGACTCTGCTTCTTCCATCTTCGCGTCCTTTTCCTCTCAGGACGCCCATGAATGGCATGAATGTCGGCATTGCCCTCAATTTTTGCGCCACTGACTGTCTCCTTCTCAACGGTGTTTGGCGCCATCTTTGACCATAACTCAATCATCAGTCCACAAGTCCCGGGAATCTTTTCCACCAGTCCTGTAGTTGCTGGGCTTCTGGATTTGATCCAGCCGACTACGCCAAATGTAACAAGGTGGCACAGGGTGGTAGTCTTGGGCGAGTCCACTAAGTCACAGTCAGTGAGCACCCTGGCACCTTGTACATGAAGAGACATGTGAAGTTCCAGTCCTGCGGTCCAGTCAGTTACCTCCATCACACATTCACTTCAGTTGTAGGGAATCAGATCTCAGGAAAACACCACAGGCCACAGTTCTGTTTCAAATGCTAATTTGATTTCCTTTGCTTATCTTTTGAAGGCATCACACCTCCCAGGTCTTGAACAAATTTCCTACTATAGTAAGCATCTAATGTGTCTTTCTTATTATTCCAAATGTAATCTTGCCTGAAGAAGGAGCCTTGAGCTCTGAAAGCTAGCGAACATATAATTTTCTGGTTAGCCAATAAAGGTATTACCTTAAGAATGCTCTTGTCATAATTGGATGGAAAAGTATTCACATCGATTTTTCTGGCTAACACGGTACCACAATATAATTTATTATTGTACACCATGTTTCAATGGTGAAAACTTTACTTAACATGGTGCAAACAAGACACTGTTTCATGTACTTTCCCTTCTGTATGTGGTATGCCACCGGCTTCTTTCCTGGTCCCGAACTCCCAACTTTCTCCTGGGGTCAATCCCGCTAGGCCAGCGTTTGTCCATGCTGCTTGTTCACTTGGTGCAGCTTTTATCCCCACGACCGGGGAATCCTCTGTCCTCACTACGGTGCATGTCCTGCCGTAGGCAAGCCTGCCGGACACTGCTGCCTATACAGGAAATCCTTCCCTAAGTCCCTGAGGCTTTGCACTGTCCCCCTTTTAACTCCTCCCAACTGTTTAACCCCTTGCTAACTAAACCTAAGCTACTAATCCTATTCCCTATCTCTTAATGTGCTCCACTATTATTCTATACTAACTTACACCCTATCCTAGCCCTAATCTTTTACACAACACATGGTACATTTACATTACAGTAGAAAACGTCACAGCATAATACAGCACATTACATTAACAAATGTCAGGTGCCGCACGTGTTACATGTGCACAGTGTCCACGGGAGAGAGAAGGCAGTCGAGGGTCCCCGCCCACCTCCTTACACAGGAATTATAAAAGTGAAGACCACTGAGTGGGAAGTTAGTGTAATTTCAGTTAAAACTTGTAGCTCTTTCTCATGAAAATTTATGGAGAATATCAAAGACTTGTTGCCACAATGCCACCACAAAAAACTACAAAAAAAGATGATAAAGTGGCTTCAGAAAAAAACGTTGCCTTCTTTCGCTTCAAAGATTATATGTATATGCAGGTGGCTATAAAATGCATTGTGCACATATTCTAAAAGACATCCATGCACAGAAATGACGTGACTTATTCTGCAAGGTCACAACAGTATAAGGCAGGGGTCGGGAACCTATGGCTCACAAGCCAGATGTGGCTCTCTTGATGGATGCATCTGGCTGTCAGACAAATCTGCCGAATACCGGGTGTTTTGTCACGCTGTCATGTGCATGATAGCACGGCAAACAATATAAACAGCAAAAAAGGTAGCAACACTCACCTGACCAGATCTCAGAACAAATGCACTACAGGATGCAGCCAGCCCATTAAAGCAAGATGTTAGCAGCACAGGTGCAAAATACCAGATTCAACAGCCACTCTCCACATACCCATCCAAGGAGGGGGTGACTGCCCAGTATACAATTGCACAATAGAAGCCCGCATAGGGTGCCGTTCACACAAGGATACTGCACAGTGTCTGGTTCACAGCCTATTAATCACGCCCCTACTATTCGACTAGGCGGGCTGGCCAGTACACTCTCAAATCGCACCAGTGTGAACACCCCTCATGCGAGACCAGACGTGCCTGGGCCTGGCTGCACCCCGAAAAATAAAGTGCAAAAAAATACAAAAATAGTGGGGTATTAGTTAATATTTTGGCCAAAATACATAAGCTTGTAACCTACGCCAAAGGTCCCCACGCTTACAAGTCCTACTCTACACTATCCAGCAAAGTCACTAAAGGAGACTCAAGGTCTCCAAAAATTCAATATAAACAGCAAAAAAAAGGCAGCAACACTCACCTGCCCAGATCTCAGAACAAATGCACTACAGGATGCAGCCAGCCCATTAAAGCAAGATATACTGGGTAGTCCCCCCACCTTGCATGGGTATGTGGAGAGTGGCTGTTTAATCTGGTATTTTGCACCTGTGCTGCTAACATTTTGCTTTAATGGGCTGGCTGCATCCTGTAGTGCATTTGTTCTGAGATCTGGCAGGTGAGTGTTGCTGCCTTTTTTTTGCTGTTTATATTGAATTTTTGGAGACCTTGAGTCTCCTTTAGTGACTTTGCTGGATAGTGTAGAGTAGGACTTGTAAGCGTGGGGACCTTTGGCGCAGGTTACAAGCTTACGTATTTTGGCCAAAATATTAACTAATACCCCACTATTTTTGTATTTTTTGCACTTTATTTTTCGGGGTGCAGCCAGGCCCAGGCACGTCTGGTCTCGCATGAGGAGTGTTCACACTGGTGCGATTTGAGAGTGTACTGGCCAGCCCGCCTAGTCGAATAGTAGGGGCGTGATTAATAGGCTGTGAACCAGACACTGTGCAGTATCCTTGTGTGAACGGCACCCTATGCGGGCTTCTATTGTGCAATTGTATACTGGGCAGTCACCCCCTCCTTGGATGGGTATGTGGAGAGTGGCTGTTGAATCTGGTATTTTGCACCTGTGCTGCTAACATCTTGCTTTAATGGGCTGGCTGCATCCTGTAGTGCATTTGTTCTGAGATCTGGGCAGGTGAGTGTTGCTGCCTTTTTTTTGCTGTTTATATTGAATTTTTGGAGACCTTGAGTCTCCTTTAGTGACTTTGCTGGATAGTGTAGAGTAGGACTTGTAAGCGTGGGGACCTTTGGCGCAGGTTACAAGCTTACGTATTTTGGCCAAAATATTAACTAATACCCCACTATTTTTGTTTTTTTGCACTTTATTTTTCGGGGTGCAGCCAGGCCCAGGCACATCTGGTCTCGCATGAGAGGGTGTTCACACTGGTGCGATTTGAGAGTGTACTGGCCAGCCCGCCTAGTCGAATAGTAGGGGCGTGATTAATAGGCTGTGAACCAGACACTGTGCAGTATCCTTGTGTGAACGGCACCCTATGCGGGCTTCTATTGTGCAATTGTATACTGGGCAGTCACCCCCTCCTTGGATGGGTATGTGGAGAGTGGCTGTTGAATCTGGTATTTTGCACCTGTGCTGCTAACATCTTGCTTTAATGGGCTGGCTGCATCCTGTAGTGCATTTGTTCTGAGATCTGGGCAGGTGAGTGTTCTGCCTTTTTTTTGCTGTTTATATTGAATTTTTGGAGACCTTGAGTCTCCTTTAGTGACTTTGCTGGATAGTGTAGAGTAGGACTTGTAAGCGTGGGGACCTTTGGCGCAGGTTACAAGCTTACGTATTTTGGCCAAAATATTAACTAATACCCCACTATTTTTGTATTTTTTGCACTTTATTTTTCGGGGTGCAGCCAGGCCCAGGCACGTCTGGTCTCGCATGAGGGGTGTTCACACTGGTGCGATTTGAGAGTGTACTGGCCAGCCCGCCTAGTCGAATAGTAGGGGCGTGATTTAATAGGCTGTGAACCAGACGCTGTGCAGTATCCTTGTGTGAACGGCACCCTATGCAGGCTTCTATTGTGCAATTGTATACTGGGCAGTCACCCCTCCTTGGATGGGTATGTGGAGAGTGGCTGTTGAATCTGGTATTTTGTACCTGTGCTGCTAACATTTTGCTTAATGGGCTGGCTGCATCCTGTAGTGCATTTGTTCTGAGATCTGGGCAGGTGAGTGTTGCTGCCTTTTTTTTTGCTGTTTATATTGAATTTTTGGAGACCTTGAGTCTCCTTTAGTGACTTTGCTGGATAGTGTAGCACGGCAAACACCGCTTCCGATCGGCGGTGAAATCATCCCCGACGGTCAAACAACCGTGGTTCCCACACTGTCAAAAGACAGCGTGAGCTTTCAGCTGTGATCGGAGGTATAAAGTTCACCTCCGGTCACTGGTGTCAGCTGATGGGACAACTGCTCCCATCATCCGACACCTGCCACTAATAACAGTGAGAGCGGGAGTGGTGGATGGGAATATTCATCAGCCGCACCGCGCTATAAATAAATTTAAAAAACCCCGGTGTGTGTTCCTCTGCATGTTTGATAACCAGCCAGGCAAAACTCACAGCTGGGGCTGCAACCCTCAGCTTTCAGCTTCAGCAAGGCTAGTTATCAAGAATAGAGGGGTCCCCACGCCGTATATTTTAATTGTTTAAATAATTTAAAAATAGACGTGGTCCCCCCCCCCCATTTTTGACAACCAGCCTTGCTAAAGCAGACAGCTGGGGGCTGGTATTTCAAGGCTGGTAAGGGGCCATGGATATTGACCCCCCCAGCCTAAAAATAGCAGCCTGCAGCTGCCCAGAAAAGGCACATCTATTAGATTCTCCAAATCTAGCACTTTACCTGGCTCTTCCCACTTGCCCTGTAGTGGTGGCAAGTGGGGTTAATATTTGTGGCGTATTGTCAGGTGACATCGCGCCCACTGCTTAGTAAAGGAGAGGTGTCTGTAAGACACATATCCATTACTAATCCTACGGTAGTATGGTAAATAAAGACACAGCAAGCATAAAGTCATTTATTAGAAATAAAACAAAACAGTTTTTTTCTTTTTATTTAAACGCCTATTCCACCGAAGCCCTCATTCTCCTGTAATAAAACTAAAATAAAAAAACAACAATATCCCTCTCCCTCACCTCTCTGTCGTTCTGTCCCACGCCGTAATCCATGTCTGGGGGAAAAAACAGTTTTCAACCTGGACGGTGCCAAGATGTGACAGTCCAGGCTGAGAACCACTGGTGACTTAACTGCTGCGAGCGCAGCCTCAGAGACCGGTGGTGACATCATCGAGGTAACCTCTGGTCAGTGAGGCTCCGTTTCCAGCCGGGCAGAACTGCCGTGGCTTCAGTGAGGTCCCCGCTAGCACCGTGAGAAAGTCTCACTGTGCAGAGGCGAGTTCACCGGGTGAAATTTCTCACGGTTAACTCGCCTCTGCAACGTGAGACTTTTTCTCACTGTGCTAGTGGTGATCACCACAGTTCAGGGGCCCGCTCATTGCAGTTCATTCTTCACTGCTTCTCAGCATGAACGGTGGCATGATGCCACCATTCATGCTGAAGAGCACATGTAACACAGATGGATTACAGCGTGAGACATTATGGATTCCAGTCACCTATCCATCCATCCCTCCTTCCCTCATCCATCCGTCCAGCTATATCTCCATGCATCAGTCATTCATCTCTCCATCCATCCCTCATCCACACATCTCTCATCCACACATCCATCCCTCATCCACACATCTCTCATCCACACATCCATCCCTCATCCACACATCCATTCATCCATCTGTATCTCTATCCATCCATTCCTCGTCCATCCATCCATTCTTCATCCACACATCTCTCATCCACACATCTCTCATCCACACATCTCTCATCCACACATCTCTCATCCACACATCTCTCATCCACACATCTCTCATCCACACATTTCTCATCCACACATTTCTCATCCACACATTTCTCATCCACACATTTCTCATCCACACATTTTCATCTACACATCCATCCCTCATCCACACATCCATTCATCCATCTGTATCTCTATCCATCCATTCCTCATCCATCCATCCATTCTTCATCCATCCATCCCTCATCCACACATCCATCCAGCTATATCTCTATCCATCCATCAATCCCTCATCCATCCATCCATCCATATCTTAATTCATCCATCTCTCATCCATACATCCATCCATTCTTCATCCATCCATCCCTCATCCACACATCCATCCAGCTATATCTCTATCCATCCATCAATCCCTCATCCACACATCCATCCATCCATCCATATCTTAATTCATCCATCTCTCATCCATTCTTCATTCACACATCCATCCCTCCATCCGCCCAGCATCATTGGTTAGCAACAGCATAACAGCGTTAATAAAAAGAATTCAGAGACTTATTGTACTTTAAAAGTATCATCCAAATACCTGTGTTTTATCATCTTTTTACTAGCACTTGCTGTTTACTGTTACTTTTTTACAACAGAGTATTTTTATACGTTTGTTTTACTGTGCTTTTCTATGTTTTGTACTTTAAAAGTGTTGGTCTTACACAAAATTCTCACATTTACAGTATTTAGTTTTAAACATATTGTATGGCTCTCATGGAATTACATTTTAAAATATGTAGTGTTCATGGCTCTCAAAAAGGTTCCTGACCCCTGGTGTAGGATGAGGCTAGTTTCTTTTTAGATGTTGACCTAATGTGCTTTGTGTTCACAGATGTAATGACTATATGGATTGTGGGAGACTCGTTTGTTCATTTGGCGGAAGACAGAGCTGGCAAATGTTCCTATGGCACGCGACTCCGCTTGCCAAGTGACAAATGCAAAGTTTTTTGGTTTGCCAGAAAAGAACTTAATTGGGACCAAATGCGAAAACTTGTAGATAAAGCTGCCAGACGAGCTCCGTCACCGGATATTCTCGTTCTTCATGCAGGAGCAAAAGACTTAACGAGTGCGGAGCCGTTAGATTTAATCTCTAAAGTCATCGAGGACATTAGAAGTTGGTTGGCGAGGTGGCCAGGGCTTAAGGTAGTCTGGTCAAAAATTATACAGCAAGGAGATTGGTGTAATATCAACGCTGTTACAACTGTGGAAAAGAAAAGGAAAAAGGTGAACAAGGGTGTTAATAAGTTTGTGAAAGCCAATGGGGGCTCAGTTGTGCGCCATGAAGGACTCAAGTGTACAAATTCTAAGCTATACATGGCTGATGGAATACAGCTGTCTTGTATGGGGTTGGATATTTTTAACAATGCTTTGCAGGATAAACTGAAAAAGTACATTTGAGGGTTACATTGACTAAAGGGTGGTGGAAAAGTAGAGGCAAGTTTGACGAGGTGAAATCACTGTTCTTCAATTGTGTCCTGAAGGACGGGTGGACATGTGTTGCGTAGTAAGTCAACCGCCAGAAGAAGAGGACATAGCTGGCCAGTCAGTCCATCCATTGTAGGTTGATAAACCAATTGTGGGCTGCGGATGATGCAGGGGATCCACAGTTCGATAGATGAATGCCAACTCCAGACACTGGGTTCACTTATAAACATGGCTGAAGTTCCAATATTAGGGCCACTTTCCCTTAAGAAGTACAGTATATACTTGTTTATTAATAAAATTGCTTTCTCCACTACCTTGCTACCAAATCCTGGTTTTGCAAAATGGTTATGTTTATTTGTTAGGATGTGTTCAGTGGAAAATTTACGTGTTGGCACCCTTGAAATTGTTCCATAATTGAAGTGTTTCTCCAAGAAAATCATTGCAATTACACATGTTTTGTAATACACGTTTATTTCTTTTATGTGTATTATATCCAAAAAGTATAGTTTCTCCTTGCGGAGACTGACATGCTAAGCATGCCGAGATGAGGAGACTTAAAGCCGCAGTGCTCCTCTGGGAAATATGCAAATTGTCTCTTCAGAGAGGAAGGGAACTAGAACTCTAGTGCCACCTATTGGAAGCAGCAATCCTAAAAGTCAATGTCGACCCTTTAACGAGCCTTGTCACATGACTTAGGATAAAAGCCAAACCAGAATCTCAATTTGCAGGCACTGTGATTCTGGTTTGGCTTTTATCCCAAGTCATGTGACAAGGCTCGTTAAAGGGTCGACATTGACTTTTAGGATTGCTACTTCCAATAGGTGGCACTAGAGTTCTAGTTCCCTTCCTCTCTGAAGAGACAATTTGCATATATTTTTTTTTATGTGTATTGCAACAGCAGAAAAACTGAAAAAAAGCAAATTGGACATAATTTCACATAAAATCCCCCCGGGTCTCCTTCCATAGTGTTTCATTTCATTCAAATGTCGATGGATAGTTCGCGCTGACCCTGATGCACCCTGAGCCTACAGGACAGCTTGAATTTCTTTGGAACTTGATTGGGCTACTTATCCACCATTCGGACCATCCTGCTTTGCAACCTTTCATCAATTTTCCTCTGCCGCCCACATCAAGGTGTCATTAGCTACATATCCAGGTTGTAAACTTCTTGATTATGTTGCACACCTTTAGAAAAAGGAACATCAAGATCTCTGGAGATAGACTTGTAACCTTGAGATTGTTGATATTGTCCAACAAATTTTGGTTCTCATTCAGTTCTCTTCTCCTCTTTATGTTCTCCATGCTTAGTTTGGCACACACAAACATACAATGCAAAGGTTGAGTCAACGTCTCCCCTTTTTATCTGGATTCAGGTGTGATTGTCACATTGCTCACTGTTGTGAATGGGCTTGAGATGAGTTCTGAGCAGAGGCTCCCTCTGGTGGTTACAAGCGGTACTGGTCTGTTCAGTGAAGATTGTGAGGACTGGGAATCAGGTGTTACTGACTGGTCTTATATAAGGGAGTCACCTTCCCATCAGGGTTGCCGGTGATCAATTGTTCTGGTCTGAATCTTGATTCCTGTTTCCCTTGTAGCCTGCTGTGTCGTGTCTGCATCTCCTTCTAACAGATAAGACATTTTCTTCTTTTTGTTTCTGTGCTTGATTTTTGCATTTTGTCCTGCACTTCTGTGGGGGCCTTCTGGGTCCCCTCAGGGGCTTTTGCCCTCTCAGTTTAGTTCAGCCACTGATGTTTGTACTTTTGCTTTTTCCAGTTTTTTCAGTGGCTGCTGTTTTGATTTTGTTACACCAGAGAACTAATTTAGGTGGTAGAGGTCGTGTGATCTCAGGTGTTTTTGAAATTAGTAGAGTTGGTGCTTTCAGGGTTTTTTTTTGGGATTGCAGTAAGTACCCTTCCTATCCTTTTCTATTTAGTTAGTTTGGGCCCCAACGTTTGCTCATACTATTTTCTGTCTGTGTCAGTATTTCGTCTTGTCTAACCGCCATTACATGTTTGGGGGCTTGCTATTATCTTTGGGGTTCTGCTCCAGGGCAGATAGCTTTCCTATTTCTATCTTTAGGTGTAGTTAGTTTCTCAGGCTGTGACGAGGCGTCTAGGACCAACGTAGGAACGCTCCACGGCTGCCTCTAGTTGTGGTGGTTAGTCAGGGTACTGCAATCTCATAGATTCCAACTGCTCTGGTGTATTGCCTTTTTGCCTGCACTCCTCAGCTACCGAATCATAACAGTATCACCGGCCCAAAAAATTGAAAATTGTATGGTACTCACAGAAGGGAAAAAATATTGTGAAAGAAAAAAAAAAGGTTGTCAGAGTTGTCAGAGATATTTTTCTGTTTGTTGCATTTTTTTTTTTTTCCCTCTATCTCTGGGTGCTGGGGAGGATTTTTTTTTCTCTCAATGGAGTTTGCACAGTTGTCTGGCCGTGTGGATCAGCTTGCCACTGAGGTTCGGAGTATTGCTATCTATCTTGCTATGTTGCCTGTTGTGGAACCTAGGATTCCCATGCCAGATTTGTTTTTAGGGGATCGAGCTAAGTTTCAGAATTTCAAAAATAATTGTAAATTGTTTTTTGCCTTAAAATCTAAGTCCTCAGGAAACGCAGCGCAGCAGGTTCAAATTGTCATCTCTCTCCTGCGCGGCGATCCTCAGGATTGGGCTTTTTCCCTGACACTGGGGATCCTGTTTTGAGTGATGTTGATGCATTTTTTCAGGCTTTGGGGTTATTGTACGATGAGCCTAATGTCACTGATCAAGCTGAAAAAGCCTTGTTGGCATTAAATCAGGGGCTTGATGACGCTGAGTTATACTGTCAGAGATTCCGTAGGTGGGCAGTCCTGACCAAGTGGAATGACGACGCTTTGGCGGCCCTTTTTCGGAAGGGGCTGTCAGATAATGTAAAGGATGTTATGGTGGGATTCCCTGTCCCCTCTGGTCTCAATGATTCTATGTCATTAGCGATTCAAATTGACAGACGTTTGCGTGAGCGGAGAAGTATGCGTGGAATAGTGTTGCCTTGTGAACCTGCTTCTGAATCCATGCAGTGTGATAGAGTGGTGTCTGGGGCACAGCGTCATGAGTTTCGAAAGCGCAATGGGTTATGTTTCTACTGTGGTGATGCCTCTCATACTATTTCATATTAAAAAACTGACCGGCACATCCAAACATAGATTCAGTGTGAACAGGTGCTAAACCTAGAGTCACCAACTCATATACTTACAAGAAAAAAAGGTAGCACACTGTAGCGCTATAGCTTGCAAACACGAAATATGAAAAATCTGAAAAATGAATTGCATCATTACCTTAGAAATATGAAAAATTGAGAAGTCTTAGCGCATAAGATGGCCAAATTATGTGAGCCTGATAGCCACGTCAAGGCTCTTCTCGTATATCAGGTCCTAACTAATGCCTATCCTCGCTTAGAAAAGTCTGTCTGCATGGGAACATATGAATCCTCTCTTCAGACTAAAATCTACATCTCTGTGGAGGGGTGATGAACCTGTTGTAATTAAAAAGCCTGTGACCACCAGGTGGAGTGCTCAGGTAGAAGGTAAATGAATACATATCAAAAAACTGACCGGCACATCCAAACATAGATTCAGTGTGAACAGGTGCTAAACCTAGAGTCACCAACTCATATACTTACAAGAAAAAAAAAAAAAAAACTTTTTCTTGTAAGTATATGAGTTGGTGACTCTAGGTTTAGCACCTGTTCACACTGAACTTCTCTACTCAGGTTATAATGAGGGTGGAACCTGATCATCAAGAGTGCTGCAAATTTTTGGTTCTGTATAACCTGCATGATATTATCGTACTGGGTTTCCCTTGGTTACAGTCTCATAATCCTGTTTTGGATTGGAAATCTGTGTCTGTAACCAGTTGGGGCTGCCAATGTGTTAATACCAACACTCCTGTTTTTTCTGCCTCCCCCCAGGCTCAGGATGTTCCTGACTTTTTGATTGATTTTTCTGATGTGTTTAGCGAAAGTAAATCTGCATCCTTGCCTCCCATAGGAGCTATGACTGCGCTATTGAATTAGTGCCTGGTAGTAAATTCCCTAAAGGTCGCCTTTTTAACTTGTCTGTACCTGAACATGACGCTATGCGGTCTTATATCAAGGAGTCATTGGAGAAAGGTCATATCAGACCATCCTCTTCACCCTTAGGTGCCGGTTTTTTCTTTGTGGCCAAAAAGGATGGTTCATTAAGGCCGTGTATTGATTATCGTCTTTTGAACAATATTACTGTGAAATATCAATACCCGTTACCCTTGATTTCTGACCTGTTTTCCAGGGTGAAAAACGCTACTTGGTTTACCAAGCTTGACCTCAGGGGGGCATATAACCTTATTCGCATTAAGCACGGGGATGAATGGAAGACGGCATTCAATACCCCGGAGGGGCATTTTGAGTACTTTGTGATGCCCTTTGGGCTCACTAATGCTCCTTCTGTCTTCCAGTCCTTCATGAATGACATTTTCAGGGATTTTGTGGATAAATTTCTGATTGTTTATTTGGATGATATCTTGATTTTTTCCAATGACTGGGACTCTCATGTGAAACATGTTCGAACTGTATTCCAGATTTTGAGAGAGAATGCTCTGTATGTGAAGGGATCAAAGTGTCTTTTTGGCGTACAGAGGATCTCATTTCTGGGATTCATTTTGTCCCCATCTGTTATTGAAATGGACCCGGTCAAGGTTCAGGCCATCTGTGATTGGGTCCAACCTACTTCATTAAAGGCTCTTCAAAGATTTTTGGGTTTTGCCAATTTTTATCGTAAATTTATTGGTAATTTCTCGGTTATTGTTAAACCATTAACTGATTTGACCAAAAAGGGTTCTGATGTGGTGAATTGGCCTCCTGAGGCAGTCTCTGCATTTCAGGAACTTAAGCAGAGATTCACTTCTGCTCCTGTTCTACGGCAGCCTGATGTTTCTCTGCCATTTCAGGTGGAGGTTGATGCCTCTGAAATTGGGGCAGGTGCCGTTTTGTCCCAAAAAGATCCAGAGACCTCTAAAAGTAACCCTTGTGCCTTTTTCTCTCTCAAATTTTCTCCTACTGAACGTAATTATGACGTGGGTAATCGGGAGTTATTGGCCATGAAGTGGGCTTTTGAAGAGTGGAGACATTGGCTGGAGGGAGCCAAACATCGGGTGGTGGTCCTTACGGACCATAAGAATCTGGTTTATCTGGAATCTGCCAAGCGACTCAATCCTAGACAGGCCAGGTGGGCCTTGTTTTTCACACATTTTAATTTTGTGGTTTCCTTTCTTCCTGGCACTAAGAATGTTAAGGCGGATGCTCTCTCGAGGAGTTTCCTTGCGGACTCTCCTGAGTTATCTGATCCTTCTGTTATTTTGAAAGAGGGTGTAGTTCTTTCCGCCATCTCACCTAATTTGAGACTTGCTCTGGAGGGGTGTCAGGAGGATAGGCCCGAGCGCTGCCCTGTTGGAAAATTGTTTGTCCCGGACCAGTGGAAAAAGAGTGTGATGTCTGAGATTCATTGTTCCGCGTTGGCTGGACATCCCGGAATTTTTGGTACCAGAGACTTGGTTAGTCGGTCCTTTTGGTGGCCTACCTTGTCTCGTGATGTCAGGGAATTTGTGCAGTCCTGCGGGACTTGCTCTCGCTCCAAGCCTTGCTCTCGCTCTGGTGGTTTGTTGATGCCATTGCCTGTGCCCAAGAGACCATGGACCCATATCTCTATGGATTTCATTTCCGACCTTCCTGTTTCTCAGAGAATGACCGCCATCTGGGTGATTTGTGATAGGTTTTCCAAGATGATACATCTTGTGCCATTGCCTAAGTTGCCTTCCTCCTCTGAATTGGTGCCTTTGTTCCTTCAGCACGTGGTTCGTTTACACGGCATTCCTGAGAACATTGTGTCTGACAGAGGAGTCCAGTTTGTTTCCAGATTTTGGAGGACCTTTTGTTCTAAACTTGGTGTTCAATTGTCTTTCTCCTCGGCGTTTCATCCTCAGACCAATGGTCAAACTGAGAGAACAAACCAGACATTGGAGACTTATCTAAGATGCTTTGTGTCTGCTGATCAGGATGACTGGGTTTCTTTTTTGCCTTTGGCTGAGTTTGCTCTTAATAATAGGGCTAGCTCTGCCACTTTGATGTCTCCATTTTTCTGTAATTCTGGGTTTCACCCTCGATTTTCTTCGGGACAGACGGAGGCTTCTGTCTGTCCGGGTGTTGACTCTGTTGTGGACGTATGCAACAGATTTGGGACCAGGTAGTGGAGAGGTTGTCCCTCTCTCAAGAGAGGGCCCAGCGGTTTGCTAACCGGCATAGGACTGATGGTCCTCGGTTTAAAGTAGGGGACTTGGTCTGGTTGTCCTCAAAAAATATTCCTATGAGAGTAGCATCTCCTAAATTTAAGCCTAGGTTCATTGGACCTTATAAGATCATAGAGATTCTTAATCCTGTTTCTTTTCGTTTGCTTCTTCCAGGGACATTTAAGATCCATAACGTGTTCCACAAGTCCTTGTTGAAGAGGTTTGTTGAGCCAGTGGTTCCTGCTGCTGTGCCTCCTGACCCTGTTTTGGTTGAGGGCAATCTGGAGTTTGTGGTTGAGAAAATATTGAATTCTCGTTTTTCTAGACGGAAACTCCAGTATTTGGTTTAAATGGAGAGGTTATGGTCAGGAAGACAATTCTTGGGTGTTTGCTTCGGACATCCATGCTAGGAGACTCATCCGTGCGTATCATAGAACTCATCCTGACCGACCTGGTTGCTCAAATGAGGGTTCGGTGACCCCTCCTCAAGGGGGGGGGGTACTGTTGTGAATGGGCTTGAGATGAGTTCTGAGCAGAGGCTTCCTCTGGTGGTTACAAGCGGTACTGGTCTGTTCAGTGAAGATTGTGAGGACTGGGAATCAGGTGTTACTGACTGGTCTTATATAAGGGAGTCACCTTCCCATCAGGGTTGCCGGTGATCAATTGTTCTGGTCTGAATCCTTGATTCCAGTTTCCCTTGTAGCCTGCTGTGTCGTGTCTGCATCTCCTTCTAACAGATAAGACATTTTCTTCTTTTTGTTTCTGTGCTTGATTTTTGCATTTTGTCCTGCACTTCTGTGGGGGCCTTCTGGGTCCCCTCAGGGGGCTTTTGCCCTCTCAGTTTAGTTCAGCCACTGATGTTTGTACTTTTGCTTTTTCCAGTTTTTTCAGTGGCTGCTGTTTTGATTTTGTTACACCAGAGAGCTAATTTAGGTGGTAGAGGTCGTGTGATCTCAGGTGTTTTTAGAAATTAGTAGAGTTGGTGCTTTCAGGGTTTTTTTTGGGATTGCAGTAAGTACCCTTCCTATCCTTTTCTATTTAGTTAGTTTGGGCCCCAACGTTTGCTCATACTATTTTCTGTCTGTGTCAGTATTTTGTCTTGTCTAACCGCCATTACATGTTTGGGGGCTTGCTATTATCTTTGGGGTTCTGCTCCGGGGCAGATAGCTTTCCTATTTCTATCTTTAGGTGTAGTTAGTTTCTCAGGCTGTGACGAGGCGTCTAGGACCAACGTAGGAACGCTCCATGTGCTCCTAGTTGTGGTGGTTAGTCAGGGTACTGCAATCTCAGATTCCAACTGCTCTGGTGGTATTGCCTTTTTGCCTGCACTCCTCAGCTACCGAATCATAACAGCTCACACCTGTTACTTGCCACAGGTGAGTTTGAACAAGCATCACATGCTTGAAACAAAGTTGTTTACCCACGATTTTGGAAAGGTGCCAACAATTTTTCTCTTTTTAATAAACGTGTAATTGCAATAATTTTCTGGGAGAAATACTTTATTTCCTGGAACAATTCCCAGGGTTCCAACTCTTTTGGCCATGACTGCATAAGAGGGGAGACTAAGGGAAAGGGAGTAGTATGTGCAATTTTGGGAATTAGAAGCTCACTTGCTCATATTATTCATTAAGGTGCTGCAGAAATAGGAAAGATTTATATAGGTGTATTATTCAGATTGTTTCTTTCTAAGTTGGAATTTCAGTGTTTCATCCTTTACGATAGTGCTATATATGAGAAATAATGGACTCCTGGCGAGATAGGCAAGTACTGCTGTCTAAGCCAGCCACTGGCTGGAGGAAGGTATTATGGCTGGATGGCTTATCACTCACCATGGGTCCAGGATTGGCAGATAGCCAGCAATGCATCGGTTGAATGAACCGGCTACTCATGTAGGGTCTGGCTTCCAGGGTAGTCAAGTGGACGTGACGCGATTTCTTCCGGGCCCTCTTGAGATTTATTTGTTTACTTGTACATATAAATAAAATAACTTTTTACAATACCCTTTCACCAAATGTGTTCCGGTGTCTTTCTGTCAGGCTTGCACTTGAGTTGAGGGTCTTACATGAAATGTGATTCTTATAAAGGGGCTGTACAGCTCAACTTCTGTGTCCCATGGTTCTTTTGCTGATTGGAAAGGAGGCACTGTTAGACCCACGGAGGCAACAGGGTAGTTTCACGCTTGCCAGAATTGGGCTGAAATAAAATGTTAAGTATAAGGTGATGTGTGAATGCACAGAAGGGAATTAATGGCTCTGTCAAGGATGTGGAGTTCATAATGTTCATGTGAGCCATCCACTGCAGTATGGTACAACTGTGAGATCTTCAGACTTGTGAAGGTGCCGGAAGGGACGTTCACGCCATCTACAGCCCTACTTATGTTTTATTGGAATTATTTTGTTATAGGACCGTCTAATATTGGAAAATTGCTATTTACAGAATCATGAGGTAGATTCCCAGGTCTGTTGCAAAAATGTTTGCACCTGATTCATTTGAATATGGCTTATTGGCACAACAATCCATTTAGATGAAAGAAAACCGATGCAGAAATTTGTGCCACAAAATCTGTCATATGTGAACTTACTCCAAAGCAAAATTTCTCAAAGGAGGGAGATGCACTGACATCGTATGTTCAACACTCTTATCTTCAACCTGTGGCTCTCCAGCTCTTGGAAAGGCTACAACTCCCAAACCACTGCTGTACGGCAAGCAGATTCTCAGGACACATTGCTCTTTATTAGTGATGATGAGCCAATGTGCTTGGATAATGTGTTATACCTTGCATGCTTGGGTGTTATCTGAGTATCTTGGGCGTGCTCAAATAATATTTTCGAGTCCCCGCGGTTGCATGATTCGCGGCTATTAGACAGCAGCAACACATGCAGGGCTTAAATGTCCTGGCAGATTCCCTTTAATGTCCTAAAGAAAAAGTATATGTTCGCCTCCGGGTGGGAAAGATGCAATTAAAATTGTAGGCTTCTCAGGGTAAGGAAGAATTTTCGCTATATAGTTCCATCTACGTACTTATTTCCTTTGACATTTGGCCTTTTTTGGATCTAGTAAGAAAATTAGTGGGTCCACCCAGCAAATCCAAGGTGTTAAATGATAAATTTTAACATTGATGTGGTTAGAAAAGTTCCTTGTATAGGTAGAAGTGATACTAGACTATGAATAGATAGGTTGGGAAGTAATTTTCAGGTACTACGGATGTACAAATTTGTGATTGCTTGTCTAAGAGCGCTTCCCTATATATATATTTTTTTTTTTTTGGTACCTGTGCTATCCGTTATTCTTGCAGATAGACCACAGACCCACTGCCATAAAAAATGAGACTTTGTTTTTTTGATTTGTGTTGCAAATCAAACTCGTCAATGCAAGTCAACTGACCAAAAAAAATCTATCATGCTTTCATGTCCGTATGTTACTAACACGTGGATGAAAAATGGGTCCAGAAAACTGGGAAAAAAGCAAATACAGAACTGTGCTTGATGTATGAGGAAAAAACGTGAAATCGGCCTAACCATTTTCCGGGAGATGTCCAACCTGGCTTGGTGTTAATTCTTGGAATCTTTTTATTGTTACTTTAGCTTTGGAATGAGGAATCTTCCCTACCAGATGCTCACCAGCTGGGCTTCCTGCTCTCAAGGCCATCATTCATTGGTTAGTTTTTTATTTCTGGGTTTGGAATTGTGTAAGATCTACAGTTACTCGTTACGTCAGGACCAATCTCCTAATATACCGGTTGCGCAAGCCAGGGAAAATGATTCGGATGTTGCTCCAATGAATGTACTCGTGAAAATGATAAAGTCTGATCTGTCGAGGATGAAGTCTCTTTCCAAAAATGGTAAGACAATAAATGGCCAAGAGCAAATTTCTAGAAGACACTTGAGAAAGCTTGGATCAATGTGAAAAATGCGTGTCAAATTATTTCAGTAGTAGTTCCCCACAGTTGTTTGGAAGGCAATTACACTACACTTGATTGATGCAATTTGTCTTAATACAATAAATAATGACATACGGCACTTTGGCGGTCAGGAAGGCATTGATAAAGCACGTCATCTTTGGCATGAACATTCCCTTTAAAGCCACTGGTTGACTGGGGTATCACGACCATAATAAGTGATTGGATCCCATGAAATAGTTTTGTTGTCATGGGACCAGTGCTCTCGTTGGGCAGCAAAATTCAATGGAATCTGTACTTTTGTCATTTCTCACTTGTTTAGAGGTTTTTTGGGACTTTTTTGGCTTTATTATGGGCTATGACGCTCCGATTCATCAAAGCAATTACACGCAAAATGCTATGAATATGAAAAGTTGCTAAATGTTTTGCATAACGCGGAGTTGCACAAAACGTTTGTGACTTTTGCCGTTTTCACTCCAGTTTTGGCTAGCTTTACCAAAATGAGTGGGGCGGGACATGGTGACTCCCACGCTCGTCTAAGTTATGACGAGCTGTGTCGTACCACCACTTTTAAGATGTGCCTGATTCATTAAGAATCAGGCGCATGTTACTCCAATATTCCATTTTATTCACTTATATAGTGCCATTATTTCCACCGTGCTTCACAAACATCATCACTGTCCCCATTGGGGCTCACAATCTAAATTCCCCATCAGTGCATCTTGTCCAATCCTTTGGTACTATTGCCAGTTGGTTCACACACTATACACTCTTGCAAACTTTTGAGAAGGGACATCCGAGAGAATCGAGTAATAGAAAAGGAATAGAAAGAACAAAATACCAAACACCATGAATTTTTTTTTTTTGTCTTCTGTGCCCTTGTTTTGGGTAAAGTTCAAACAGTGATGTAGACGGTCAGATAGGAGCGCCAGCCATGCGTAGCTATTAGGCAGTGAGATGCAGCTCCAGCCGGATGCCTCAGATGAGGAGAATAAATTGAAAAGCTAAATGAACCCGGTCAGCAGGAGCACAAAAACAAAAGGTGAATTATTGTGCGCTGAGATCTCATCTCCTGAGATCTTGGTGCGAGATCTCCATCTGCGCATGCACCGCCCCCGGCAGCCATTTTTCCGGAGTCCACACCGCATAGGAAACCATCTAACTGCGGGGTCTCTGGGCTTTCACAAGATGTCGGCAGAGCCCCGCAGCATCGAACATCCGCACCACCAAACACCTGCAATGGTGCGCCACACATCGGAACACCCCCTCATCCCAGCATACGGCCTGCAGAAAAGCTCTACGCTTGCCTTTTCCAACAGCGACCCTGGAACCCTGCTCCACCGCGGCCAGTAAGGTATAAGACGCACCCCATTTTCCCCCAAATTTGGGGAAAAAAAGTGCATCTTATAATCCGAAAAATACGGTATTTAGCTAGTTGTTCCTCATTGGAAATGAACAAGCACAGACGTAAAACAGGATCATCATGATTACTCCACAATTGGTGGTAATAGTCACGTAACCACCCCATATATTCAAACATGAAAAGAAAGGATGGGGCTGGGCATGCTGAAGACACTCAATTGATTAAAGAAGTGAAATATCTGAAGAGGCACCGTAAGGCCTCTTTCACACATCCGTTTTGAGCCTGACGGCGCCACCGGCGTTTTGCCGGATCGCCCATCCGGCAACTAGTATGTAAAACTGGATGAGATGCATCCGGTTTTTCGCCGGATCGTCTCGGGCATCCGAACAAAAACCAGATCCGTCTCATCCGGTGTATCCGGTTTTTTATCCGTTTATCGACGGATTACGCCGGAACCGGTTTTTAAAAACGCCCTTTTTTGGGGTTCCAAACATGATTGGCTACTGTAATCCTATATATACACTGTTCCTACAGCCCATCTTTGACAGGTTGTAGAGGAGCAAGTGCAGGTTGGAGAGAAGAGCAAGTAGCAAGTGACTGGTGAACATGGATGTTATTATTGGAAATATCTTCAAGAATCTGGTGGATTTTACAGTGGAGGCGAATCGCTTGAGGATTATCGTTATGGAGAATGAGAGAAAGATTGAGCAGCGCATTATGCGTCAGCACCAACGACGACGCCGTATGTGGATCCACCCCATCACAGCACAGAGACTAACCCACGGTGTGTATTCTACACTCAACATGGAGCTGAGAGAAAACCCTGAGATTTTTTTTCCTATCTTCAGATGAAGAAAGAGAATTTTGACTTTTTGCTGGAGCGTGTTGGAGAATAAATCCGAAGATCCGACACCTATTGTCGCTTCTCGATTTCTCCAGCGGAGCGTCTCATGGTCACTATAAGGTGAGCTATATGTATTGGATCTGCTTGCTTGAGCACACTTGTATTGTTGTTCTAATTTTTTTAACATCACAGGACAACAAGGGAACCATATCAGTACAATAAAACATGGTCAAAAACAGTGTTTTTCCTTTATTTTATTATTTTTGGTATCTCCAATAGTTATAGCTGAGTTCTCCAATGTTATGCTGTGATTGTGAACTAATTGATTTTTTCTATTTTGTTTACAGATTTCTGGCAACTGGAGAAACGCTGTCACCGCTCCATTTCCAGTATCGCCTTGGAATTTCTACGCTATCAGGCATAATAAAGTACACTTGTCGTGCTCTGTGGGACTGTTTGGTTGTAGAATTTCTTCCAGAGCCAACTACAGACCGGTGGCTTGAAATAGCGGACCAGTTTCTCCGTATCTGCCAGTTTCCAAATTGCCTGGGCGCTGTTGATGGCAAACACATCCGCATTCAAAAGCCTTCAGGAACCGGATCAGAATTCTTTAACTACAAGAAATATTTTTCGGTCGTCCTGATGGCTATTGCTGATGCGGAGTACAAATTTATTGCTGTGGACATTGGGTCTTATGGACGGTCCAATGACTCGCAAGTGTTTAAACTTTCTGCTATGGGGCGGAGACTGTACAGAAACACTTTTCAGTTTCCACCCCCTAGGCCACTGCCTCAAACCTCAGGCCCACCGATGCCTTTCGTGTGTGTAGGTGATGAGGCATTCCAGCTGTCCGAACACCTCTTGAAGCCGTACGCCAGCAGAGACGGATGGTGGAGTGTGCGTTTGGGATTATGACAGCCAAATGGCGTGTCCTTTTGACTGCGATAAACTTGAAGACAGACTGTGGATGATGTTGTTAAAGCGTGCGTGGTCCTACATAATTTTGTGATCACCAAGGAACCGATTTCTATTGAGGACCACAATCAAGAAACAACCTTGCACGACTACAGCAACATTACCACTCGCAGTACAGTCGCGGTTTCAAGAATGAGGGACCATTTTGCTCAATACTTTGTGTCACCAGAAGGTAGAGTAGACTGGCAGGATGACAGAGTGTGATCAATTGATTATTTCTTTTAAAAATCTTTCTGTACCCACAATAAGTAAGTTTTCTACCTTCTTGTGTGTTTTGTACTGTGTTACCTTTTGGCCATAGTTGTGTCCCTGTCTTTTTTTTTTAAATAAACCACAGTATTTCACCTTTTTACAAAAAATGTGCACCTGCTAGGGGATAACCGAACAAAGTACACAAGTTTTGGAAAAAGGTCAGATACTTTCTATACTACACAACCCGGGACAAAATTGTGGCAAAAAGGTAAAATTTATGTTCCTCAAAGTTATGTAGATATTTTTGACATATTACCCTAACAGATGTTGGTGTTTGTGTACCCACATGTTTACCTGGTTTAATACATTTGTTACTTAACATCCTATAAAGAAATGACAGACATTTGTAAACCACTTTAACTTTTATTAAAAACATTATATTTTAATATAATTTGTTGTAAATATGGCCTTTTTGCCAACTGTTGAAATTTGAATAAACTTTATTTTTTTATTAAAATAGAATTTTTTATTTAAGGGTAGAAAAGAAAACACAATTTTAGAGTTGTGTGTATTGTGGGGTGGAAATAGTGCTGGAGGGGCTGCGGGACACTTCGACCTTGGGAGTGTGGAGGGACGACCGGGATGGTGGTGGTGAAGGAACAGGAAGAGGTGAAGGTGAAGAGTGAGAGAATGGGAAGACAAGTTAGAGGCAGAACAGGTGGGTGTTGGTGGAGTGGAGGGTTGGGCAGGAGGAGCAGGTGACATGGTAGGGAATTAGAGCAGTGTGGCACGTATGCATTTCTTACATCTGCTGGTCAATGCGCTCCACCACAGACCTAAAAAAGCTGTGATTAGGAGATGATCTTGCTTCCGACTGCATGGTTTGCAGAAGTGTCTTTACCTCCAAAATGGCGGAGGTTATCTGATTAATACCTGCGGCAAGTTGTTCAGATAATACTTTAAGACAGTTCTGGAAAGATGCATTCAAATGCAAGAACTCGGGAGCACAGCTCCTTTCCTGACCCCTCTGCCGCTGCCGCCCAGTACCCGCAACTGTACTAGAGGTGGCAGGGTCAGAAGGGTGGGGTAAAGGGAATGCTATATCCTGACCAGCAGATTCATGTAATGCAGGCGGCCATGATGCTCCAGCGCTGGTGGAGGGGACTGCGGGATCGAATGTGTGAGAAGGCTGGGAAGGTGCAGATGTACCGGGGCGGTCGAAGTGTCCCTCGGTGTCGGTCTCCTGAGGGACAACTCTGCGGGCGCCTGAGTGCTGGTCACCGTGCTGTGGAATAAAGAGAAAACATACAATTATTATACAGATGTGGAATGGCCCTGGCTGCAAAAAAACATTGGATAGATGTTAAAGGGAATCTGTCACCCTAAATTGGCGGGATATGTAAATGATGGCAGTCAGGTCAGGTGGGCGGTGTTTTGGGTACTTGCCTTAACACGTTGTTCGCCGCTGTCTCCATTATTTCTGGGAATTGTAGTCGTTGCCCTCCATATAACGCGACTGCGCATTGCAATCTGCGGGCAAAGCATACTGCGCGTGCGCAATTCAAGATTGCAATGTGCACGCGCGTTATATGGAGGGTGTCTTGACCACGCACCACAATTGTGGGTTTCCAGGGATATGGGGTACTGGAGCCGAGCCTGTAGATTTCTATGGGGAATGTCACTGGTAGCGTGGCTCGTTCCGTGTCCCTGGCGGTCAGGGGTTAAAGGGAGTTTATTTACAGGGGATTTAGTAGATAACAGTTCGTGACGCCACCTGTGGTTGTCTGATCACTAAGACCAGCGCTGCAGTAGATCTCTGAGGGGATGTTGTGGCAGCTAGATGACGGGTCCCCCACAGGTGGGACTGGTCCCTCAAGGTCTATGGTATTAATGATGTAGGGTGCAAATAAATGAATCAGTCTCACACCATCCAGCGTCTTTCCATACCTTTTACTTGTCAGATGTTTAGGCAGGTCCCAGAGAGCTGGTCGGGGTGGAAGATGCACGTCAGGTAACAGCAGGCAGGTTAGAGGCCTCCTTTACTTCCAATATGATGAGTCCAACTAGCATAGAGCTAAGTTAACTCCGAATACTCCAGCTAACTCCATAGCTGTACTGCCCGGTCAGCATTGTGGTCGGAGCCTTCCAAGTGATGGAACTAGGTTCTTGCTTTTGTCGTGCACTGACTCAAAGTCCCTATTCCACCTGACTCCGGTTACGTACCGACACTCAAGGGCTGCTTTCTGCGACCTAAGGTCCAGTAAGACTCTGGTTTTCCTGTCACTACGCCTGAAGCTGTAGCGACCCTTCGGTCCCCAGTGACCGGTAAACAGTGCAGGATAGTTCAATCCTTAAGGCACTTCTCTGTTTCTTTCCACTGCGCCCTTCGCCCTGTTCGCGCTTTTAACATAAGCACTCCACACTTCCTAGGATAGTACAAGCCAATCCTTTCTTACTTCTTCCTTGGGGCTTGCTGACAGATTCTCAGTATTCTCCTAGTTCAGGAACTCATCAACTGAACTTCACTGTCCTTGGGACAGGCGACTGAAGTTTCTGCTGCAAACTTTCCTTTCTTCAAAGCTGTCTCTGTCTGTCTGACTTTAGCTCACACAGAGCTCTGACAGGAAATGCAATCTGATCTCCTCTCCTCCCTCCGAGTCCAGACTAGACTGACCGACTACTCTGTCCGAAGACAGGAAACAGACTAAGCTCTGCTGTATGTCACTAGCTTATATACCCTATGGGTGTGTCCAAGTGTGTGATGGAGTGAATGGATATCGAGCATTAAACTGTTACCTCTCCGCACATCCTCCAGGGTACCGTGTGCCTTACACACCAGGGCTACACATTCCCCCTTGGTAAAACACAGCACTCCCGGGCTGTAAAATACAAAAAGAAAGACATTTTGTTTTGCATTTAAACAATAAACATCAAACTCTTCCCATCCGGGAGGTACGAAATCTTAAACGTTACAATATGTACAGTAAGAAAATACAAAAGTATCAAATCATCAAGACACTTCAATAAATACACATAGTATTCTTGTGAAGGACCCGCACCAAACCTTCAACGTGGGTCCTGGGTGGGCTGCAGGACATCTGACTGCAGACCTCGCTCAGTGCCACACCATACAGGTTTTATGTTCAGAGGTAAGTCAAGGCTTCGTGTGAAACCAATATAATGCACCGAAGCGCAACTATGTACAAAGATAAGTTCTGGGCTGGCACAGTCCTCAGCCTCTCAGTCCATGGCATGGTTAAGGACACGTATACACTTTTCACTTCAATATTTACATTATACTTCTAACGATATTTACCCAACCAGGGTATTCTATATGTAAAACTATGCAATTATTTCTTTTATCAAAAACTTTTTACATTCTCTTAGTTGCGGTAAACCCCTGTCTGGGTCCTACCGTCTTCACATTTTCTTGCTGACTTCAATGACATTTTCCACCCCGGGGGCTGGAACAATGCGATGCTCCTTAGAGCACATGACAAACAGGTCGTGACCTGCTATCAGTGTTTGGGTCGCTACAGTTCTTGTGCGAACCACTTGGGGCACGCCGGGTGCTTCCTCTTTGTGGGACGCCGATTGCGTCGCAGTTTGCGTTGCAGGTAGCGATTCATATTTAACCGCAGTTTGCGATACAAAGGAAGACTTGGGTGAAGAGATGCGAGCAGGTAGCGATGCCGACCGCGTCGTAGATTGCGATGGGCCTGCAGGGGGCGATGCCGATGCACAATGCTGGTGTGATGCAGAGCAGGAAGCAGGTGTGCGCAATGGCTCAGTTGGGGACGCACTAACCTGCTGCTGTCGCTGCTCCATCACAGACGGCTGGGTTTCCTCCGGTGTCCCTACCGGGGATCTGTAATCTGCTGCAGCCTCCTGGCCTAGCTGGTACTCCGGAACAGACAGGACCTCCTCAGCCTCCTTCGCTTCCACCTCTCCATCGGTGGGATCAGGTACAGCACTTTTGGGGCGGCCTCCGGTTTTCCTTCAGCTTTCTTCAGCAGGGATCTTGGAAAAGCAGGTGACGGCATTATGCTTGTGGGAGAGAGCGCTGCGCCCCACAGCAGCCGCTGTATCTGGGCACGCCAGCGTCTCTCTGTCTCCTGCAAGTCTGCATGACGCTGGATTAATCTTCTGAGCACCGCATTCTCCTTCTGCAGCTCCAGCATAGTTTGCTGAAGTTCCTGTATTAGAGATGGCTCCGGTTCAAGCAACAGCTTTTCTGGGGAGCAGGGCCTGCCCACCACTGCTCCACTGCATAGCTGCTCCTGTCCTTCTGCCACCTCGGTCCAGGTACCTCTGTGGTATCCAACAGGAACATTCTGGTCCTTTCCGTGGAGGCGGGATGTGCGTCTCCTCCTCTTCGCATAGAGGATGAAGAGGAGGCGTATTTCTTTAGCAGTGGGGCTGGATCTCACATTGTAATAGGCCTTGGAGAGGGCGGCCATCACTTTTCGCGCTTCAGGGGGTACACGCCCACGAAGGTACGCCCACCTTCTTCACCAGTGCCTCAGGGCGCCAACTTGGCGGTAAAATGGCGGTATTTGGCGCCAAAAGTGCAAACAGTCCTTTTTCACTGAAACATTTCACAGGCACACAGGGCTCGCAATGCTGCAAGTTTCGGATCCTGTTCGTGACGCCAAGTTTTTGTCTCGACCACGCACCACAATTGTGGGTTTCCAGGGATATGGGGTACTCGGAGCCGAGCCTGTAGATTTCTATGGGGAATGTCACTGGTAGCGTGGCTCGTTCCGTGTCCCTGGCGGTCAGGCGTTAAAGGGGTTTATTTACAGGGGATTTAGTAGATAACAGTTCGTGACGCCACCTGTGGTTGTCTGATCACTAAGACCAGCGCTGCAGTAGATCTCTGAGGGGATGTTGTGGCAGCTAGATGACGGGTCCCCCACAGGTGGGACTGGTCCCTCAAGGTCTATGGTATTAATGATGTAGGGTGCAAATAAATGAATCAGTCTCACACCATCCAGCGTCTTTCCATACCTTTTACTTGTCAGATGTTTAGGCAGGTCCCAGAGAGCTGGTCGGGGTGGAGAATGTGCTTCGAGATAACAGCTGAACAGGTTAGAGGCCTCCTTTACTTCCAATATGATGAGTCCAACTAGCATAGAGCTAAGTTAACTCCGAATACTCCAGCTAACTCCATAGCTGTACTGCCCGGTCAGCATTGTGGTCGGAGCCTTCCAAGTGATGGAACTAGGTTCTTGCTTTTGTCGTGCACTGACTCAAAGTCCCTATTCCACCTGACTCCGGTTACGTACCGACACTTCCCAAGGGCTGCTTTCTGCGACCTAAGGTCCAGTAAGACTCTGGTTTTCCTGTCACTACGCCTGAAGCTGTAGCGACCCTTCGGTCCCCAGTGACCGGTAAACAGTGCAGGATAGTTCAATCCTTAAGGCACTTCTCTGTTTCTTTCCACTGCGCCCTTCGCCCTGTTCGCGCTTTTAACATAAGCACTCCACACTTCCTAGGATAGTACAAGCCAATCCTTTCTTACTTCTTCCTTGGGGCTTGCTGACAGATTCTCAGTATTCTCCTAGTTCAGGAACTCATCAACTGAACTTCACTGTCCTTGGGACAGGCGACTGAAGTTTCTGCTGCAAACTTTCCTTTCTTCAAAGCTGTCTCTGTCTGTCTGACTTTAGCTCACACAGAGCTCTGACAGGAAATGCAATCTGATCTCCTCTCCTCCCTCCGAGTCCAGACTAGACTGACCGACTACTCTGTCCGAAGACAGGAAACAGACTAAGCTCTGCTGTATGTCACTAGCTTATATACCTATGGGTGTGTCCAAGTGTGTGATGGAGTGAATGGATATCGAGCATTAAACTGTTACCTCTCCGCACATCCTCCAGGGTACCGTGTGCCTTACACACCAGGGCTACACAAGGGCAACGACTACAATTCCCAGAAATAATGGAGACAGCGGCGAACAACATGTTAAGGCAAGTACCCAAAACACCGCCCATCTGACCTGACTGCCATCATTCAAATATCCCGCCAATTTAGGGTGACAGATTCCCTTTAACATTATATGGTAATATTTACCTTCTGATGACCATAGTTTCCAGCAGGAACGCCAGAGCTCGTGCGTATTTATACTTGCTCTGGCGTCCTGAAGAACCACTCGGGGCCCGCATCTCCTTGTTGAACTCCTTCTTGAAACGATCCCTCACAGACCGCCACCGCTTCACAATTCTCTCCCCTGAAACGAGAAAGCACACATTGGTTACTATACAACATCAGTGTTTCCCAAACTTCATTCCTCGTGTCCCCCAGAGGTCATGTTTTCAGTATTTCCATAGTGTTGCACAAAAGGCAATCCTGAAAACATGAAGCGTGGGTGACACGAGGACTGAAGTTTGGGAAACACAGCTTACAGTCAGCAACCTGAACTATACTTACGGTGTTTAGTCTGGGACCGAACATCGAGGTCCTCCCAGCGGTCCACCATTGCCGATGCCACTTCCTCCCAGAGCCGTCGGGTCACTACTTGATCAGAATGGAGGCGGACCCCATGTTCCACAGCGGCTCCCTTTCTTGGACCAGATCAATGAGGAGGTCGACTCTATACCCTCCTCACCGTCCGAATCGGGAGCACGCTGTGAAGCCTGTGAAATAAAAACAGAAAAAAAAATACATTAGTCTCCACACTAGCAAGTGAAAAAGAAAAAAAGGAAAAATGTTTAACAAAATCCAATTAAAAAAAATATATATATATATACCAAAATTAAAAAAATATTTAGAAAAAAGAAAAAAAAATATTTAAAAAATAATGTAAAAAGACTAAAAAAGTTTAAATCAAACCAAAAAATTCGAAATTAAAAATGTAAAACAAAAAAAAGGATAAAAAAAAAAAAAAAAGATTATTTTTTACCTAAAAATTAAATTGGAAGAAAAAAAAACAAAAACGTACACAGTGGTAACCGCCGCCACTCTCACGACGACGACTCTGGGAGGCGCTATGAGGACCCCTTTGTTGACTACCAGATCCGAGAGACTAAAATAAAAAATAAAAGTTTGTGATATAGGCATGTGTTGCCCGCTGTGTGAAGTATGTACTAAATGGTTTTCAATGTGTTGTGTGTAGTGTGATGTTGTGTTTCTGCGATTGATGCAGGATACTTACGAATTGTGAGCCCACTCTGGGTATCTCTCCACCCCGTCCTTCTTCCTCTGGGAGCTCCTCTTCATCTTGCGATTCCTGTTATTAAAAAAAGACAATCAATACATATATCCCACAGATTGATTGTGGAGAAAAAATAAATGATATATTTTTACCGCCAAATGTTGACGATGGGATGGAGGGCTCCCAGAAGAAGATGTCTCCAACTCCTGCTGCAGCTCCACTGACTCCGGTTCAGCTGAAGCCGCAGTTTCAGCGGCTAAAGCTGCTGACGACGCTGTTTGCCGGTCTATGCTGTGGAAGAAAGACACAAAAAGGGCCAGTGAATATATGTATATTCCTTGGTCCTGCCTGAAAATGCAAAAATTTAAATTTTTTTTTTGGAATGTGGGATGTCATATTTACTTTCTGCTGGCTGTCCTCCTCTCTTCAACTACATCCTCCTCTGTTGTTGCTGCTGCTGCTGCCGCCTCTCTTGCCGCCTCTCTTTCTAGTCTTCTGCTGTTGAGTAAGGACACAAAAAGGGCCAGTGAATATATGTATATTCCTTGGCCCTGGCTGAAAGAGAAAAACAAAGATTTAATTTTTAGGGAAATGGGGGATGTCATATTTACTTTCTGCTGGCTGTTCTCCTCTCTGCAACTAGCTGCTCCTCTCCCCTTGCTGCTGCTGCTGCCACCTCTCTTTGACGTCTTCGGCTGTTGAATAAGGACACAAAAAGGGCTAGTTAATATATGTATATTCCTTGGCCCTGGCTGAAAGAGGAAAAAAGTGATTACATTTTTTTGGAAATGGTGTATGTCAGATTTACTTTCTGCTGGCTGTCCTCCTCTCTTCAAGTAGCTGCTCCTCTCCCCTTGCTGCTTCTGCTGCCGCCTCTCTTTCTAGTCTTCGGCTGTGGAATAAGCAGACAAAAAGGGCCCGTGAATATATGTATATTCCTTGGACCTGGCTGAAAAAAATAAATTCAAACATGGACTGGAGTGAGCTTTATGGTGTACGGAATACAACATCCCGTCATGAATTGGACACAAAAAAAGTTACCAGGGGGACACACCCTATCACTGGAAATAAATGCACACTTGATACAGTACCAGGGGGACCAACCCCATCACAGCCAAAAAATTTAAAAATTTTACAGTACCAGGAGATCCACATTATCAATTGAAAACATGCACATTATACAGTAGCAGGGGATACACTTCATCACAGTCAAAACATGCACATTTTAAACATTACCAGGGGATCCACTTCATCACAGTGAAAACATGCACATTTGATACAGTACCAGGGGGACCAACTTCATCACAGGGAAACCATGGTGACGCACATTATCACTTGCAAAACATGCACATTATAAACATTACCAGGGGATCCACTTCATCACAGTGAAAACATGCACATTATAAAGATTACCAGGGGATACACTTCATCACAGTGAAAACATGCACATTTGATACAGTACCAGGGGGACCAACTTCATCACAGGGAAACCATGGTGACGCACATTATCACTTGCAAAACATGCACATTATAAACATTACCAGGGGATCCACTTCATCACAGTGAAAACATGCACATTTGATACAGTACCAGGGGGACCAACTTCATCACAGGGAAACAAACCATGGTGATGCACATTATCACTTGCAAAACATGCACATTATAAAGATTACCAGGGGATACACTTCATCACAGTGAAAACATGCACATTTGATACAGTACCAGGGGGACCAACACCATCACAGCAAAAAAAAACACATTGTACAGTACCAGGAGATCCACATTATAAATTGAAAACATGCACATTATACAGTAGCAGGGGATCCACATTATCAATTGAAAACATGCACATTATACAGTAGCAGGGGATACAAATTATCACTTCAAAACCATGCACATTTGAAACAGTACCAGGGGGACCCACCCCATCACTGGAAAACCATGAACATTTCATACAGTACCAGGCGGACCAACCCCATCACAGCAAAAACATGATTTTGAAACTGTACCAGGGTGCAAAGACACCGCACTGCACTAGCTCAGGCAGCAGTGGTGACAGATGCGTGGTAAAATTTGGGGTGGGGGATGTGATATTTACCGTCTGCTGTCCTGGCGCTCCATTTGCGTATCTGCTGCTGGTGCTGAAGCAAAACCTTGTGCTGGTGATGGTGCTGGTGATGGTCCTCGTCTTTGTCTTGCTCTCTTGGCTGGCTACATGATAATGTCTGAGTGTCCCACTGCATGTGTTTGCTGTGGGCTGGTATATCAATTGAAAAACTGGATCCAGCCATTGAATCCGGCTTCTGCCGGATCCGCCGCATTGCGGCGCTCATAGACTTTCATTGTGACAAAAGCCGGAAGCGCCGAATCCGGCTTTTTCGCCGGAGACAAAAAACGTTACAGTAGAGGATGTGTGATGGGTATATAGGCACTGGACTGTGGGATGGAGGATATGTGATGGGAATATAGGGCACGGGACTATGGGATGGAGGATGTGTGATATGTATTTGGGCACGGGACTATGGGATGGAGGATGTGTGATGGGAATATAGGCACTGGACTATGTGATAGAGGATGTGTGATGGCTATATGGGCACTGGACTGTGGGATGGAGGATATGTATGATGGGTATATGGGTACGGGACTATGGGATGGAAGATGTGTGATGGGTATATGGGCACTGGACAATGGGATGGAGGATATGTATGATGGGTATATGGACACAGGACTATGTGATGGAGGATGTGTGATGGCTATATGGGCTCTGGACTATGGGATGGAGGATAATCATTATAATTTGTTATATCTAACCACAGTTAGTTACTATGCCCGGGCAACGCCAGGCTCTTCAGCTAGTTTTTATATAAATTTGAAGTTTGAATGGTTTGACATTATTTGGGACTGGACTCTCATGAACCAACAATATTTAAAAATATGATTAAACAAGGGGGATCTGAATTAGTTTAGAGCCACCTTAATAAAGTGCATATATTACAGTAAGGAAAAGACAATGAACTTTCATACAGCAAATGAAACTTGTTCATTTTAATCAACCCATGGAGCAAAAATAAAATACGGAGATATCACTGATCAGACTATATTATATATAAAATAAATTTTCTATATAGGAAATCAATTTAATTATAAAAAAAAATATAAAAATTCTAGTGAGTTATTGTATCGTATGTAAAATCAATTGTTAATTAGTGGATTTATATAGTTGTATCTTATAGGAAGTGAACTACCCCCTCATCCCTGCATACGGCCTGCAGAAAAGCTCTACGCTTGCCTTTTCTAGCAGCGACCCTGGAACCCTGTTCCACCGCGGCCAGTGAATATAATTTTTTAGGGGGTGCAAATGTAAAAGGAATAAGTGGAGTAAGCCAAAAAATAGTGAACCAGATAGTGATAAAATAAATTGCCTGGATAGAAGGGGATGAAAAAATTACATATACGGTAAGTGAAAGTGCGTTAAAACTGTGCTGACTGGAATAGCGACCATTTAATTCTTATAGGAAAGATGTGTATCTTCGTACCGTGTTAGCCAGTAATTCTTATTAATTATAGTGACATTAAATCAAAAATGAAAAAATAAAATTGAAAATAAATAGTGATATATATTATCACAGAAAAACTTCAGAGATGTCATTTAGCCCATATGGTTTTAAAGTATTGAGTCTATAAATTGAATAACTTTTTGTGCCCTGTTGGGAATATTGCTGGGGATATGTTCAATGGGACTAATTTTTAATTCATTATAATTTTATTGTGTCCAATGGTAAAGTGTCTGGAGAATCCACGAAGGAGAAAACCTTTGCGTACATTGTGTCTGTGCGAATTTAATCTGAAGTGTAAAGGTTGGGTTGTTCTTCCAACATATTGCTTGTTACATAAACATTCAATAACATAAATGACAAATTCAGTTGTACAAGTGAGATACTGATTTATCAAGAAGTTTTCTTTAGTGACAGAGGATGTGAAATCATTAGATCCATGATTGATAGTTCGGCAATATAGGCAGTTTTTTAAACCACATTGATAGATCCATTTTTCTATTGTTATTTATTCCCAATTTCAGGGTATCAGTATGTGATTTCAGGTGGCTGGGGGCTAAAATATTTCTGATGGTAGGTGCTCTGCGAAAAGTAATGCCTGGATTCCTGGGAATACATTTACCTAAAATGGGGTCATCTAATAGCATATGCAATTATTTTGGAAGATATCATGAATTTCTTTGTGTTTTGAATTAAATTGTTTAATGAAATTCATAGTGTACTTGTTATCCGTTGTGACATTGATCTTGTTTTTCAATAAATCGTTGGTTTCTTAAAATGTATACAGACCACACACCACCCAATCCAATGCATTCCGACACTGGTACATATCCCCTAAAATAAATCCATCCATACAGATTCTCCCAGATCTCCTAAACCAACGGATAACCCACCCCCGGACCTGCTAAAAACAATATGGACTCCCCCAACCAAACCACCAAAAAATGACAGACCACAGACAAAATAAAACTGTTATGTTTTGGTAGCTGAGGAGAGCAGGCAAAAACGGCAATACACCAGAGAGGTTGGAATCTACTGGATTGCAGTACCCTGACTAACCACCACAACTAAAGGCAGCCGTGGAGCGTACCTACGTTGGTCCTAGACGCCTCGTCACAGCCTGAGAGGCTAACTACACCTAAAGATAGAAAGAGGAAAGCTATCTGCCCCGGAGCATATCCCCAAAGAACATAGGAAGTCCCCAAACATGTAATGGCGGTTAGACAAGAGGAAATACAGACACAGACAGAAAATAGTATGAGCAAACGCTGGGGCCCAATCTGCCTAGACAGAAAAGGATAGGAAGGACACTTACTGCAATCCAAAAAACCCTAAAAAATACCAACTCTACTAATTGCAAAAACACCTGAGATCACACGACCTCTACCACCTAAATTAGTTCTCTGGTGTAACAAAACTAAGCCGCAGCCACAGAAAAAACTGGAAAAGGCAAATGAACAAATAACAGTGGCTCCAGAGGAACCGAGAGGAGCCCAAGCCCCCCGGGGAGGGAACCTGGCTAACTTCACAGAAATGCAGAGAAAAATGCAAATGGCAAGCACAAAAACAAAAAACAGAAAATATCTTATCTGAGAGCAGGAGAAGAGGCAAGACTCAGCAAGCTTCCAAGTGAACCAGGAAACAACGTTGAGACAAGAACAATTGATCACCGGCAACCATGATGGGGGGAAACCTCCCTTATATCCAGCCAGTCTGTACTTCCTGATTGCCAATCCTCATTGAATGGTTCAGTACTGTTTGTAACCACCAGAGGGAGCTTCTGCTCAGAATTCATTTCTAAAACATTCATAACAATAAACAGAGCAAACTCCAAACTAAAACTCTCCGTTAATACATTTCACATCGGGCCCCAAACCTCCTCTTTTCCAGACCTCAGGCCAGACATTCAGAAACTCCTGGGTGTTGCCAATATCTGCTTTGTGTCAAGACATTTTCTACGGTGGTGCCCAAGTGCAAAATGAATCAATGAAATGGGGAATGGTAGAATGTAGGGCACCTGGGAGATTGGCTCCAAGGTTTTCATGGTGAGCCTTCTGGACATTTGGGGTAAGTTGACAACATTTTATATAGTCATAGTGGAACCGATGGCCACCAGCTCAACACCATTTTAGCCTACTAAACCGATGGCCACCAGCTCAACACCATTTTAACATACTGAACCAATGGCCACCAGCTCAACACCATTTTAGCCTAATGAACCAATGGCCACCAGCTCAACACCATTTTAGCCTACTGAATCGATAGCCAGCAGCTCAACACCATTTTAGCCTACTGAATCTATGGCCACCAGCTCAACACCATTTTATGCCTACTGAACCGATGGCCACCAGCTCAACACCATTTTAGCCTAGTAAATCGATGGACACCAGGTCAACACCATTTTAGCCTACTGAACCGATGGCCACCAGGTCAACACTAATTTAGCCTTCTGACTACAAATTGTACTTGTCACCTATTTAGTATCAACACTACAAGGCCCCATTGCAACAACAGTATGGTGTTCCCTTGCTGCACTTTGTCCCTCCTAATGTAATTGTAGTGGCACCATTAGGCCTGTACATCTGGGGGTTATACCTTCTGAGGCTTTCCACACCAAAATGTCCCCAGTCCCCCTTTTTCCATGCTCCAATCTAATCTGGGAGTGACCTTTGTGTGTTAGGGGGGCTCAGCACACTGATGCAGAACAGATGCAGGCTGCAGGTCAGAAGGGCATACATTAGACATGGGGAAGGGAGTTAAATTATCACCATGGGCTACACTTTCGGAAATGCTGCAAATTTCCTGTCCAGATCTGCACTTGGAAAATATGTAGTAGAATACAACTGCAGCAAAGTTCTCGTGATTTTAACAAATTTTATCCACAAGCTGCAAAAACATATCCACATGTAAATTGATATGGACTGAGCATTTTAAGTCTACAGCATGTCAATTCGCTCTGCAGATTTATTTTTCGCCCTTTGCAATGCATAGTGAAATCAGTGGCAAATAGGTGTCAAGACCATGCAGATTTTGTGGCGTATGTAATGCAAAAATTCACAATGCAGCTGTGAATCTACCCAAATAGTTTACAGGATTGGGAGACAAATATCAAGAGAAGACAGTAGATTGCACCTTACAATGCTTCCTTGCACGTTCATTGTTATCTGTATGTGGATTGTACAGGGGTTGGACAAAATAATGGAAACACCTGGAAACATCAACAAAACTTAGTTTAATATGGTGTAAGTCCCCTTTTTTCGACGATTACAGCCTCAATTCTACGAGGTATGGATTCATACAAGGTGTGAATTGTTTCCAAAGGAATTTTAGCCCATTCTTCAGTGAAAACCCCTCCAGTTCTTTGAGCGACGATGGCGGCGGAAATCGACGTCTAACTTGAATCTCTAAAATCGACCATAAATGCTCAATAATGTTGAGGTCTGGGATTGTGGGGCAGATGAGATGCTCAACTTCATTAGAATGTTCCTCGTGCCATGCTTTAACGATTCTAGCTGTATGAATTGGTGCATTATCATCCTGAAAGATGGCGTTCCCCTCCGGGAACAGTGCTTGAACCATAGGATGCACTTGGTCGCCCAAAATGCCTAAATAATCGTGGCTGCTAATTCTTCCATGAAGGGATATCATTGGCCCGGCGGATCTCCACGAAATAGCACCCCAGATCATCACAGAACCTCCGCCATGTTTTACGGTTGGGAGAAGGCAGTCTGGATGGAATGCTTCTTTCGGCTGTCTCCAAACGTACACGCGGCCGGAGGTCGGAAATAGGGTAAATAATGATTCATCTGAGAATATCACATGTTTCCACGGCTCGAGGAACAAATTCTGGAGTTTCTTCACCACTCTAAACGCTTGGAAACATTTGTCATTGAGAGCAGCGGTTTTTGAATTGCAGCTCTTCCGTGGAATCCAGATTTGTTCAGCTCCCGACGAACAGTTTTTGTGGACACTGGGTTCTGTAGGTGTTCATTGAGCTCAGCAGTGATTTTCGGAGCCGTGGTCTTGCGATCCTCTCTCACAATTCGCTTTAGAGTCAGACGGTCTCTCTCAGTCAACTTCGACTTTCGGCCGGACCTGTGCTTTGCTGTGGATGTTTTTCCTTCTCTTTCAAACGCAGTCATTACTTTGGAGACAGTACCTCTTGACACGCCAAGCATTCGGGCACTTTCGGTTACACTAGCGCCTGCCATACCAGCACCAACAATTTGGCCTCTTTGTAAATCCGAGAGGTCTGCCATTGGTATCAGGTTCTCATCAATGTTCTTACAATTATGCAAAACAAACGGTTAATTTACATACACATATCACATAACAGAAATAATCAACTACAAAACATTACCATATGTCACGGTTTGCATGTTTATAACATGTTCGAAGATTATGAAGCCAAAACGTTAGGTGTTTCCATTATTTTGTCCAACCCCTGTATATATGAGTGTAGTATGTATATGGTGTGTTTATGTTTATATGATCATACTTTCCATGCGCCTTTTTTCCAGCACCCTAAATTTGAGTCTTGCCACCCAGCTCCATCTGTAGATGAAACATCCCACTATCACACACAGAAAACCATACCGGAGGTTTTTGGGGTCTCTAGAGGTTTGCTGGCTACTTGAGGAAATGAGGAGGTATTTTCATTTTCCAGTTGCTTCTGTAGGGTGTTCTCAAGGGTTGCAACCTTTCTACCTCTAATCGTCAGGACAACTATTCAATTGACTGATGAGTGATGGACGAGGCCAGGGCTGTTTCCCCTACTAGGCTGGTTATTGGGGAACTCACAGTGAGCGTATGGTATATATGCACCTCTGATTCCAAGTCATGGAATATATATATATATATATATATATATATATATATATACAATGGGAAAAATAAGTATTTGATACACTGCTGATTTTGCAAGTTTTTCCACCTACAAAGAATGGAGCGGTCTGTAATTTTTATCGTAAGTACACTTCACTTGTGAGAGACAGAATCCAAAAATAAAAAACAGAAAATCACATTGTAGGATTCTTGCAGAATTAAATTGCATTTTATTGCATGAAATTATTTGACAGTATTTGATCATCTAACAACCATCAAGGATTCTGGCTCTCACACACCTGTTAGTTTTTCTTTAAGAAGCTCTCCTACTTTGAGCTCATTACCTGTATTAATAGCAGCTGTTTGAACTCATTACCTGTATAAAAGACACCTGTCCACACACTCAATCACACTCCAACCTCTCCACCATGGCCAAAACCAAAGAGCTGTCTAATTATACCAGGAACAAAATTGTAGCTCTGCACAATGCTGGGATGGTCTACAGGACAATAGATAAGCAGCTTGGTGAGCAGGCAACAACTGTTAGCACAATAATTACAAAATGGAAGAAACACAAGATGATTGTCAATCTTCCTCGGTCTGGGGCTCCACGCAAGATCTTGCCTAGTGGTTTAAAGATGATTGTGAGAAGGTCAGGAATCAGCCCAGAACTACACGGGAGGACCTGGTCAATGACCTGGAGAGAGCTGGGACCACAGTCTCAAACATTACCGTTAGTAACACGCTATGCCATCATGGATTAAAATCCTGCAGGGTACGCAACGTCTCCCTGCTCATGCCAGCACATGTCCAGGCGTGTTGGAAGTTCACCAATGACCCTCTGGATGATCCAGAGGAAGCATAGGAGAAGGTCATGTGGTCAGAAGAGACCAAAATAGAACTTTTTGGTATCAAATCAACTCATCATGTTTTGAGTAAGGAAATGGATGAGTACAACCCCAAGAACACCATCCCAACCTTAAAGCATGGTGGGGGAAACATCATACTTTGGGGGTGCTTTTCTGCAAAGAGGATAGGATGACTGCACCGTATTGAACGTATTGAAGGGAGGATGGATGGGGTCATGTATTGCAAGATTTTGGCCAACAACCTCCTTCCCTCAGTAAGGGCATTGACAATGGGTCATGGCTGGGTCTTCCAGCATGACAATGACCCAAAACACAGAGGCAGGGCAACTAAGGAGTGGCTCCATAAGAAGCATTTCAAGGTCCTGGAGAGGCCTAGCCAGTCTCCAGACCTGAACCAAATAGAAAATCTTTGGAGGAGCTGAAACTCAATGTTTCCCAGCGACAGCCCCGAAACCTGAAAGATCTGGAGACGATCTGTATGGAGGAGGGGGCCAAAATCCCAGCTGTAGTGTGTGCAAACCTGGTCAAGAACTACAGAAAACGTCTGACCTCTGTATTTGCAAACAAGGTTTCTGTACAAATATGAAGTTCTGTTTTCTATTGTATCAAATATATAATAAAATGCCAATTAATTATGTAAAAATTCTACAATGTGATTTTTTGTTTCTTTATTTTTAGATCCTGTCTCTCACAGTTGAAGTGTACCTACAATAGAAATTAAAAATTACAGACCTCTCTATTCTTTGTAGGTGGGATAAACTTGCAAAATCGGCAGTGTATCAAATACTTATTTTCCTCACTGTAGTATATACCTTAATACAATCACTGCCAACTCCCCAATAAAAAAAGGAACCACTAGCTGCCACCACCATTCGTTCATACAGGCCAATTGGACACCACTTACAGGTAACATATGGTTTCAGAGGTAGAGTTTACAGAGCAAGAGGAATGGAGCTATCAAATATATTTTTATGTTTTTATATGTTTATAAAAAATATACAAATGTTGCAAAATGAGAACAAAATAATACGGTATATACAATCACATAAAATAAAAGGGATAAGAAAAGTACTACAGTTGTGTCATGGAGATGGCTCAGAGCTTAGCGGAGGGGGATACTTCTTTTTTGGGAAAATGGACAGAACCACAGCAAGCGGTCTTCCAAGACTGACAAATGACAAAAAAACAAAATCTGATTTTTATTACATCAAGGTTACACCCACATACCTTCCCTTAGTAAGCTCACATGGGGGACTGGTTGTGGGAAGTCCTAAGTCTTTAGAAGATTATAAGAGCCACAACTTTCAAGATATCTTCATCCATGGAGGTCCCAGATGAAGATATTGTTGTCATGTTTACTATCACGATTTTACCTTTCTATACAGATGAAACTTGACATGGATAGCATCATTCAACTGATAACTTGGAGGTGTTCAAGCGGCTTTACGGTGATGTGATTGAATGTGTTATGTCTGTTATGACGCCGAAAATATATTTCCCATAATTATCTGATCAATGCAAACCTCAATATTCATCACTGACCACTGGATCCAGAGTGTCTGAGATAATTCCTTTGGACAGAGGAAGCTCTTGCCTCAGGAATTGTATATGAATCCTAGACTTGGTGGCTAGATCTTAGCAGATCTCTGCTGTAATGCCCTGTTCTCGGCTCTTACAATTGAGCTTGAAGTGTCCGCTCTTTGTCACTTCCCCAGTTATAATTAATCCCATATGATCAATGTGAGCAGGGCCGGCTCCAGGTTTTTATGGGCCCCGGGCGAAAGAGCCTCAGTGGGCCCCTTTAACACAGACCACGATTCATGATGCACAGATACTGCAGAGAAATATGGGTATAGTACAATGCCAAATACTTCACTTCTTCCATTACATGAGTGATAGCTATTGTAAATTGTACAATAGCTCAAAAACCGCCAAATCCTCACAGCGCACAGTACAGACTGGACAGTACAGTCCTCCATACAATATTATGGGCACCACAGTCTCCCCCTTATCACCCATATAATACCCCATGCAGGATGTCACCCCCCATATAATGCTCCATACAGAATACTGGACCAATATAATGCTCTATACAGGATACTGGTCCCCATATAATGCTCCATACAGGATACTGGTCTCCATATAATGCTCCATACAGAATACTGGACCCAATATAATGCTCCATACAGGATACTGGTCCCATATAATGCTCCATACAGGATACTGGTCCCCATATAATGCTCCATACAAATATGGAGCTCTCCATGTTTAACTGCGTTCTGCATGTTACGGCTCAGAATATGGGCCATGTGATAACTTCCCCATTAATTCCATACAGATTGTCCCCATATAATGCTCCATACACATATGGCTCCCCATTATGCATCATAGTACTGGCCCTCATATCATCTCGCTCCCATATCACATATGTCCTCCCATCATCATCATCTGCCTCTACTCCATCATCAATGCCTGCCCATTATCATCATGGCCTCCCATCATCATCATCTCCTCCCCATCATCAATGCCTCCCATTATCATATCCTCCCTATCATCATGCCTCCCCATTATCATCAATGCCTGCCCATCTATCATCATCGCCTCCCCATCATCATCATCCCTCCCCATATCATCAATGCCTGCCCATTATCATCAATTCCTCCCCATTATCATCACTCCTCCCCATCATCATATGCCTCCCCATATCATCAATGCCTCCCATCATCATCTTCTCCCCATCATCATGCCTCCCATCATCATATGCCTCCCCTTATCATCAATGCCTGCCCATATCATCATGCTGCCCATATCCCATTCCCCATCATCAATGCCTCCCATTATCATCAATGCCTCCCTATATCTCTCCATCTCAATGCCTGCCCATTATCATCAATGCCTGCCCATTATCATCTCATCTTCCCCATTCAATGCCCCCATTATCATCAATGCCTGCCATTATCATCAATCTCCCCATTATCATCAATGCCTCCCATTATCATCAATGCCTGCCCACAGGGCCGGCGTCAGCACCCGGCACACCCGGGCAAGTGCCGGGGCCCTGAGCAGGCGGGGGGGCCACTCGCCATCTGGCACCCCCGCACCCGTTAGCGGAGGAGAGCGGTGTCAGCGCCGCCACTGGGCCCCCCCCGCTTGCTCAGGGCCCCGGCATCAGCTGGCACAATACTTACCTCTCCCGTGCCTCCGCTGCCGCAGCTCCGGGCTCCAGGGGGCGCCGGCGCTTCCTCTCACAGCAGTGCCGCTGAATGACGTCATCATTCAGCGGCCGGCTGTGGCAGAGAGCGCGGACGCTGAACAGGTAAGACGTCTCTGTGTGTGTCTCTGTGTGTATGTAGTGCGGTGCTTTGTGTGTGTGTGTGTGTGTGTGTGTGTTGTGTTTATGTATGTGAGAGAGTGCTTGTGCTGTCTGTGTGTGATGATGGGCAGGCATTGATGATAATGGGCAGGCATTGATGATAATGGGGAGGCATTGATGATAATGGGCAGGCATTGATAATAATGGGAGGCATTGATGATGGGGAGAAGATGATGATAATGGGCAGGCATTGATGATAATGGGCAGGCATTGATGATAATGGGCAGGCATTGATGATAATGGGGAGGCATTGATGATAATGGGGAGGCATTGATGATGGGGAGAAGATGATGATAATGGGCAGGCATTGATGATAATGGGCAGGCATTGATGATAATGGGCAGGCATTGATGATGGGGAGAAGATGATGATGGGCAGGCATTGATGATGATGGGGAGGCGATAATGATGATGGGGAGGCGATGATGATGATGGGGAGACATTGATGATAATGGGGAGGCATTGATGATGATGGGGAGGTGATAATTATGATGGGGAGGCGATGATGATGATGGGCAGGCATTGATGATAATGGGGAGGCCATGATGATGATGGGGAGGATATGATAATGGGCAGGCATTGATGAGGAGGAGATGATGATGATGGGGAGGCCATGATGATAATGGGCAGGCATTGATGATGGGGAGGAGATGATGATGATGGGCAGGCATTGATGATGATGGGGAGGAGATGATGATGATGGGCAGGCATTGATGATAATGGGGAGGCAATGATGATGATAAGGAGGCAATGATGATGATGGGGAGGAAATCATGATGATAATGGGGAGTCTTTCCACAGCGCCCTTTCCTGAGCCGTAACAGTGCAGAACGCAGTACAGCGCAGAGGAGAGCTCCATATTTTGTATGGAGCATTATATGGGGACCAGTATCCTGTATGGAGCATTATATGGGGACCAGTATCCTGTATGGAGCATTATATGGGTCCAGTATTTGTATGGAGCATTATATGGGACCAGTATCCTGTATGGAGCATTATATGGGGACCAGTATCCTGTATGAGCATTATATTGGGTCCAGTATTCTGTATGGAGCATTATATGGGGGGTGACATCCTGCATGGGGTATTATATGGGTGATAAGGGGGAGACTGTGGTGCCCATAATATTGTATGGAGGACTGTACTGTCCAGTCTGTACTGTGCGCTGTGAGGATTTGGCGGTTTTTGAGCTATTGTACAATTTACAATAGCT
Source organism: Oophaga sylvatica (assembly GCA_033576555.1). Taxonomy (NCBI): domain Eukaryota; kingdom Metazoa; phylum Chordata; class Amphibia; order Anura; family Dendrobatidae; genus Oophaga; species Oophaga sylvatica. Next base: position 131,266,001 of record JARQOD010000008.1, read on the forward strand.
ATCACTCATGTAATGGAAGAAGTGAAGTATTTGGCATTGTACTATACCCATATTTCTCTGCAGTATCTGTGCATCATGAATCGTGGTCTGTGTTAAAGGGGCCCACTGAGGCTCTTTCGCCCGGGGCCCATAAAAACCTGGAGCCGGCCCTGCCTGCCCATCATCACACACAGACAGCACAAGCACTCTCTCACATACATACACACACACATACACACACACACACACAAAGCACCGCACTACATACACACAGAGACACACACAGAGACGTCTTACCTGTTCAGCGTCCGCGCTCTCTGCCACAGCCGGCCGCTGAATGATGACGTCATTCAGCGGCGCTGCTGTGAGAGGAAGCGCCGGCGCCCCCTGGAGCCCGGAGCTGCGGCAGCGGAGGCACGGGAGAGGTAAGTATTGTGCCAGCTGATGCCGGGGCCCTGAGCAAGCGGGGGGGGGGGCCCAGTGGCGGCGCTGACACCGCTCTCCTCCGCTAACGGGCGCGGGGGAGCCAGACGGCGAGTGGGCCCCCCGCTGCTCAGGGCCCCGGCACTTGCCCGGGTGTGCCGGGTGCTGACGCCGGCCCTGAATGTGAGGGTGATATGTCCCTCTCCAGAGATGTCTTTATGGGTTTTACAATTTTTCTCTATGACACCTCCCCCTTTTAGAGGTGTCACGGGAGACTGGTTTACAGATCGTTTCCCAAGTCCACCTCATGGCACAACATCTTTGGATCCCACAATATCCTCTCCTTCTTGGACACAGAGATGGGCTTCTCTGTGAGATCACTCAGCATCTCCATACTGGCATCTATGGGTAGTGCAGTGTGAAACTTCTGGATAGATTTAGCCGAAAGTGATGTTAAGGCCAAAACCTCACAGGAACCCTCTGGGACCTGGTCAGGTTCAGTAACTGGTTCTTTTTTCCTACTGGGTTCAGAAGGCAGAGTGTTACCTGCCTTCTGGGCACTCTGGGTGACAGTGGATATGTAGGCTGTCTCCCCGGGGACAGACTGATAGACTGGGGATAACACTTTCCATTGTTCTGACAGACTGTGGATGACACTTTCCCATCACCCTGACAGGCTATAGGTAACACCTCTCCCTCACACTGACAGGCTCTGGAATACCCTTTCCCACCATCCAGACAGGCTGTGGGACACATTTTCCTACCATCAATGGTTTTCTAGTCCTGATGAAGAAAGACTAACCTCAAAT